>JAWRVF010000028.1:600000-1184422 GCA_036785485.1 Physcomitrellopsis africana
TTTATTTATTTAAAAACTTTTTTTAAAATTTTAAATTAAATAAAATAATTTTTTTTATTTTAGAATGAATGGATTATAAATTGATTGCAATAACATCCACAAAAAACTATAGATATGAATTTATTTTTTCTATTGTTTAAAGGACATCAATTTTATTTTTATTTCTTATGATATAATTTTGATGTTTTATGAAATTAAAAGATAAAGGATAAAACTTTTATATAGAGAAACATATAACTTTTAAAAAAATGAAATATTTTAAATGATAAATCTTTAATTAACTTAAAATAAAATATCTTTAAAGTTGTAACAAAATAATATTTAATTTCTTTGATTGATGATTAAAAATGAGTAAGTATAATAGTTTTCAATATATTTGATATCTCTATTGAAGTTATTATTAGTAAATTTAATTAATGATTTGTTTTTTATAATACTAATTATAATAATCACTTATCTAGTTTCAATCATGTCTTTCTTGTCCAATGTGTACAAAATATTTGATATGATATTTGTCTTGGATAATCACTTTGTAATAGAGAATTTAACTGACTCAATGCAATTCACTTTCTTTTAGAACCTCTATTCTAGTTATCATTATGTGTTAGTTTTACCTTTCTTATGTTTATTTTAGCAATGTGTAAAATACATTGAACACTCAAAACTGGATACAGTTTTGAGTGGTTTTGTAAATCAATGCATATAGGTGAAAGATCTAAAATTTTGTATGTAACAGGTGCAAAACAGTTGATGCACTTCTTTTCACATCACTTTGTGTTAGTAAATTACTCATTATTTTATGTTTAATTCAATTTACTTTTATCTTTATTTTATTTAAGTAACACCGGACTAAAAACATTAAAGCATAATCTAAATCATAAACATCTATGCAGCTGAAATTCAGTTTGATTGATAAAAACTCATACAATACTTTAGCAAAATTCAATTATGATAAAACTTGGGATAGTATGTTATGACAAAAATTAAAGTAAACTTATGATTATTTGAGTAATTTGAATCTTATGTATATATTCAAAACAATCTTTTATTGAACTGATGATAACTATTTGTCTCAAAAAAATATATGAAATTTAGAAAAGAAAATTATTTGTAAAGAATTGTACCATTTATAAGAACATACACTTTTTAAATAATCACAAAATTGATCGTAGTTCAGCTGTAATGTCTGTATCTTTCACAATTTCATTTCAATTACTTTTAAAAAAGATTTTTATACTTTTCACCAACAACCGATTGCACATTAAAATAAAATTTACTTCATCTTAATATGTGTCGGTAATATCATGTACTTTTGTTTATTTTTATAAAATCTTGCTTTCCTAAATAAAAAAACCAAACATGTTACTGTAACAAGCAAGAAACCACAGTAGTCAGTTTCCCTTGCCAAGGAAGTAGGAAGAATTCACAATATTTTTAAGTGCAACACGGTTGCAGGATTCTCATGCAGGCCCACCACATAAAGAGACTTTGCAAGAATGAGTCTGCACAATGATTCAAACCATTTGATGTAAGAATACCCAATTCTTTTGATAGGACCCACTCGAAAGCAGAAGAAAAAAGATATTCAATATTAATATAATCTCTATAATTAAGTGAGGGTAATGGTAATGACGGTCAAGGGGTGGAAGTGGACTCCAGAGTGAATGGGGACCCCACCGGCTCGTGGGTTTGAACAGAGACCACGGAGACTGGTTCAGGAACGTGCGAGTCTTTCTCCGCGGCTTGTCGGTAACGACGACGAAGTCAATTCCGTCACATGGTTTCGTCGTCGTCGTCGCGTTGGTTGACGAGCGTGTGGGGAACTCGTCGTCTCTCCCGCTTTGTGTGCTCCATGGCCCGAAAATTCTATCAAGGTCCTTTTACGTCGCGGCCTCGCTTGCGCTGCAGGCCGGCTACAAGGCGCGTGCGCGTTGCTGCCTCAGTCTCTTAGGGTGAGCTCGCTCAGTAGCTCTTGCTCTTTCTCTTTCTCACTCCTGCTTAGTGTCTCTCCCTCTGACCCACAGCTCCCTTCTTTCCCTTGTCTCTTCGCCTTTCAAATCCTCCTTCTCATCGCTTGAATCTGACCTTCTCTAGGAAGACGGCAGTGGAGGGGAAGAAGGAATTTCAGTCACAGGCGCATTCCGGTGAGTTTTTCGGTCTCTCTCACGGCGTTGCAGACCAGTTACATGCGCTGTGACGGTGGTGGTGATGGTGGGAAGTTTATGCTTGACTAGCGTTTCGTTTGAGCGTCTGCATTTCAAGAATTTTGGTGCTTGACCGGGATTTGGTTTGTGGGTCTCGAGCCTGGCGAGAGGTAGTGCACCGAGTGAGGAGTGAGTTGATTGCGGTAATCTTCAGCCAAGAGGTGGTCGTGCTTTACGTTGGAATGGAGACGTGGTCCTAGCCTGTAGTAACTGGGTGAAATTGCCGATGGTGTAGATGCTTCCGGATCTCGTACTGGTGATCTGAGTGTGTCCAGACCAGGATCGGTAGAGTCCAATTATTGGTTAAAGATTAAGGACTATATATTGAGATGAAGGGATTGAACGTGAACAGAATTTCGCACGATTCCATTACCAGTATTATACTATTATACTGTGCCGCAGTACTATAATGCTGTAATTGACCTGCCGCATCGTTTGACACTATCGTCGTTGCAGTAGAATTGGATGAGTCGGAGGAGCGATCGTTGTTGGTTAGATAGAAGAACCGGTATTAGACCAGTAATAGTGGCAGCCTCCGGAATCAGTTAATAGATTCTTATGCAGGGATCACCTTCTTACATCTGTCTTCTCGAAATTCATGATCAAATTGCCTTTTTATGACTGCAGCTACAGTTTCCTGTAAGATGATGTGCTGCAAGAGTATTAAAATTTTTATAGTTTTGCAGCTCTTACCGTGAATGTGTTTATTGCGTAAGACTCAGTGCTGAATTTTTCCCTAACAGCTATCTTACACTGATAAATTCGTGGAGTGCTAATGTTTTCCCTACTAATGTTTGGTGCAGGGAGATAGAGGGGACGACTCTGTTTTGAATTGAAGAAACTATTTCATGGCGGTAAGTTTTGCAGATCCTTCCATTGGCGTTGTTAAGTTTTTTTGTACGCGTTACATAAACAATGTACAACACACATGTCTCCTTTTTTCATATTTTTGGGTTTTTGGTTTCTAAATTTTGATTCTGACTTTCTTTTTCAATTAGTAAGACGGGTACAAGTAAAGTGACAATATTTCTCCTTGCAATTTCCCAGACCTGCGTAGTAAATTCAAATTTATTTCACATGCTGAATCTGTGTGCTAATAGCTGTAACATCTATGCAATGTTTCATCTTGCCACTTTTATAGGGCATGTGAAAATAAGGACTTGAAGTCTCATGGTGCGGGTTCGAATAAACATGAGATTTTGAATTTTGTTTGTACATTTTTCGTTGATAGATTCATGCACTTAACGTTCACCCAGGTGACAAAATTGTCTGGTTCATTAATTATCTAGTTGAAAAGGCAAAGCTTATCTATTTTTCTGTATTGCCGTGCTGCTTCTTCCCATCCACCTTTCTGATTCGATTTGATAAACGTCATCCAATTCTGATACAGCGACCCCATGTTCCGAAATTTGGAGCTTGGGATGCGAAAGGAGGAAATGGGGGAACTTACACTGCAGTATTTGACCACGCTCGCGCTGGCAAGGGCGGGAAACTCATAAATCCCAATGATCCAGCTGAGAATGACGCTCTAGCCGCTCAATTATATGGTGGTCCTCTTCCTACTCAGCGAATCAATGATCGCTCTCCATCTCGTGGTAGACAGGCATACGATACCGGTAATCTTCTTTTCAAACCTTGAACGCTACGGAACATTGGTCTAAAAAACACCAAGTTTGTTGATTCCTTTCTCCCTTTTCATAAGTTTCTTCCTCTAAATGAAGCCATGTAAACCGTCTGCGACATGATCTAGATTATGATGCGCATGTGAGCATTTTTTTGCGACTCGAAAGTGAAGAATTCTTGCGAATTACGGATTATGTTTCACATGATTGTTTGATATTTTAAAGAAAATACTGGTTGAAGCTGATGTCTACTTAGAAAACTATCTTTTGTCGTTGCATTTGTGATTGATCATTGGCTTCCAAATGACAACAGGTCGACCTGAGCCTCCACCTAGGCGTCCTCAACAAGATAGGTATGGTGATGGCTCAAGCCACAATGGTGAACGCTCATCTGCAAATCTTTATGCATCGGGCGCCCGTGAGGCTGGACGAGGTGCTGCCACACCTGCCATGGGGCGAAGAGGTCGAAACCTCTCTGGAGGAGACGAAGGTTCTGTGTTGGCGCCAGGCACTCCCAAGGCTCGTCTACGAACACAAGGTGGAAGACCTGAGGAGGTATAAGAACAGTCCCTTGGTGTCACAAGCTTCATGAAATAAGAAAAGTAAAGTGCTGATACTACGTTACAGAAACAGCGTATTCTGGAAATGTTAGAAAGTCATACCTTCACATCGTCATGGGAACTAAATATTAACGTGAGGAGCTTTGTATGTGAACAGCCAACGAAAGGAGGTGCACTACCTAAATTTGGAGATTGGGATGTGAAAGATCCAAATGCTGGAGAAGGTTTCACTGTGATCTTCCAGAAACTTGCAAATGAGAAGAAAGAAGGTGGACCAGTGCAAATTCCAAGACTGAATCCAGACCAACGGCTATCTCATGATGACAGTCACGGCAAGCGGAGTCAGTATGGAGCATCAAAAGTGTCTAAAGATAGTCGTCAACCGGTAAGTCTGGTTAGCTGTATATGATTATTGCTACAAGGAACTTCACATATCGCCATTCGCTGTGCTTGATGAAAGAGGTTCCAGTCATTGTACGGTAACAAATGAATCCATATTCTATTCTTCATTCTGCATTTTAACAACGTGTAGTTGTTGCGGAACTTTCTTGTGCTAGTGGAATCCATTTTAAAACTCGCCTTTTCTTCATAGGGAACTAGGGAGGCGCACGAAGTAGAAAAAATCATGTCATGTGCAGCTTGTTCTTTATCAGTGAAAATGTTGTACTGAACGTCAATTTACTGGCTTGCTAATTTGAACCATAATTACTTGTGCCCACGTGTAAGTTGCATGTGCCTGCAGTGTTGTAACGGTTATGAGGTGCATCCTGTCAAACCTGCTTTGTGTTTGTTACTGCAGGGATGCTGCACCATTTTGTGAAGATGCCACAGCTACCTGATTTTAAGGTATGAGCTCATGTTTTCAACTATTGCTGTAGAGATCTATTGGTGGCCTGCTGTATACTGAGGAGGATAAGTATACTATTGTGCGGGGTGTTATGCTTGGGTGTTGTAGTTTTCATCATTAATGAAACCAAAACCATGAGAAGCAAGCATTTCGGCGATTTATTTTGTGAATTTGACGCCTCGCGTTAGTTTCCTTCTCCACTTCTGGATTTCTCAGTTCTGGTGCACATTCACAATTCCCCACGTTCGTGAGATCCATTTGCAGACTTCCCTTTACGGAACTTGTGTGCTGTGGTTGTGCTGTTGCAGTGGTTCAGATGGCGTCTATGGTTGATCGTTAAGCACGGTTGGAGCCGTCAAAAGCACTCAACATCATGTTGTGACAAGAAGATTACGCGTCGAATGTTTTGTCTGCGTATCTTTCGTCACCGGTGTGAACTTTCTTCCGTGCAGTCGTTTATCAGGATGGTTTCTTAACGTACTACAAACTAAGTTATCACTTACCTCCACAACACAGGCAGTCGGTATCCTAGCAAGCTGATGTTTCTTTCGGACTGCTACTCCGTCAGTTTCTACAGTGGAAGCCTTGGGAGGCACGGTGAATTGATATGTGAACCCATCTGCATTGGGCTGATATACTGATAATGAGGCTGATAGACTTATTACAGCTAAACTTGCAGAACCATGCTCGTCTCACCTCCATGAGTAGTTTGCATCACTGTTTACACTACTTTCTGGTGATCTGTAGCCATTACAGATCTAGTTGCGAGATTGTCTAACCCAGTTTTCTTGTGGGTTTCTGATGTAGCACTATAAAAGCAGTGGAGGACTTGTGTGGTTTATGTTCCAGCTCAATCCACTTTGAGCAACACCATGTGTACTTTTCAAGGCCTATGCGGGGCTACTGTAATTTTGCAAGTTGAATGTATGAATTCAAGTTCGTAGGATGTAATTTAAAAGTACAAGACACTTGGTTCAATACAAATGTTTTTTGACCAGTATTTAATTGAGAAGAGGTCAGTTACTTAAACAGTATAAATATTTAATATTGAATTTATTGGTTCTTTATCTTTTTTCTTTGGTTTCGTACTCCAAGTATTTGCTTGTTTATTACAATATAATATTTGCTAATCATTTAAAATACCATTCCATTATTCAACATATCGAATTAGAATGCTTCAAATTTAAACAAACGAAGTTGTATACATACGTGCATTCATAACTGATAATGTATGAGTGTGTGTACATATGTACATATAGTACCATCAAACAGAGTTTATCATGTGGATATCTCCTTGGGATTGCAGATTACAGTGCTACTAGTTTCAAACGGTTTCTAACCAAATTCTCTACTCCCCTTCCCTCGATTACAACGCTAGATGCTCGGAATACTGGGATTGTCGGTAAAAGTGTCGCTTCGAAACCTTGTACGACACACAGAACGTGCGTAATGGGAGGAGAATTTGTAAAACTCAGCAAGACAGGAGGAAGCAGCTTTGGGTGTACTTTCATATCCACCTGGGCAACACTGCCACAAACAGAACCAGTATTCTCAAGCAATACCTTTCACTTTGGGATAGATATTATATATTGACCAAAAAGTATAACGTGGATTATTAGCCAACTCTAAGGTGAGGCTCAAAAGTTGCAAGTAACTCTGAAGATTTGGAAGAGTAGATAGTGCAGAGGCACAGCGGAGACACCACACACTGCACAATCTGAATCCCCGCCTTCTCCATGTACCATCCTCACGACAGGGGCGGGATTCGTTCCTCTCGGGACTCTACACATTCAACTGACGTGCCACCAGTAGAATAGATTTAAGCACGTGATCGCACAATTATTCAAATGCACGATATGTGAGAATGGTAACAGTAGCAACCCAGTGATGCAAGTGAAAACGTGTAATAGACAACTCGATTCTAAGGTTGATGTCCAGTGTTAGACCTCCGAGGCTCCAAGTTTCCTTCACACGTAGGTTCAATTCGAAAAAAAATCCCTGCCTCTCCCAGCCCTCCTGCTGATACGAATCGTATCATTGAAGGGCAACAGATAAACAAGACAACCATGTGCCAAAGGTCATTTTACGAGCCTTTCGCCGAACTCCAAAGGTTTAACGTGCAAGTTAACCCAAATAGAAATGACAAGGTTCAGAAGAGTTGGTTATTTGAATATGATACGAACAATTGTCCACGACAATGGGCGGCAAGGAGATCGAGCACTTCCCCAGGACAATACTTTCAAGCAATGAGGGCCTTAAAACTATTACTTACCGACGCAATCCTTGAGCAGGGTGACATCCGAGATGGCCTTCTAAATTGGTGCGCATCTACAAAGAGGTGTGTAACTCTGCTTTGGATTCAACATGTCTGACAGGACACGCTTGTTCTATACGAAGTCAAATAGCACCTACAGTGTGCAAGAGTGGAAGGAGGATAAGAAGGATCAAAATAATAACCAACGCAATACCAATGCACATCCACTTCCGGGTGTTCCGTTGATGATTTTTGGCAATTTTCAGCTGTGTTGTTCCTCTCTCAACAAACGATGCCGCCTTGTTCACCTGTTGCTCGATGTCATTCAGTTGCTCTCCCTGGGTTTCAACCAACGTGGCCATGTCCATGAAGATCTGGTGCAATTCAATTAAATTCCTCTCAATGTCCTTAACAGCATCGTGCCGTTCTTGAATCTCCTTTATAGTTTCCAGGACTTGGCCTCGCCCTTGCTCCTGGATTGCCTTTTGAAGGAATGTCTCGCTGTTTCCAGTCTCGATGATATTTTCAATTGTTTCATCATCCGCATGCTGTCCAGTTACTGTGTAATATCTGCCACATGGAAAAAAGAAAGTTTCTATGAGGAAGGCTCAAGAATCTGACCATGGAGTACAGCGCACAGATACTACACTCAGGAAATTTACCACTTAGCAGATTTACACTAAGGGAGGGCAGGTTCTTTACAATGCTAGCTGTTCCTGACAAGGCAAAGAACAGAAACTGGAGAGACGAGACCACCCAGCACTGCATCTCAGTTAAGCTTGATCATTCCTACTAATTAATTTACGGAGAGGTTTCAAAAACCAGAGTAAAACGCATTTGCTAACTGATAGACTCAAATAGGGATTGAAATGAGCGATTTAGAGTGTCAGTAATCCTGAGAGTAAGTATTCCTGTTCAAGTATAATTGAGTAGGAACTAGCTAATAGAGAATCGAACTAACCACCCATAGTATACGATAATTTACGAGATTTTTTTTTTTTTTTTTTTTTTTTTTTTTTCGACTTGATCCCTAACCCTACAAGGATAATGGATAAAATGTAAAGGTAAGATAGCGGCTGCATAACATTATTCTCAGGAACGACCTCCAAAAAATCAACAAGAGGACATAATGAAAGAGCGTTGATCTATGTTAACTCGAAGGGAAATTAGAAGGACTAAACCTCTGCCCACTATGAAGGCACAGCGTTCTTGTACTTAGCCTACGGCATTGCTACCAAAGATGTTTCAGAGCCAATCAGGTGTCCATGTCTCTGATTCCGCACTTCAAAGAGTCGGCAGCAACGTTAGGGAGACTTGCAAAAAAGACTACAGAAATGCACTTAGCATATTGGAACAAGGAACTCGCTACGCCTGGAAGATTCTCGGGCATAATACAACAGAAAAAATTAAGTTATACAATTACCTTAGAGAGCGAAGATGCACATTTAGGACGACACACTTAATAAACTTGGAATAGCATAAAAATGGGTCCTCACCTCCTCTCCACAGTTTCCTTGTACTCTTCCATCATTTTCTGCCTGAGGATCTGAAATTCTCCCATCAGATCCTTGAGCTTCTTCCTCAACGTGTTAGTGATGGACGATCGGGTCCTATCGGTAGGTGTTCCCTCTTCGCAACCTCTAACTCTTCTGTTCGCAGCATTAGCTCTGTCGAGCTCCTCGAGTTTGAACTTGATAGATTTAGCAATCTTAGTCACTTGCGCAATGTCTGCGTCCATCCGAGACCGCAAAGCATTCATAGCCTGTGCCTTGTGCACAGTCCTGCTTTCTTCATTGGCATCCTTGACCTTTTCGAGACAATGCTTGATTTTTTCCATCTCACTCTTGATGACTCCCACCTCGTCAAAGAACTGCGACATATCAACTTCGCCATCTCCAAGAGAGGCTTCCCCGAGTTCAATATCTCCTCTACGGGAATCCTTCTTCAGATCCACGTAGTTCATAGCCTTACCCAGCGAGTTGCTAAAAAGGTTATTCATCGTGACTCACTCTCAAGCAATCTTGGTCGTGTTGCACAACAACCTCAGGAGTCACGCTCACGAACCTCCACTTCTCCACGAGAAATTTCGAACTCAGGAGCAGGCCTACTCTATTAACTGCGTTACGCTGACGGTTAGGTCAGTCAATATTAGAATGCACGCTGTGCACCTCACATCCAAAATGCTGAACCTTAGGCACACAAAGCACTTCTATCTACTACAAAACTACACAAAACACTCTTGAGACCGCCTCGCAATCTCGAACTCTCACCCTGCACAACAATGTCGACAAGAATCTCGCTGACACTGTCAAGCTCGGACGCCACATACTCGAAGAAATCCCCCTCAACAAAACACTGTGGCATACCCTTCCACGCTGCAAGACATCTCTTCCATCGTAGGGAAAATCAACTGACAATGAATAAAAATAGAGGCAGACAAGTGAAAGAGAATGGACTAGGGTATAGAGCGTCCTGCCTCGTCCTGGCTTTGCAGCAAATCAAAGCACAAAAGAAATAAAAACCGAAACGCGTACTCGCAAACGAAAGGAATAGCAACGGAACACGCCTTCGCAGACGAAACTCTAACTCAGGCTGCGACTAAATACCGCCCATCGGTATTTCATCCTCGGGCTCAGATTCTGGGCACCGGTTATGCCCATAGCCCGCTGCCCGCCCGCTTCCCGGGCAGCGAGCCTTGGGCAGTATCCTTCGTAAATTAATAAGTGCTCTACTACTAAATTGTGCCTAGTACTTGGAAGACTCTCCATGGCAAGCGCTGTGTTTTTAAACGGGGCGTCACTAGTTCGATACTCGCTTGAGCGGGAATACGTTCATGACCGCATTCGACGAAAGCTGAAAATTTCAGAGGCTGCCCGAAGCCTAAGAATTTCAAAAAATTCATCCCGCTAGTGTCCAGTTGGGGAGTGGGATTCTGGTTACCCAGTTGCGCCTGACCGGGTGGCGAAGAATGCGGTGAGCTGGAGCGGGAGGACCCCAAGGAAGCAGAAGCGAGGGCATGCCCCTCCGCGGATTGAATTTCCCGTTGACGCAACCAACGGAACCGATGCCACACGGAACGTACCCGCCAGTGTCCAGCTTTTTTCTTTCAAATTGTCACATATCCAACAAAGCGGCGCCACTCATATAATTCGTGTGTCAGCGTTGTGACAGAATTTGAATTTCGCCAACAGCTCGACTGTAACCGCTTTAAAGCCAGTGAGTCCCATATAACCATAAGTTACATGGGAGGAGATGCTCTTGCAGACTCTGTATTGTCCGTGCTTTCCGAGCCTTTCTCTCTTTCTCTCTCTCTCGCTCATTTTGTGGGTTGATCACTTGCCAGTCATTCCATGGTTTATTGCTTATTTGAATTTGGTAGCTCTAGACTCCATCAGTCGCTGATCAAAACTTAGGCTGAATTAGCGTGTAACCAATTCTTTAAAGCGTAGCGAGCTGAAGTCAAGCTATGGGTACTGTCAGTTATGAGAATATGCTGTGTCTCTAATGAGTTAAACATTACGTTCAGGACTAGAGGAGTAATCTTGGGCATTGTTAGCGTGTCACTGACTCTGTAACAAATTGTAGTGTGATTGTGAGAGGAGCTTGTCCTTGGGCGCCGTCAACGCACACCGGGGTACTCCCATGACCAACATTCATCATCATCTATCTCTAAGGTGCTCTAATTTATTTCATTTTGTTTTATATGAGTGAGTCTTTGTTACATTGTGTAACATAGAGCTGGGCATCTACTCCACTGTTTCGACTCTGCTGCCTTCATAGCTTGGAAATATTCCATTTTTGTGATTATCAGGAAAAAAATATATCTTAAGCTCCACTGTGTGATCCCCTCGGCAGAGTTTTCCTTTAATGTCATCCTAGGTCGAAAAGAGCGACTCGCTCTGGTGATGTAGGAGAATGCAGAGCGGGGACTACGGTTTGAATTTTATGAAAACAGGTGCTGTAGATAGATTTATATTTCAAGTGATTGTTGAAACATAATCTTAACATGAGATTATCCACTAAAATAGATTATATGATTATTATATTATGATTATGTCAATTGGGACATAATATCTAACAGTTAAACTTTCGTGAGAAGTTTAGTAAACAATATCGTTTATTAACTTTCAAAATGTGTGCAAAGTAAAAGAAAAAAAGAAAGAAATTTAAAATAAAAAAGTTCATACCATAATAAAAAATGTAAAATAGATCAGATCACCAAACACCTTCTTAAATGAGATTGTCCAAAGAGGATGCACTGTTACAACCTATGTTTTGAAAGACCTTGTGGTATTTGATAATGAAGCAGATACAATGTTGTTTTCAAATAATTAGATTTCTTTTCAATGTTAGATAAATTATTGAATACTCTAATATTTAGCTAAAAATAATATTACGGTCTTTTATAGGTATGACAAAAAAATAAGTTCAGGAAGCATTATAAGAAGTTTTTTTAAAATTAAGTATATTACTCTTGAATATTGTAACAAATAATTAAAGCAATATTAATATAAATTCTATAAAATGTAGACATCATCAAGCATTTTAAAATATTTATTAATAGGATTTTTAAAAAAAGTAGTATCAATAATAATATCTGATTAGAAACCTAAATCTTGTAAGATTTTTTGCTATTTCAAAATTTAGATATCAAAGAATTTTAAAAATCAATACTTGGAAAGTTCATTCACTTTATTTTCAAGAAGTGAGTTTTCAATATAAAATTTAAAATACTTTTTTAATATTTAAAGAAGTTAAAATTTTCTAAAAATAAAACTTTGGTGGTATGAAATTTTTAAAAAATATTCTTTATGTTATTTTACATATTAATTATATGTCTTTTAAATAAATAAACTTAGTTTGCTATTAGATATTAGTATTTAAAATATTAAAACTAATGATTTTAGTAATACTATATATGAAAAAGTATAAATTTCTTTATTAATTCTATAATTGTTTAAGAATACTTTGTGTCTAAAATAAAGAATATTTTTAGCTAAAATATTGATTATATAATATTTGATATAAATACTAGACATAATTGTAATAAAGTAATATAATAATAAATTCTTTAAACCTATATGCATTATTAAATAAGTATAAAAAATTACGTATATTATTCAAAGATTAATTTTTTAACAATAGTACAAAAACTAAGATCCAAAATTAAGATAAAAAAGAGAAGTAAACCAATTTAAAGAACAAATTTTTTTTAAAGGATTCAAAGATTATTTTATAATTAGTTTTTTAAAATCAAAAATATTTAAAGAACAAGAAATAAAAATTATAATTATTGATGCTTGAACTTTTTATAAAATTTAAAAATAATAATAACTAAAAATCACATTATAGATTAATAGATATAAGCTTAGAAATTAAAATAAAAAAGTCTAATTTAACAATAATTATATTTTTAATAAAAAATTAATTATAATTATTTAGAATAAAAAAATAGATCTATTGAATTTATAAAAAAATCAACAAGAAAATTAAATAAAATAAATATGTTGTGCCAATACTTTAAAAGATCTTTGATGCTACTTAAAAATACTTAGAACCTTAGATCTTTGATTTAACAACCATTATTTATTAAATTAAAAATATATATATATATATATATAATTAAATTCACTAAAGATTTATTTTATAAATAAAAAGTTATTATTTTTAAATTAAAAGATACTTCTAATATATTTTAATATGCATGGATAAGGTTTATTATTTGCATAATACTACATAGACAACAATAGTGTATTAAATAAAAGATGCAAAGAGCATAGATTCTACTTAGAGGCAAACTTAAAAAGATTAAAAAGTTACAAATTAAAACTCTATCTAAACAAGAGTTTGTTATTTTGATACTAAGTTAAATATTTAAGTCTTAAAATACATCCAATATTAGTAGCAATATTTGTAGTAATATAGATAGATTTTGAAGCTTTTTATTATTTTAATAAAAAATAATCAACCTTAAAGTTGAAAAGATATATATATATATATATATATATATATATATGGAATTTAAATCACAATTAGTTGAAGCACCTATTTTGTAGTAAATAAATCCAAATAAGCCTTATTAGTTGCTTATTTATAGAAGTTTGATAAAAATTGGCATAATGTTGATCTAAAAAATAAATAAATATGGTAATTCATAAAAATTATTTTAGTTTTTTAAATGATAATTTAAAATCTCAATATGACTTATATAAAAGCAAATATTTTACAATAGTATAGATTATTATATATTATTAGTGTCACTTTTATAAGTATAATATTTTTTTATTATTTTTTTATAAGCATAATTATTTTTACACAAATTTCTCAAATAGCTCATAGAACTAAATAAATTCATTTAAGATATTACAAAATAAATCTTAATGGTATAAAATTATTACTTTAAGGTAGTATATTGGATTTAACTTATGATTATAATTGTTGTTAAATTATATAAGAATCTAAATCCAAATTATATTAATGATCAATGAATTAAATAGGATATTATTAATTAAAAAAATAAAAAATAAAAAATTATAATATCTTTTTAAATAAAAGTATACAAAAATATAATAAAAAATATATAAAAATTTAATAAAAATTATTTTATAAATAAGAAAGATATAAAAGAGTCTAAATATAATAATAAAATTAATATAGTTGGATTATTCTTAGATTACTTAATAACTTAGGAATTAGTATATGCAGTGATTTTTAAATAAAGAAACAAGATTATAAACAAACCAAAAGATTCAAATAAGAAAGGACTCAAATTTTCAAAAAATTAACAAAAGAAGCTAAACAAATAGTATTTATACCATAAGAGCATAAAAAGGTAGCTTGTAAATTTATAAAGAATTTGGTCATTTTTAAAATCAAAAGATTTACATAAAATTAAAATTCAATATTAATAGTTTTATATTCAAACAAGGGTCCAATATTTTTTTAATATATTTCACTATTGAATTTATAATAAATTATATAATTTGTTTAATGTACCATTGTCTATTATGGATCTATTGTATACACAAAATTCAATTATATAAATTTACAATTCACTCATTAATTTAAAAAGAATATGATAATAATAATAATAATAATAATAATATAACTTAGTTATAAATGAATATATTTAAAAATAAGATGGATTAGTGGCTATGATAAACAAGTTGAAAGAGATGAAATTTTATATATTTTTTAATAGGATTTAAAGTAGTTTTTAATATTTAGTTGAGATGTACACCAATAAACAGCAGTAAAATTATTTAAAATATTAGATTTTATTTGAATAGTTTTATCTTAAACAAAAGACTATAACTTGTACCTATCTTAATATACGGAATTTAGCAAATTGTATGGTATAAATTGTTAAAGGAGGCTTTAAAATAATATTGTATACAATAAAGTCATTTCTATAATTAAAATTTAAAATTATTTTTTTAGTTAATAGAATATTTTTTTAATAATTAAGCTTTATTAGTCACATTTTTTTTTACATTTTTTGTTAAATGGCTAAAAATCAATGCTTCTAACAACAATCTATATATATATATATATATATATATATATATATATATGAATTAAAATAGATAGTTTTAATATATAAATAAAATTAGAAAAATAATTTATAAAATAGTTTAATAAATTATGGATGTTATATTTAAATATCCAACTATTGCTTAATATGAAAATAAGTTTTATTATTTTAATATTTATTAAAGAAACAATTGACAAAAATTGATTTTTTAAAAATGAAAGACTATATTTATATAAAAAAAATTATTCATATTTAATTAATTGTGGCTACATGTTCAATTCTTTTAAAACTTTAAAAGAATTATTTAAGTAGAACATCAAAATTTAAAGTGGGAATTAAAAATACTCAAGTATTCTTGCAAAACATTTTACAATAAATTAAGTTTTGTGCAATTTATGTAAAATTAATGGTCCAATTGATTTTAATTTAAATTATAATATGTGATCAACTTCAAAACCTCTTTAAAGTTCACTTTATTAAAAAAAATATAATTTTTAAAGATGCAAGATAAAATCTAAGGATTGTTAAAATAAATTTTATAAATTCTAAGAATGGAATTATTAACATTTTTTAGCACCATTACAAATAGAATTTTATTGGTGGTACAAAAATAAAATAAAGACAACCTATTTAATTTTGATTTTATTATATTTTTTAGACAAAACTCATCTTGTTGTATGACTATTGAAATTTTTTGCACTAGATCCTTGTATAACTATTTGCACTACCATGTTGTGCAAAGAGCATAATAAAAAGCAATGCTAAAGTTCTTATTTTGACACTTTATTATGACCACATCAATGTAAAAAAATACAATATAAAATAGAAATAACCTACTAACTTTGTTTGTGATAAGTGATAAGACTTTTTTATATTATTAATAGTATGTAGTTGTGTGGTGTGTTTTTATAAATAATATATATCTACAAAAAAATATAAATTATTATCTATTTCTATCCAAGCATATGATAATTTTGCAAGAATACTTGAGTATTTTTAATATTATATCTTTAACAATTATTTAATAAAATTTAGACTATACAATCTAATATACATGCAATGTTTAGGTCTATAA
This sequence comes from Physcomitrellopsis africana, assembly GCA_036785485.1. Taxonomy (NCBI): domain Eukaryota; kingdom Viridiplantae; phylum Streptophyta; class Bryopsida; order Funariales; family Funariaceae; genus Physcomitrellopsis; species Physcomitrellopsis africana. The sequence goes on from JAWRVF010000028.1 coordinate 616,097, forward strand.
TATAACCAACATGGAAAAATCAAAATTAGCATAAAGAAATCTAAATTAGCATACAGTATTTAAGAAATAAAGCTCTTGCATTACCTTCCAAACCTTGAATTAGAAATCTGTTTTACAAAAGTTGTTGCAGTTGAAGTTCAATAAAAAGTCATTTATTATTAAGGAATATATTTAAACATATTGAATGAATCAAACCATAATTTGTTTAATGCAATAGGCCCATACTTGTGTTGATTTCCTTTAATTGTTGGTGCATTTGAATGATAACGCCTTTTATAATAAAAAAATTGCTGATATTATAATATAAATTAATAAATAAAACTAATACATAATCATCTCAGCAATAAATGATCCACAATCTTTTAGATGTTAGCACTCACCAATTAATATTCATCCATTTAAAAAAATGATTTTCAATGTTGTTTTACTTTATTTTATAAACTACTACAAACACAAGCAAATAGTTGTGCAATAAATTAAGCAATATTTCTTAAAAATAAAACGTGTATATATTTTGAGCTAGTTTTCTTTAATCCTGGTCTTCTTTCAATCTTAACCACTACATGCAAAGCTTGAATTGGTTTTCTACATAAACAATTTTAGAAATTTGATACTTATGCTTCTAAAAGAAGTTTTGAGTTTTGATAAATTATAAAACACAATAATACTATTAAATTTTGATGGTTCTGAAACATTAAAAAAAGAAGATCTGAAAGAGTGTAAAAGATTTCATAAACACTACAAATCAATGCCAAAAACAATTACAAACTTCCGGGAAAAAAAACGATATTCTATTTCGAAATAACCTTGCACATTGTGTAATTTCACACTGCAATGAAACTTCAAATTGAGAAACAAAATATATTTCAAACATATGTGTGTATATGCATTGTTTCTTTCAATCCAAAACTCAAAATGCATACATATAAAATTCACATCAGAGTTGTATTTGTAGGAGTCTGAAGAATGTGAAATAAAATCGAAATAAAAAGATGCCACCACAATGTGAATATTATAAAACAACACTTCAATTATTTTACATATTCGTTTTTATTGCAAAATGCCTTCTGTAGCAAATTTTTTCCTAAATAAACTCACTCTTGTGTTGTAAACAACATGAAACTCAAAAAATTAATGAAATTAAATATTGTAGACATTTGTGCGACTTATATTTGTAGACATTCAGCACCGTGGTTAAGAAATTTCAAAAGTAGAAGAAACAAAACCTTAAATTGCTGGTCTCAAGACACAGCCCGGACGGTTTTCCAACACTATAGCAATTCAACGGTTCGAAGTTTTTTTCACGAAAAAGCATTCACAAAGAAGACGACGGGATCGACTCACATACAAGATGAAGATTCAAAGCAGCAATGTAACACAAAGCACATTTCGTTGTGCGACTTATTCAAGGGAGGGGCTATGCACATTGTAGCGCATGAATCGCACGCAAAGACGATCCCCGAAACCTGCAACACTTGCTGACGGCGTGGAGGAGGGGAGAGCTTGCGGCGGAAAACCTGTACAGAATTGCACTCGCATAAAACCATTCACTAACAAAAAAATCAGCTACGAATAAATGGTCTAAGAATAAATCAGCTACTAATAAATTGGGGAATTCCGCGCTCTGATGATTTTGAAACGGCGTGTAAGAGTGGTGGCGCGGATCCTAAGAATAAGTGAGGAGAAGAGGAGGAGAAAGGAACTCGGAACTCAAAGAAGACCGAAAGAGCGGAGGAGAGGGATGGCAAGGACGAGAATCAAAACAATGAGCAGAATGATAGCGATGAGGCACCACTTGCGAGAACTGCGTTGTGTGTTCTTCGCAACTTGCAGCTGTTGAGTGCCTCGCTGTATGAAGGACGACGCCTTGTTCACCTGTTGCTCAATATCATTCAGCTGCTCTCCCTGCGCATCAACCAGGGTGGCCATGTCCATGAAGATCTGGTGCAATTCCAAAAGGTTCCTCTCGATGTCCTTCACAGCATCATGGCGTTCCTGAATTTCTTTGATTGTCTCGAGGACGTGCCCTCGACCTTGCTCCTGGATCGCCTTCTGTAGGAATGTCTCGCTGTTTCCAGTCTCAATGATGGTGTCTATCGTTTCTTCATCCGCATAATCTCCCGTCACTGTGTAATACCTGCAATTCGCAAGGATGCATACAACATGAGCTACCATGACTACTCCTCCGCATGGAACAGACACAGCACAATGTAGGTGAAGGCTTGAGAAAGCTAGACTGACTGAGTCTGGAATCTGATGCACCTTCAGGCGAGTCTTGAACGTTTATGTCTCTGTAAAAGAATGCGCGCAAGCGTTGCCTGTAACACTGTGGAAGCATGTGGCAGAAAAGGTGAAATGCTTACCTGCGCTCCACGGTTTCTTTGTATTCATCGTTCATATTTTGCCTGAGGATTTGGAACTCTCCCATCAGATCCTTCAGTTTTTTCCTTAAAGTGCTGGTGATTGACGTCCGGGTCCTGTCAGTTGGTGTCCCCTCCTCGCAGCCTACCACCCTTCTGTTTTCGAAATTGGCTTTGTCCAGTTCTTCAAGTTTGAACTTGATAGCCTTAGCAACCTTAGTCACTTGCCTGATGTCCGTCTCCATGCGCGCTCGCAGAGCTTTCATAGCTTGTGCTTTGCTCACTGTCCTGCTCTCGTCATGTGCATCTTGAACTTTCGAAAGCAGTTGTTTGATTTTTTCCATCTCACCCTTAATAACTGCTACTTCATCAAAGAACTTCGTCATGTCTATTTCAGGCACGGTCGACGCCTTATTCCCGAGTTCAATATCTCCGTGACGTGAATCCTTCTTCAGATCCACATAGTTCGATCCATCTCTGCCAAACGACCTTGAGAGAAGGTCGTTCATTGTGACTATAACTCAAGAAACTCTTGCAATATGAAATGAAAAATCCGAGTTCCTTGCCACTACTTCAAGAATCCCTAAACATTTCTATTCGTCCCGCGCGCCTTCACTTTAGACCTTGAAGCAAAAGCTCAGCCGATCAGAACGACGCTGACACAAGGGGCGGAGCTCGCCTGATCCCTTCCACCTCGCCTGTAACCATTATCACTCTGAAAGAAATGCGCCATACCCCGCCAGTTTTCAAAGCTTTTAGACAAATGTCGCGTAATGTGACCACAAAATATATTTTTTCAAATATCACACTTTCCTCACTTGGTTTGCTTCGAAATCCCAACAAACAAACCGAAGACTATCAATCTCCCAGTGTTACAACCTTGAATCTCAAAGCCTCCTCATAGATAGGCACAATGCAGACAAGTTGAAGCCAACATTACATAGCGTTAACAAGTGCTAGACTCAAGCAATGGTGCTGCAGAGATTATTCGGCTGGACAACAAAGTGTCTACACAAAACGGTCAACTAACTCCTCGAGATAAAGAGAAAAGACCCTCAAAAAGTAAGCCAACAGCTTAAGTACTCAGAAGTAGATCCAGAGAAGAATAATAGTGATGGGCGTCGATCATCACGACGCGAGAATCGGCGAGTGAGGGGATTCCTAGAGTAGTGGCGAGAGCAGTGGAGAGAGCACCAACAGCCCAATTACATCCGGGGAAGATCAGATGTGCCTTCAATGACATTGACGCGATTCTCGCAATCAGATGCTAAATAGAGAACGCGGGAATACACAATCACACGCCCAATATTCAACCCGCCACTTGAATCCACACGGTAATATTCCACCAGATAGACAGTGTTGCCCAAAAGATTCTTATAGATAAGGTGAAAGGGTAATCAAGTTGGCACGCACACGGCCGATGAATGCCGACATTAACTTACATTCACCGCTGGCATAGCGAGATGCCACCTGCAGCACAATTGACTTCGTTTCACGGAGGACATGACAAGTCTCTTCCCAAAGTTTACAAGGCATCACTCACTCATTGTCGAATTTGTTGTACAACACAAGAATATTTCGTGTCTTAATCCTTTTCTCTACCATGGTTGTCATATTATAGCATCTATTCTCCAGGATTATAAAATGTTCGGTAGGTTGTAAAATTTGTCCATGTTTTCAGCTGATCGTTTTAGTAGAGCCCCGAGTAGATGCTAGAGTAGCCCAACAACTCTAGAGTGCGTCGGAACAGTTCTCATACTAGACAATGAAGACATTGAACAAAATATCTCATGTTCAGAAGTGTAATTGAAAATCACTACACTAGAATATCACTCGTGTTTGATCCGTAGTTGATGCATCTCTACACTGGCTACCCAGAACTATTCAGCAGCAACCGTGTCATATCAAAACTTCAGGTAGATTAATCTAGTAGTTCCCACCTCAGTCTGCATGCGTGGACACCAGAAAAACCTCTAAATAGGTGCTTTTCCTCAAAGAGACTACTCCTGTTCAATGTAAACACCACCCCACGCTATTCAGTTGCTACAATGGTTTCTATTAAAAGTTACTGAACCGTCACTGTCTCCAGGGAAGAGTGGTCAAATTTCGACCATTATCACTCATACAACTGCAAAATTTGAATAGCCATTCTAAACTCAAGCTTTGTGCTTGGCTGCAATGTGCTGGCTCATAGAAAGCTCCGAAGTAAACGTCCTGGAAGATCATGTTTGCATACAACATCATCAGAAACCAATAAAAACACGAATTTTCAATGAAAGAGGACTCAACTAGACTACAGGCAATAAGGATTTAATCTTGAAGATTTCATAGCTCGAGGAAGCTTTACATCATGACCAAAATAAATAAATAAATAGAAATAACGAACCAAGCCACAAAGTACAATGCGATGCTCGAACCCTCCATCCCCACTTCTCTTTCAGCGTCTCTGTTAATCTTAACTATGCTTCCGAATGAAACTCTAAAACAATATCCATTCTTAAATGGCTCAAATTAGCGAGATAAAATGCTCTACACAACGGGCATACACGAGATACTATAACAATAACATCAGTCTCTAGACAAAAGACAAAATTAACAGTTTCAGGGGAATCCCACCTGTCACAACTCGTGCATTTATACTGTCCAGACTTCTTCTCAGACACAGGTGTGGTTGGAGGGGCAGTAGGAGTACCCTTCGGTGTCTGTCGACAGAACAAGTTCTCATCATTAAGTCAACTGCAATTCTAAGAGTGATCAAGTGCTCCGACACACAGTCAAACAGCGCCAAAATAGGCGACGGATGCTCGGGTATCTCAAATAATATATCTCCATTCAGGCCCTAACGGCTCACATTAACGAGATATGATTGCTCCTTATCGCATCCATCCCAACAGGCACTTGAGCTAAAAAAATCTGTGTAAATAATCATGAAACGCAATGACCAGTCTAAAAACGCATGCTTACCTTAGCTGGCTTCACTCCCTTGCCTGTGGGGGTTTTGGGAGTCTCATTGGCCACAGGCGTCGCCTGCCCTCCCTTTACTCCTTTCTTCCCTCCAGAACAAGGTGCTGCATATAACACCCCCGTCATCAATCAATACCTACACATTCTCGACCATCACCAAATCCCCAGGATTGAAAACCGACGAAGTACTCCAAACTATCAGACATAGACCACGCAGGTAATTAAAAACGCCCTCTCAGAACCCATTTGGGTACAATGCTGCACTTCACTACAGCGACAAGTTCTTCAATTCTTTCACTCACTGAACTCCACATTCTTTGCTTGACGAAAGAGGACAACTAGGCTGCTTGCAGCGATAAGGTTCTGCCAGTAATCTTCCACAACTCCTTTCCTGCTGTCATTTTCATTTTCAAAAGACTTGCAAAACTACTACTTCAGGTCCGTCTAGACAGTGATTGATACCATCACCCTTCTAATCATGATCAACTAAATAGTGGAATCACCTGGCTTGGGAGAGGCATCCATCTTAGACTTCTTCTCGACAACCTTGGTGGCCGGCTCCGCTGCTGCTCTCTTCTTCTCAGCCTACAATGCTTTTACTTTCAATAAAGGCATTACCATGACACATTCTTTTGACTAATAACTCTTGCATTGGCCTCTGCAAATACACATACAGGCATTTCTACCAATGCGACTGCAAAAAGCGTGTCGCTTAGTCATGCAGCTTGTAGTCACCAAACCGACAACTCCCACAATTACAATGCAAGCTTCACCTTGGGTGCTTCAACCTTCAGCTCTTCCTCCTCAGATTCATCAGACTCGTCCTCGTCGTCCTCGTCGTCCTCGTCATCCTCTTCGCCCATGTCCTAAAAAAACATAAATCATTGTCAGACCAATTCAAAGAGAAGCACTGAAGCTAGAGACAGAAACAAGTTTAAAGACCAACAGCGGATAAGCAGGATCTAGCGCGTGTTGGAGCGTCAATAAGAGATCAACGTAGAAATAGCCAGCAAGTGAGGCAGTGATCCATGCAGGCCATAACATGTCTGCAAGGGCCGCTTTCGAGGTCTGTACATCCCATGTACACCAACATAATTACCTACAAACGTACTAAATACACCTCATCAGAAGCATCACCCGCGTCAAACTCGTCATCAGAATCAGAGGCTAAATAGCTCACAAACACAAATCCCGTACCCTCATTCATTTAAATCCAACCTACCCAGCAGTTTATAATATCCACTTATCGATCCATTCACCCACGGTTCAATGACAGTACGGTGGGGAAAAGACAACGGGTGTGGGATACAACCAATACGTTTCAAACCTGCAGAGCGGTTTCACTCATCACCCATTAAAGCCCACAACTCAGTGTCAGAAATCACAACTCACATCGTCTGAATCTTCCTCGTCGTCTTCCTCGTCAGAATCATCATCCTGGACTACTTGCTTCTTGACAGATTTCATCTCCGCGGCTTTCTGAACAGCATTTGCAGCTGCAGTGGCTGCCTTACCAGCCACCTCCGTGATAACCTTCCCCGCTTTGAGCTCGATTGGAACCGCCGCAGGCACATTAGCATCCTCTTCGTCGTCCTCTTCTTCGTCTTCATCCTCACCTGAATACTTAACAACGTCAGCCACTCAATTCCGATAGCTGTGCCGGATTTACAAACACGAAAGATACTACAACTTCAAGTGAGTGCGTGCATAGCTCTTCTAACACAAGAGCCAATCATCCAATCACCCACTACACATGTCAAGACATTCTAATTTACAAAACTAAGATCATTCCAAGCTGACAATTACCTTCAGAGTCATATTCTTCTGGACATTCAGTTCGGTATCCGCATAAGTAGATGCTTGAAGAACTGCTGCTGTGAGAAACCTTAAACTCTCTATCAAAAACAAGATCCAGTTGCATTTGGTCGCACTTGCCCTCGGAAAGAGTCCCCAGCACAATCTCACTGTCGTCAACAAGAACCTTCAAGATTACCCTTTCATTTTCCTTGCCGCTTTTGGTCTTGATTTCTCCAAGAGCGGCCTGATACAACAAAGTCAAAATGAGCCAATGAGCAGAGAACAGTAGAAAACTGCTAGTATTCAAAGTTAACTTCCCTCATTGTGTCCAAATAAATAAGCACGCTAATCTTAAGTTTTTCAACTACGCATATTAAACAAGAGCATGTTCATCAAGCAACTCTAACGCAGTACAACAGCTGGAAGTCTACACTGTACGCACAACAAAATAATTTGAAGAGAAATCAGAATTCATGCTACTACGCATACCTGTGAAACATGAAGGTACATTCCATCGCCAGGAGGGCATGAAGTAGGCTTGCCAGGCGGCACTTCGACACCTGTACCACCAGACATTTCAACGTTCATATAATGACGATTAAACTCTAACAAGAAAAACGACGATAAGCATTTATTCAAAAACAATGTGGTGATGTTACCAATCCGGTTCGACTGATGACAAAAAAATTATCTCTTGTTGGATAAGAAGCAGATTCAGCACAGAGAATGTGACTCATTCGATTCTCCACAGGTATCGAAAACTAAACCTTCCAGGATAAGGAACATGGAAAGAAAAGGAAATACAAACCAAATAAAAATAAGCGAGTATGACCAAGGGTACATTCCAAATCCCGTGAACGAAATACGTGTACAATCAACGTCTCCGATCATGCCCACCACCTGACGACGATGACAATACACCCCCAAGTACCTGTAAACCTGAAGTTCTGATTCATCTAAACCTTTACAGCTCTTATAATATTATAGGGGAAGCTCACACTATAAGCAATCGATTGCTATCGACTGATACAAACAGACTGTCGCCTCTAAAAATCCGGCACTTAAACCCTCGGCAAGAATCACAGGAACCAGCGGAATAACACTAAAGCTCGCTTGCAACTTGCTCAGAATATTGCTCTTGCTCGCCATGATCGCGGGACAGCATCAACAACTGTAAAGACTCCCTCACAGGACCAGAATTCATAGGTCGCCAGACTACATTCCGAAAACAGGGTATAATGAGGTTTAAGAAAATCCATACCCCAAAACTCCATTGCGCCGAATGGTCTGATTCGGAAAGAGTTGCTTCGTAAATAGTCAGACAAATGCAAATTGCTGCGAGCAGAGTGAGCTCGTCAGCGAAAAACTATAAATCACAGCATCAGACCATCGCCGCTTTTATGTTTGCCAAATGAAGCTGCCGCCATGGCTCATCCAGTCACGGTTAGGTTAACTACCGGCTGTAGCCAATTTGCAACCGGTATAGAGCTGTATTTTTTAACTATAGGTTTGATGAATTCAAATATGTTGTACGGTTTTACTGTAATCACATCCGGAACTTTTTAAAGATAAGGTTTAGTGGAGAAGACTCTGGAATGAATTTCTATTAAAGATGTCAAATAAAAGAAGTACAAAATCACTAACTAAAGAAAACAAGAAGAAGAAATAAATATTAATCAAATTAAGGGCTCTTTAAAAAAATTCCAATTCCTATGTTCACAATTTGTATAAAATACTTTTTTTGTTTTGTAATAAGCTCACTATATATTCATATTCAGAAAATTTTCAGAGCATGTAATATTAAAATTTGCATGGGATATCCATTTCTCAAAGTTTTATTGCTAAAATATTCACTTCAAATCATTATTGTGTTCTTATGTTTTCATATTTTGGTGGTGATATATACACATACAAATTTTAATGGATCAAATTATTAACTACATATTTTACAACAATAATAATAGTTGAAGGATTGTAGCAAAGAAATTTACTTGTACTCAAAGTCATTTGGTGGTACTACCTAGCCAAAAGTGTAACCACTTTTTAAATTATCTTTGTAATAAAATTTACTCAAAATAATAATACTATTCTTAAATGACCTCTAATATAACTCATAATGTTACTTAGACAAGTTTTGAACCTAAATTTTGAATATCTTAAATTTTATTTTAAAATCCTTATAAATTTTTTCTCTTATTTTTAAAACATCTGTTTGTATCAAATACACGAACTAAAACAGATGCATAAGTTAGTAAAAACTATGTCAAAGGAAAATAACAAGATAGAAATAAAGAAGTATGTATATTCAAGAAGAAACTAAAATGGCTATATCCAAAGATTAGAAAATACATGAGACTCTTGAACTAGACTAAAAACAAGAAAGGAGTTGACAAGAGTGAAGAAGGCTTCATTCTTATCTCTATTTATATTATCTATCTAAGAGCTACGTGGCGGTATTCTATAAAACCTCCTACACATGTTTAATTTGCAAGACACATGTCAAACTTGCAAGATAAGTTTTCCACATGTGCGCCACGTACTTAGCTTGTTCTGTAAGCTACCAACATGTGCGATACATGGCTAGCTTGTTCCACAAGCTAGCAATATGTGTGACACGTGGCTAACTTGTTGACCAAGTTTCTAACCTACCAATTACCTATAGACATGTATAAAAGTGATTCCATGTTTATGAAGCTTCTAGGAAGCTTCTTTCTAAGATATTATCAAATTAATTTATTTTACCTACTTCTATTAATTTATATTAATTAGATAATTATTGGAGTAAATCTTATGTCTGTGACATTATCCCTTCTTCTTGGGACAAGTTCCTTGAGGAGCGGTGATTACATGTTGAAGAAGTCCAAGATACGTCGAATTATGCTTGCCATGTACTTTGATCTTTGTTCTTTTTGAAGGTAGTTAATAGGTCCTTTCAGCCATCGATAGTGTCCCATACCAAGGCGAGAGGACCACCTTGTTATTTGATCATTGTTGAGGCCTCCATAACTTTCCTCAAAGAAAACATTTGAAACACCATCAAGAATAGTTCCTACCTCTAAAAGTATTACCAAGTATTGAGAGTCTCTTCCAAGGTTGTGATATCAAACATATTGTCGTATAATAATTTGACCATTAGGTGAAAGAAAAAAGAAGTAGCTATATTATACAAAAGCTCAAATAAAAATATTTGAAAAAATTATCTTAGAAAAATAAATAATGGAGAAGGAGGTAGAAAAAAATCAAAAAGTATTAATGCTACCTTTTGTAGAAGTGACTTCTAATTGCTTTGTATGGCCATAAATAAGGCAAAAAAAAGTAGATTAGAAAAATAAATAATATAGGCATCTTTAAAAAGGAGTTGAAAATAGGTTTTAGAAAAATTTACTACAAAAATCTCAAAATAGATGCTTGGAGAGGACCGGTTATGAGCCAGGATTGGAATCTGATCCTAAGGCACAAAACCCTGTGCTTATTGTGGATCAAGAGGCCTTTGGTAGATCAAAAGATGGAATAAGAGAGCAGACTAGAGGATCTTTCTTTGAGCATTAGTTGAAAGTGATTTGAGTTGGTAATGGCTTTGTAAGGACTTTGCAAAGTCAGGGTTGATTTTGGATGACTCTAATTTTGTGAAATATATTGGAATTTATATTTTTGAGAATTCTATAAAATTAGTTATAGATCTATAAGTGATATTTTGTAGATTGGTGCATACAATTATGCTTGTAAAGTGCTATAAATTTGATATTGATCTAATAATTCAATAAAAGATTATTAAAGTTTATATGGGTTGGGGTCTCACAAATTGGGAATTAAGGGTCAATTAGGTTTTCCAAGATTTCTAGCAATCTATTAATTGGATTAGAGTGAAATTTATATATATGTATAAAAGACTTAATTTCCTACATGCTTGTGAAATTCAGAAGCAACTTAATGGTATAAAAAGGAGATATTGGCACTGGACAATTGGCATTAAGGTAGGAGAAGAAAGCCAGCCGACACTTGATTGAAATTTTGGATTGAATTTCTTGCTGGTAAGTTCGATCCTCTTCAAATTTTATATGCTTGATATTAACTTAGTTTTTAAGGAGTGTATAAAATTTTAAGCAAGATCAATAGTTTTGTCAATAGTTATTGAGGTTCTAAAATTGCCTTAAGAACCGTACCCACATTTTGTGATACAACATGAAATCCACTCTCCAACAAAAAGTCATCACCTGCATAAGTGCATTTAGAAGATAATGCACTACCAGTAGGATGATCAACATTCTCATGAAAGACATAGGATCCCATAATCCCACAAGACTAGGATAACCTTTAATGATGATGATCAAGATGATCATAACCTAAGACAGGATGACCTAAATGAACCAACAAATATTATCATCATTTTTCAAAATTGGGGCGCAAACAAAAACGCAGGCTACTGGGATATAACACATTGCTTAGGATTTAATTAGGATTTTTTTTAGGATTTGTTAGGGTTTGACCAAGGTTGATTAGGATTAGTTAGGATTTATTTAGAATTTGTTAAAGTTTAAGCAAGATTGGCTAGAATTTAATTAGGATTTATTTTAGGATTTGTTAAAGTTTAAACAAGATTGACTAGAATTTAATTAGGATTTGTTTTAGGATTTGTTAAAATTTGACCAAGATTGATTAGGATTTAGTTAGGATTTATTTTAGAGTTTGTTAGGATTTGACCAAGATTGACTAGGATTTAGTTGATATTTGTTTTAGGATTTGTTAGGATTTATTTTAGGATTTATTTGGATTTGATTAGGATTGATTAGGATTTAATTAAGGTTTGATTAAGGATTATTTAGAGATTGATTAGAGAGGTAAGAACTAGTTATTGTTACATATTTCTTTTATATCTTCCATAGCCAGGTGCCGGGAGCATTCTCAAGCAAGACTTCACGATATATGACAATGTTGTATTTTGCCATCAATCTGAGAAAGAACATGTCGTTCTTGAGGGTCTTCATCTCTATTTTGTCATCTTGAAGGTTGTGATAGTCATAATGTATTGTCTGATAAATGAACAAACGATGGCTCTTGAGTTGAATTCGCTAATTGTTGATCCTCCATCTCTTTAACACAAACAAATCTAAGAAAATAACAAACAATGATACAAGATATGATGAAACCTCTATAGAACTTACTTTGCTTTATAGCAAAGATTTTTTTGATTCTTTATCTTGATTTTCATGGATGCCATCGATGAAATGCATTAACTTTTATTAATGCATTTACTAGATTCATGGATGGCTCCTATGTGCGTTCACTAATATTGTATCTGCGTTAATGTACAAGATATTCCAATCAATTTCGGCACCGCCTTGAATCTAAAACCTCTTCAACCTCGAATTTTTTATTGTTGTCCACTTCTATAGGAGGCGGTGGCATTTGTCTTCTTCCTTGTATATCCACTATCTTATATGGCTCGAGTAGCGACACATGGAATATAAGATGGATCTTCATAGATTTTAGTAGACATAATCGATAAGCAATTGGATTGATTTATTTACAAATCAAAAAAAGTCCAAGCCTATAATAATCCAATTTGTCGCAAGGACGGATAATCTTGATATTATGACAAAATAACCATATCTTATTGCCCATGTGGAATTGAGGTTATTCCTTGCGATAGACATCTGCATTGATTTTTTGTCGTTTTTGAACTTTTTTTAGTTGTGCCTTCATTATTGTATATAGCTTTGACAATCGATTCGCCAAATCTTCCGCCATAGGATTATCAACTTTTGAAAAGTAAAAAATATTAAATCATGGATAATAACCATAATTTATAAAGAATAGAATTTGTTGAGTAGAAGAATGTACCAAATTATTATAAGCAAACTCTACCAATAACAAAAGAGTTATCCAATCATCTTGATGGTAGTTGATGGTATATCTCAAATATTGTTCCAACACTTGATTTATTTGTTCTGTTTGTCCATGAGTTTAAGGATGGAAAGCTGAGGATAATTTTATATCTACCTTCAATATTTTAAAAAGAGTCCTCGAAAACCTTGATATAAATTGTGTATCTCTATCTGATATAATATCCTTTGGTAATCGATGATAGCAATAAATATTATCAAGGAAGAGTTTAGATATTTCTTCATCTGTAATAGATTTAGTACATGGTACAAAATATACCATCTTGATAAAACGATCTATAATCACGAATATAGAATCATATGAACTTGACTTTGAAAGATTTGTGATAAAATCCATAGAAATAGAGGACCAAGGTTGTTCTCATATAGGTAATAGTTGAAGAAGTGTGTAAGATTGGTGATGAGGAATTTTTGATCTTGAACAAATGTTGCATGATTGTACAAACTCTTTAACAGCCTTCTACATTTCAGGGCCATCAAAAATCTCTTGATATTAGCTCCAAAGTCTTATTATATTCAAAATGTCATACTGTAGAGAGGTTGTCACAAGCTTCTAGAGCTCGTAGTCATGCTGCACCTTCTGGAATATATAGGCGTCCTTCAAAATAGAGTGGATCATTCTTAAATTCAAACTTGGATGTATTATGAGACTTAGATGAATTATTCTTAATCTCATGAACAAGAGGATCTGAAGGCATACTTGACTAAATTTATTTAACAAAAGTTGAATCAACAATCAATATTGATTTCATTACTTGAAGATGAAATTGCTCCAATTTTAAGAGGATTATTCTTTGTTGATCAAAAGTTAAATCTCCGTCTTTTTGTATAAGATAAGAATATCTAAAAAGGGCATGGGACAGACTTTGTTGTTTTCCTAGCCGATAGGTGATAATAAACTCGAATTTTTGACAAAGACATGCTCCAACAAGTCTAGCAACGATTCAATATGCACGCGAACATGAAATACTTGAGGTTCTTGTGATCCATATATACGATGTCATGTTGTGGTTTGGCTACCATGTGAAAAAATTATACATATATATTTAATATATAATTTACTATGCAGTTAATTGAAAGCTATAACAATGAATTTCATTGATTACAAGATGTGATTAGATTATTAATTTAGAAAGAATGTACTTAATAGAACTATTAATGAGGTTTATACAATCTTATTTTCTTTTTGGTAGTGATTTTGAGGTTGATTTATATTGACAATAACTTATATATATCTTAAATCACCTTTGTTAGATAGGGGTGATCCTTAAAATCTTAATTTACTTCTTTTATATGGTACTTAAAGCAGAAAGTATATAAATCTTATAAGAAGAAGGATTAGAAAAGGGTTTCTAATGTAAAAAGGATAGTTTGGCCATCCATGTAGATGGATAGAGGTGGATGATAGAAATCTCTATTCTAATTGGCCAAAAATCATATCCAATGGGCTTCAAGGAGGCTACCTGAGGGTTTATTAGAGATTAGGATTTGTTTTTGGAAAGGGAGTCGAATATTAGAGGCTAGGATCACCAAGTTTAGATTTTTGGATATAGTTTTGGTACAAAACTTACATGATTTGGACTTTTTATGAAAGAGATATAGGCACTCAAAGCTAGGGTGTCAAAATTCTACCTACTGTCATTCTTTTAAGCATAATGCGCACGTACAGAGAACAATAGACAATCAGCAATTGGGATTGGAGATAGCATTTTTTTGACTATACTTTTTATATGTGGCTTGATAAATTTTAAGCTATAGTGAAGGAGATATTGGGAGTTGAAGTCAATGCTTGTAAGTTGAAGGCAATAAGTGACCCCGCTTAACTAGTGGTTACATTTTGAGCTATATCTTAGGCAATTTGATAGATTTTTGGCTCAAAATTTTCAAGAATGTACATATTTATGTTACAAGACTATGTGCTAAAATTTTGTGGCATCAAGATTTTGGATTTGTGAGATATAAGGAAAATAGTGCTCAAGTGTCTCTGAGTTGGGGTTTAAAGCACCTGCTAGGATTTTTGAGATATCAGACGATTGAAAACAAATTTATGGTTGATTCTATTTTGTGGTGAAACTAAAGAGAATCATCTGCACTTAGAAGTAAATTTTATAGAAACTAAATGGTTGAATGAAGAGTTATTGAATTCTAAAGTTCAGCAAAAAATAAGTCCTTACAGGTGAACAAAATTTTGATGGTTTTTTGTAAAAATTTGAACTTTTTTTGTATAAACCTATTTGAATACAATAGGATTTTATTTATATAATTTTTTTTTGTAATATTTTTATATTATTTGTCCCTTTTATTAAGAATAAATCACTATTTGGAATTTTTTTAATAATTTTCAAGTGAATCCTCCATAGCCAGGTATCCAATGTATTCTCAAATAGAAAATCACTCCATATGACAACGGCAATTGGATTTGAAGTACCTTCCATATAGTGACGCTATTCTTGAAAAGAATCTACAATTGCAAGAAGTTTTTTATTACAGAATTTATAATTGATCTCTACTGCTGAAAATATTTTAGAATGGAAAGCTACTGGGTGGAGTTTGTTATCTTCTTCCATTTGTGACAATATTTCTTCCAAAGCAAAGTTTGAGGTGTCTATTTCCATAAATAAAAAATCATGAAAAAGTCAACACAATACATGATTGGTACAGAAATAAAAGCTATCTTCAAAGCCTTGAATAATACTTTTGCTTCTTTATTCTACTTGAGTTTGTCCTTACAAGTTAAGCATGTAAGTGGAGCTACAACTTTAAAAAAGTTCTTGATGAAGATTCGATGATAATTGGCAAATCCCAAAAAACATTGCACATTTTTTTATTTTTTTTGGAATCTTCCAATCTATGACTATCTGGATTTTGTTAGGATCTATTTTGAGACCATCATTCAAAATGATGTATCCTAAGAAGTCAACTTGAGTAGTATAAAATATATATTTTTTTTTATTTTGGCATATAACCCTGCATCTATAAGTTTTTGTAATACATAACAAATATAAAGTTTATATTCTTTTGTATTCTTAGAATAGATTAAAATGTTGTCTAAATAATAGACAACAAAGTTATCAAGAAATTCATGAAAAACATCATTCATAAGATGTTGAAAAGCAGTTGGTATATTTGTAAGTCCAAAAGGCATGATATTATCTTCAAAATGTCCATACCTTATTCAAAATGCATTCTTCCATTCATCACCTTCTTTGATGCATACCAGGTTATTTGCTCCTCTTAGATCTATTTTTGTATAAATCTTAGCTTGATTTAATTGATCAAAAAGTATAGATATCAAAAACAAAGGATACGTATTCTTGATGGTAATCTTATTGAGTCCTCGATAATCTACACACATCCATAGTGATCCATCTTTCTTCCTTACAAATAAGATAGGAACTCCTGCTAGAGATTTTGAATGGTGTATGAAATTTTTGGCCAAGTTCTCATCAATGTATTTCTTAAGTTCAGTCAATTCATTTTGGGATAGACTATAGATCGATCTGAATGGAGGTTGAATTCTCTCTTTAAAATCAATTGAGCAATTATATGGATGATGCTCTAGAAGAATGTTTGCATTCTTATTCTCAAAAATGTCTTGATAATCTTGATATTGGCTTGGAATGCCACTTGAAGTCTTTCCACCATCATAAATGGGTGTAGCATAAATAGCAAAAGATAATCCTTCTTTTATTTCATTCATAAACGCTTTTGTATCTATAAGTATGGATTTTATTATATTAGGCTTATGGTTTGTTATTTGATTTATGAGACTCTTATTAATACTTTGAAAAAAGTCAAGTCTATAGAAAATAATATTAATCTATTCAAGGATTGTATTTTTTTAGCCATGATAAACCTAAAATGATTAGATTAGAGAGAGATTTAATTATATTAAAAACTACACAACTATTATGATCACCTATTGTTACATTTATACAGAGGATTTCATAAGTAACATCTCCAAAAGATAACAAGCGACCATCTATTATTACATTTATAGGAAGGGTTTCATGAGTAATATCTCCAGAAGATAACAAGTGACCATCTATGATTCCTACATGTACGGATTTAGTTTTTTATATTGAAGATATTTTATTATTTTTAATAAATTATTTATCTAAAAAATACGTTGAGACTCTTGAAGCTAATAAAGCAGAGGCTTTGTGATTTTTAAATTCTAAATAGACATCTATTATAAAATAAGGAGAGGGTTTTCAAGAGAGGATAAGACCTTTACTAGGAATTGTATAAGATTCCAATTGCATGGTTCCTATTGTAGTTGGACAAACTTGTTTTCCGACATATTTTCTTCTTTGATAATTGTACTCCTCATCTTGTGGTTGCGTCATTTCTTTAGATAGTGTTGAGCAGTGTACTTAGGTTCTCCATAATATAAACACAATCCTTCTTGACAATGATGAGTCTTTTTTTGTTTAGTAAGAGGTTTAAAACATACCGCGTCAATTTGCATGTCTTCTACTTTTGAATGTACATATTGAAAAGACATTAATGTTGCCATTGTATTATAATTGTATTGGAGCTTTTTTATGTAATTCTCAGTTTGAAATTCAAAAAGTTGATTGTTATACTTTTCAGCAAAATCAACTGCTTCACTTAATATTTGAGGATCGAATAAGTTGAGCATCAATTTCTTTACCTCATATTATAATCTATAGAAAAATTGGCTAATAAGCGCAACATCATTTCACTTGGTGTCAATTACTAATTGTCAAAATTGTGAAGCATATGATGTCATTGATCAATTACTTTGTTGCAAGATACGGATCTTGTTGGTTGCATTATTAATTGCATCATGTTCTCCATACATAGATTGAAACTCCACAAAAATGCTTTCAAATTATCCAATATTAGATCAAGTCATTCAAAAAAGAATAAAAATCATGATAAAGCAAAATTTGATACTAGTATTTTAATAAACTTGACTTGTGATCCTTGAGTTGAATAACTTTGGAGTTAAAGTTCAATCACTAATTGTACTTGATTGATGAATCCTTAAAACTTAGATCTGGTGCCATCGAACTTCTTCGACAACTAATCTTCGGATCTTTGATGCTTAAATGGTGTTCAATCATAGGTGAAGTGGTATGGTTTGTAGCAACTTGAATCATCTCTACATCTTCACTTCCTGCTAATCTTATTGCTATTTATGGTGGTGCATTGAATTGAATCATTGCAAAGCATTAATTCTCTCATTTGCTCTTACATTTGTGCCACTGTACTCTTTATTTCAGCAATCTCTGCCATGATACTACAATAGAAAAGAAAAAAAAGTGTCTACTCTCACTACAAAATAAAACACTCAAAAACATAGGAAAAATTTCTAAAAACAATATCAGTTTAGAAATGAGTAATTCACAACTTCTAATATGCTTATGTCTTATCAAGAAAAAATGACAATCCACTCTTAATCAAGAAGAGACAAAGCTTTGATATTGTAACTTCACTCTCGTCAATCTGTCAAGGACACAAACTAAAACAGATGCATAAGTTAATAAAAACTATGTCACGGGAAAATAACAAGATAGAAATAAAGAAGTATGTATATTGAAGAAGAAACTGGAATGGCTATTGCCAAAGACTAGAAAATACATAAGACTCTTGAACTAGACCAGAAGTAAGAAAAGAGTTGACAAGAGTGAAGAAGGCTTCATTCTTGTCTCTATTTATATTATCTATCTAAGAGCTACATGACGGTATTTTATAGAACCTCCTACACGTGTCTAATTTGTAAGATACGTGTCAAATTTGCAAGACAATTATCCCGCATGTGCGTCACGTACTTGGCTTGTTTCGCAAGCTACCAACATGTGTGATACATGGTTAACTTGTTCTACAAGCTACCAATATATGCGACACGTGGTTAACTTGTTGACCAAGTTTCTAACCTACTAATCACCTATAGACATGTATAAAAGTGATTCTGCATCTATGAAGCTTCTAGGAAGTTTTTTTCTAAGATATTATCAAATTTATTTATTTTATCTACTTCTATTAATTTATATTAATTAGAGAATTATTGGAATAAATCTTATATCCATGACAGTTTGTTAAGTCACCTTAAAAATTATTATACAATCCTATAAGGTTATATAGTAAACTTTAATAAGATTCTCAAAGCAATACTACTAACTTAATAAACTAATATCTTAGTTGAACAACATGTTAAGATTGTGAAGAATAAGAAATTGGTCACAATGTTTTCCTATTTGCTTTAAAAATAAATAAGCTAGAATGTTTCTATCTACATTATTTTTTGTTTAATTCAATAATCCTCTTTGTTTTATTTTTATTTTTATTTTTTAAATTATATATATATATATATATATATATATATATATATATGTATATATTATTTAAAAGTATAAAAAATCTAATAAAGGTGGAATATATATTATTCATATTAATATAAAAAAATCTACTTTATCTTAAGAAAATCTTATAGATTGATTCTCAAATTTTGATTTAAAGAGTTATGAAATAAATTATATATCTTTAAATATTTAAGATTTATAATAAATTTTTTATATGATTATATTTTTTACTTATATGATCTACAATTTTTTTTTTTATATCTCCAAATGAAGTATTTTTAGCATTCTAAATTTATAAGAATATAATTATATTAAATATCGATATTACTTAAATAAATATAAGTAATTATTTTAAGTAACAATAGATAGAAATAAATTAAACAGATGGTTTTTTTCTTAAGAATTAATTTATGAAGCTTTTATGATGCTACTATAGAAGCATCATATAACTTAGGCATTTGACTTATAAGCTTCTTGGTTCTTAAGAAGCTTCTATATTAATTTTTTTTAAATTAATAGATATAAAGACACGACTATTGTCATCTTTAATCTTATCAATTCTATTCTTGTAATCCAATCTTCATTTAAAATCCTCTAATTTCTTTGTATTTGCCAATGTTTATTCTAATTTCTTTCAATCTTCTAATTATATCTCATCTTTATTATTATTTCTTCTACTTAGTGATATATAAATTTATTAAGGTCCATGGTCTTGATAATAATCTATTTCTTAGTTGATTCTTTTTATTCTTTATCACCAAGGCTTATAAATTCACCTTTTTTAATATAAGACTTCAATTTTTATTTTTTATTTTTTATTTTTTATGGCACTCTTTTAAAGTAGAGGTATGTAACAACTTTATACTATAAAGATATGTGAATAATCTTATATTAAGTAGATTAACAAACATCAGCTAAAATCAACTATATTAAAATACAAAATATTACTGAATTATAAATTTGAGATTAAAGGGACAAAATAATAATAATAATAATAATAATAATAATTTAAAGAAAAAACTAATGTATTAGAATAGATCATAAATTTATTTTTTAATATAAATTAATATAAAATAAATATTTTTTAATATAAAATAAATTTATATTTAATATCTATTTTTTAAAATATAAAAAATAAAATAAAATACTAAATTTTTTATATAAATTTAAAATTTCTAAATATTTAAAATTATGAATAATTATTAATTTTTAAGATTATAATCTAATTAATAATAAAATATTTTAATTTATTATAAAATATAAGTAACTTAATTATTTTTATTTTAATGTATATATTTTTATTTAATAATATTTAATAGTAGAATTTAAAACTTAATAAAATAATACCATTGTATTACAAACTTTTGTTATACTCAAGTTTGAAATAAATTATAAAGTATATTTGACCTAAAATATCATATTTATAAAATATTTAAATCTTTTAAATATCAAAAATTATATTTAATTTTTTTCTTAAAATATATTAAAATATATTCTTTTTTAAAATAAAAATCATATATTTTTAATAAACTAACTATCAAAAACTAAAATGATTATTTTATAAATAAAATTTTAATTAAATAATTTAAATATAAAGAATGAGTTATAATAACTAAAAGAATTTTATATTTTTATTTATTTATTTATTTATTTTAAATTAAAATTGAGATAAATTTTATAATTTAATTTTAAGGATCATATAAAAGATTAACATTTTATTGACTAAATATGATTTTATAGTTTGTATAAAAGTTTGAATTTGATATCTTACAATTATGTCAACTTGGTCTTGATTAATATATCTTTCTTTCCAATAATAATGATTTTGGCTCATCCTAACATTGATTCATAGTATAAATAATAATGATTTTGGCTCATCTTAACATTGATTCATAGTATAAATAGTAATGATTTTGGCTCATTCTAACATTGATTCATAGTATAGATTTGTGCATAATAAAAGTAAAATTTAAAGATTTAAAATAATAAAATAATAATAAAAAAAAACTCACAAGAATGTTAATAATCTAACCTCTTCCCAATAAACCAAACCTTTGATAATATCCTTTTATGACACTCTATAATTTCCTAAAGTCAAAGCATCTAAAAGAAATGTAATTGTCAGTTCCTACAAAAACATTTTCTAATAATTTCACACATACGACACTCATCTAATTTTTAGCATTCTTTAAACATTTTGCTGGAGTTAATTTCCTCCTTTGATCTCAGCCAATGAGTAAATTTTTCTGTTGCTGTTTTTCCGTTGTTGTTGTGTTGTGTCTTTTTTTTTTCACATTCAAATCCAAATAATGTAGCTATTTAGAGAAAAGAGATGCGTCACCTGATAGAACTGGCGTTGTTGAGAAAGCTCTTCAAGGGCTGACTGCCACTTGGGTGCTAGGAACAAGGCAGCGCATAATTCTGTGTGTGTGGGAATACCGACATGCTTGAATCAGCAGAGAGTGGTCCAATAGACTAAAGATGGCAGAGAATGATCTCACCCCACATCAACGAAATCTACAATAACTTCGATTCCTAAGCTTAAAACTGCCACCATAAAATACAAGTTGTGGTAAATGCCGTGTCTTTAGGGCTGCGATGCTACTAGATTCCGACCGAGTTGGTATCAGTTCGTTTCCTGCTCCTGAGGAAGAATGCATTACACCAAGTATACAGTACTAAAACCTCTTACTAGTCTACAATTGTGAAACTCAATCGGCTTTGACCTTGTTGTCTGTCATGCTTTTTTGTGACGATGATCACAAGTATTAGGGCACTCGGCCTGCATTGTTCCAGCCGATGAAGACATCTACAGTATCCACATCTTAAACGGACAATTTGATGCTGATGACGATCGCAGGTAAGTCCGGAGTGAACTGTAAAATGCCCGGAGTGAAGAAATCTGATGATTTTCCACCTTGCCATAAGAAATTTTCCACCTTGCCAGAAGTTGACTTCTTCCTGTCATCCACCGCCTTCAGCACCACGAACTTCTTCCCCTTAAGCTCACATTTGAATCTCTTTAAAAGCTGCAGCACAAGCTCCTTCTTCACCGAGACATTCTGCTCGTTCTTCACGGACAACGTCAAATGCAGAACCTGGTTTAAGGACACGCTAGCCTTGAACTTCCCGATGCCCGACCAGTTGTCCTTCTCACACAGTATGCCCTATGCCTTCGTCCCCAGTTCCTTAACATCAACGGTCAGGTCCTTGGAGGCCTCGTTCAGCACCAACACCTTCACAATCGCAGCATCAGATTTCTTCACTCCGGGCATTATCACACTAGGCTTAAGAGCCGTAGTCGGAGCAGGAGCTTTGGTACCATCGATGGAGACAGCGGCGGGCAAGAGAAGCACCGCAAAGTTCAAGAGAGCTTTTGCCATGGCAGTAGATGTGGTCGCAGGTCAGACTTGGAAGGATCAGAATGTAGCGTGGAAGATGTGTTGGTCAGACCCGAGGGCTGATTAGCTGCAGAATCGTGATGACTGTCTTGGTGGTGATCGCACCGAGACTGCATTATATAGTGTCAGGCAGGGATTATATTCTCCAATCAAGTGCGGGTCCCTAGGTGGCGCAGCTGCTGAACCTTGCCGACTACCGTAGCTGACTCCAGTTTAAACTGTCCAGTGACATGTTCTGATCCGAAATGCATGGATGAGTGCCGCTGCGGTCGTCATGTACCAAGGGCTCCATTCAGGCGCCTTCTCCCATTCCGTATTCTTCTGGTAGAGTCATGTAAATTTATAAGTGCAGTAACCCTCCGCAGCATTGTATGAAGATGCATTAATGTGCAGTCGTAGGATTTCTCAAGCAGTTTCCGAATTATAAAGAGCCCTGAAAAAATTGGCCCCATTTAGCGTAATCAAGGAGACCGCCACGCATTTAAATACTACCAATTATAAAGGTTCTCACAGGCGGTTGCAAGCGTGGGCAGTAAGAGCTTGCCCACCAAAGCGTTTCTGCACAGGCCACGACGACCTGGATGCCCGACCGCGACAGCGCAATTTTTGGGAATCGAAAACCCCACCGATAATCTGCATATCCTGCAGATTGTGCAATGATAAACACCCTTAAAACAAAAGTGTCGCATTGTGAAGTGCAGAAGACTTTGGTTGTCGATGAAGGGTACAACAAGGTTTGCAGCGATACAGAAGGGGTGCAGTGGCTATAATGCGCAGGCCGTTATTGGTAGATTTTCCTCCATAGCTGGAGATTATAGCGAGCTTGTCACGATCTTAGTTCGGATTGGAAGGGTGCTGATGTCTGTATTGAGGGCTATTCTGGCTAACCTGGACAGAAGGTTCAATTGTGCTTGACGCTCGAGGTTCCGAGCCGCTGCGGTTTGAGCATAAGATTTACTCTAGTAATTACCTAAGTAATATAGATCAATAGAAATAAATAAAATAACTTGATAGAGAAGCTACTTAGAAGCTTTATAGAGGCGGAATCACTTTTATACATGTCTATAGGTGATTGGTAGGTTAGAAACTTGGTCAACAAGCTAGCCACATGGCACACATGTTGGTAGCTTGTGGAACAAACTAGCCATGTGTCACACATGTTGGTAGCTTGCGGAACAAGCCAAATATGTGGGAAACTTGTCGTGCAAGTTTGACACGTGTCTTGCAAATTAGACATGTGTAAGAAGTTCTATAGAATATCACCATGTAGTTCTTAGTTAGATAGTATTTATAGAGGCAAGAGTGAAGCCTTCTTCACTCTTGTCAACTCCTTTCTTGATCCTAGTCTAGTTCGAAGAGTCTTCATGTTTCTAATCTTTGGCAATAGCCATTCCAGTTTTCCTTTGAATATACATACTTTCTTATTCCTATTTTGTGACTTTTCTTTGATACAATTTTCATTAGATTATACATCTTTTTCTGGTTCATGTCCTTGACAGTTATAGATAATTAATTTGTCCATGTAATATTAAAAATCTATTGGATCTATTTTTTTTTTTTAAAAAAAATTAATGCTTTTAATTGTCTCTGTCTTAGTAATTTCTTCAATGATAGGTTTTGGAATTTGAATAATTTTTTTTCTATAATTCTTTATCAATTCAAATTAAACTTTGTCTTAGTTTAATATTTCTTAATTGAGCTTCAATGTGATATATACTAATGTTTGTTAAATATTGGAAAAATAAATTTAGAAAATTGATAGGTGGATAACCTCCTTTTATTATATAAATGCCCCTCATGCTATGCACCTCCATATATACATAATAAAATTCTCCTTTACACTAGAAAGTTTTAGGATAAAATTTCAATGAAAGATTTTTGTGTAATAGTTGATGGTATATTTTATTTTTTATTTTTTTTAAAAAAAAAAATTAAATTTAGCACATTTTCATAGTACATTTAATGTAATTTTTCATTCACTTTAAAAATCTTATTAATTTTATTTTTAAAATATTTTATTATAAATTTATTCTAAAATTTTTTAATATAAATAAGAGCTTTATTGTGCATATGTGAGGAGTCTATCTAGCGGTTTTCTAAATTTATTACCTTTTGACATATATATATTGAAGGATTTGTTAACTTAAATATATTACAAGGAAGACAAGTGGCTTTAGTTTCATGTAATCCTACCAATTTATATTTTGAAGATTGACTTCTTCAATTAGGAGAAATTTCTATATATTAAATATGGATTCTATTAAGTTATTCTATTTTTATTTTTTTTTGCTTGAAACATGATATTTATTTATTTTCTTATTATAATTCTTAAAATTTCAAAATTTATCTACAATTATTTTTGAAAAGAATTATTTTTTAAAATTTATTCATTTTAAAAATATGTGTCAAGTTTTATATTTTTAACATTGATATATGCAATTGTCTTATATTATAAAACCATAATTCATGTGTATTCATCCTCAATTTTTTTATGTTTATTTTTTAACTCATACAAATAAACATGACATGTTCAAAGGAATGCGGAGAATCAATGTTCATGAGTTGACATTGGCCTCTCAAAATGTATATTCTATCAGAACCAGCATTTTTTTGCAAAATATTAACAAGTACTTGGAGAATTGCCCTCATCCCATCTTGTCAATGAATGAATGACAAGTACAACTTTGTTAGATAACTTGTGTATTGTTTCAATGATGATACATTAAAATAAGATGCCAAAGTAAGATTTATTTATATTTATGAATGAATGAAACTTAATTGGCAAAACCATGTACATCCTTACTTTTTGGGGAATGACTTGAGGTAGAACCTCAACACTTGACTCAACATTCTTGCCAAATTTATTTCTTTGGGATTAGGTATCAACCTTGACATGCATAAAAATAAAAACAAAATAAAATAATGAGTGGACACAAACGTGTTTGAATCTCAAATAAGGTTTGTAGTCCCTTAAATTCTTTTGTTTTTGTAAGCTATCTACATTCAGATGCTTTGATATTATACTCTCCATGGACTACAAGCCCATGTTCCAGCACCATCTTTACATTCCTTGAGTCCACATTTAAACTACCCAGACTCCAATGTCACTCATCATGACTACTATCAATACACATCCAATGCATAAATTCATTGTAACAACATACACAAAAAAACAGTAGGTCATTTGTGATTGAAATGTTCTTTAACTATCTCCTAAAGTGAGCCTAACATGAACACAATTCTAAACTGCAGACTTGCACACAATAGGAGGCATAAGCAAAAGAATATAGCTGAAATTTGATCTGATTATACACATTGCTAAGCATGTCCCACACATCTGGGCTGCAAATATATTTGTACTGTTTTAACTTTTCATTGCAGCATTTGTGGGATTGAGACACAACTTTCACCCACTTGCTTGCTTTGAAGGTACATGTATAAAATTTAAACCATGTGATTGAATATGCAAAAGTCCCCACAGAATCATGCACGTAGGGTGCAACTGTGTCTGAGTTGTGCTGGATTTTGTCTTATTACAATATATATAATTTTTTATTTAGCATTGACAAAGGGTGTGGGTGGCATGTGGTGGATGGCAAGATTGTGGGTGACAGTAGCAAAAACTATGATGGCATTAGCAATATCCTATATTTATATATATATGTATGTGTTTGTATATATACATTGTAAAACTTAGTCTTGAAAAAATAAGTTGCTTTGAATTACTTCAATGGGATCAAAATTGGAGTAATGATAATTTTGTAGAGCCGGAACTCTTGCTAAAAACCTCAATGTTGATGGCAACATAAAAATTAAGAAATTAAACTTTGTCCAGTTTGTCAATGTTTAGAAAAGTGTATGCAATTCTAACCTTAAACTCATGAAAAAACACACTTGCTACATTATTTGACAATTTCAAATTGCTTCAACATTACAATAAAAGACAATACAATAATATGAATGACAACCTAAAATTTCAAATTAAAAAAATAGAGTATAAAATTGTATACAACGGTTAGAAAATGTCACATCTATAATATATCAATACACAATCCTTTTAT
Source organism: Physcomitrellopsis africana (assembly GCA_036785485.1). NCBI lineage: Eukaryota > Viridiplantae > Streptophyta > Bryopsida > Funariales > Funariaceae > Physcomitrellopsis > Physcomitrellopsis africana. The sequence continues at coordinate 642,915 of JAWRVF010000028.1, forward strand.
GGGATTAAAAAAATATATAATGATAAGAACCCAATTAAATTTTGCAGAGATTATCCAACCATGCTCACAAATATATTTCACTGATGAATTATTTTAAAAATTATAAACAATCACAAAGACCCAAGTGTAGTGTGATTATAATGGGAAAAACGGACATGCAATCTCCTTTATGGATTCACATGATCCCATCGTATTTTAATGAATTGTCAGTACTGTAAACCACTTTTGACACACTGGTCATTTCAGAGTTTGCTGAAATGGACATGTGAAATTCCAATAAGCCTATAGTCTAACTGATTTCCATTTTAACGGTTGATATGAATTAAGAAATATCTTCAAACTTGGTGTCTTAAGTTGCATTAGGCAGTGTTAGACAAAGGTCGTAAGCAACCTACGAAGGGAATGTCATAAAAAGAGGATTCTGTCCGACAGCATCATTACACTGTCCAAAGGCATACTGTAAGAGTCCTGAACTTACATGCCAGCGCACGTTAAAATTACTTTTAGTGTGAAAGCCGAGGTTGTCTCTTTCAAGTGTTTGGTATATAAAACTGTACTCTTGTTATGCATAAGATGTCATTAATCATTTATGCTTCGAGACCAGCACAAACGACAGACGCGGACACCTTGTCAGTCTCTATTACTCATTTTTCAAGCCACCTTGTTATGGGGATATTATTTAACATAAATATTAATACACATAGACACAGATGGCTTGAAAAGTGAGGAATAAGAGGTACTAAAAAATGTACTTGAGAATAAAAGATTGACAGAACACATTTCAGGCTGCCACACCAGCTTGCAAAGAGTAGCAAACAATAAATTGTTTAAACAACAAGCAAAAGATATCAAAGGGCAGTAAAGATGCAATACACGAAACGCAGAGCAGTGAAGATTACGGATTGTCAGCGTTGTCATTTCACCCAAAAAATACAGAATAAACAAACTCAGGCATTGCCGACGCCAGAGGAGGCGTCGGACAACTACTAAGTTAAGTCAACGGATAAAATCCAACCCCTCACTTCTTCTTGGCAGCGGCCTTGGTGACCTTGGCACCAGTTGGCTCCTTCTTCTCCACCGCCTTGATCACACCCACGGCCACCGTCTGCCTCATGTCCCGCACCGCGAACCGTCCCAACGGTGGGTACTCTGCGAATGTCTCCACCGTCATCGGCTTCGTCGGAATCATCTTCACGAATCCTGCGTCTCCGTTCTTCAAAAACTTCGGCTCCTTCTCCAGCTCCTTGCCCGACCGCCTGTCTACCTTCGTCAATATCTCTGCGAACTTCACCGCGATGTGCGATGTGTGGCAATCCAGCACTGGCGCGTACCCATTGCCGATCTGCCCTGGGTGGTTCATGATGATGACCTGAGCTGTAAAGTTGGCGGCCTCCTTCGCTGGGTCGTTCTTCGAATCCGAAGCCACATACCCTCTCTTGAGATCCTTCACCGCCACGTTCTTCACGTTGAACCCAACGTTGTCACCCGGGTGCGCCTCAGGCATCGACTCGTGGTGCATCTCCACCGACTTCACCTCAGTCGTCAGTCCAGTGGGTGCGAAGCACACCAACATACCTGGCCTGATGATTCCTGTCTCCACCCGCCCCACTGGCACAGTTCCGATACCTCCAATCTTGTACACGTCCTGAAGCGGCAGCCTCAGAGGCTTGTCAGATGGCCTCTTCGGCTCCGACACGTTGTCCAACGCCTCCAAAAGAGTCGGACCCTTGTACCAGTCCAGGTTCGTCGACCTCTCGATCATGTTGTCACCCTCGAACCCTGAGATTGGCACGAACGGAATCTTGTCCGGGTTGTACCCCACCTTCTTCAGGTACGCCGACACCTCCTTGCTGATCTCGTCGAATCGGGCCTTGCTGTACTTCGGGGTCGTCGCGTCCATCTGCCATCCACCATATCACCAACAGCAGCCCTCAATCCCCCACCTCACTCCTCCACAAACCGCAACCACAAACCCTAGCCCTACGTGCACTCGTCCCCCCCCCTCCCCGCACTTGCCAAGCCATGACCACACCACAATCTTGGGCCATGTAGCTACCACCCCACCTTCCCCTAAAGTACACCGATACTGCTCGCAAACTCACCTTGTTGCAGCAGCAGATCATCTGCTTCACTCCCAAAGTGAACGCCAGCAGTGCGTGCTCACGTGTCTGCCCATCCTTCGAGATACCGGCCTCGAACCCTCCCGTCGTCGAGTCGATGATCAGCACCGCGCAGTCCGCCTGCGACGTTCCCGTGATCATGTTCTTGATGAAATCACGGTGTCCGGGCGCGTCGATCACAGTGCAGTAGTACTTCACAGTTTCGAACTTCCACAACGCGATATCGATGGTGATACCGCGCTCGCGCTCTGCCTTCAACTTGTCCAGCACCCACGCGTACTTGAACGAACGCTTGTTCATCTCCGCCGCCTCCTTCTCGAAACGCTCGATCACACGCTTGTCGATGCCTCCCAACTTGTAGATAAGGTGCCCAGTGGTCGTCGACTTCCCGGAGTCGACATGGCCGATGACCACGATATTGATGTGTACCTTCTCCTTACCCATCTTGACCTACCTGCGGATTACATAAACGCATTTAGTATTAAGGATCCAGATGTCATTCTGTTCCGTGCTCCGCAGTCAGCATTGAACATTTTGAAACGATCAAGCTTAGACTTCTGGACACACTCCACCCCTTATCGTTGTTCGATGCTGAATACAATCAGTGAAGTGAAATTATACTAAAGCTTGACGTAACAACTGGTACAGCACATGTACTTAAACCCTATTTCGAGGCTTAAAACGAAAGTCACTCCAGGCCACATAGACGGGAAACCTTGACTGTAAACCCTACAAAGACGAGAATGTAACGTAAGAGATGATACGACACAGACGCATACCTCAAAATGAAAAGCTTAAACGAAGCCGGAAATGCTCACAGCGTCAGCGGCGATGTGGGCTCTCGCACGAGAGCTCTCAAGTGGAAAAAGGACGGGCTCGGGAGCGATTCTGCTACTTGAAGGACACGGTCTTATAGAGTTACCGTCAGATCTCTTATCTAACGGATATGCGCCGTGGCACGCTATATCCGACACGCGGTTTCGAAAAGGCTTGCCAGGTGGCTTTAGTTGCGGACACAATATTGACCTAATGTGGTCATTCCCGCCCGATCCGTGGTGGCTTTGGGTGTCCAGGCTGTAAATCCTTTCCATGTGGCGCCGTGCTGATCGGTGACCGCGGGAACGCTACTTTCTCCAACCGGATGCCGCGGTTACAGACCCTATGGGCGTCACTTTGCACCTTGGACAGGCTGTACAAGCAGTCAGAACATTAAATTGAAATTAGAATGTTTGGAGAATTCCTCTCTTTTGAGGTCCGAAATTGAAGGACTATCAAAAAGTAAGAAAACTTTAAAAATTAAAAATTTTAATACCTTGTTTTGAATTATAGTCCAATATGAGTTCTAAGACAATCGAATGATATTGAAATAGTTAAACTTCCATCCAAAAACTCTGTTTGATTGGTAATACAATTATTTGTATTGACTTAAATTATCAAAAAATTATTATAACAAACATAGAACTAAAACTTCAATCTTTGTTAATAAGTATATGTCTTTTAATGAAATATTTTTATTGTTTAAAAGATTTTACAGTTTATTTGTCAAATCCAAATATTTGTTTTGAACTATTTTGAAAAAATTACAGCATTAAGTAAATATGTAATATATGATAAATAAGTAAATAAGTAAATATGTAATACATGATACATATATAATAAGTAAATATGTAATATGTGATACATATATAATAAGTAAATATGTGATGCATTAATAATGTATTTTTAATTATGTTGTGAATTACTTTGGATTTTAGAATAATATAGTTCAATAACATCATTAAAATTAGAATAACTATATAAATTTTTTAATAATAATCTTTTACAACCAACAATAGATGATTCTTTGGTTGTAAATTTAATAATAAATTTTAATAATCTTTTAATAAATATTATTAAAAAAAATCACAACCAACAATAGATGATTCTTTTATAGAAACAAATTTAAAAAAAAAAAAAAAAAAAAAAAAATCATCAAAAATTAACCACCTAAGAATCTATTTTTTAATACAAATTTAATAATAAATTAAAAGGAAATCAATAATTCTAATTAGAAAAAAATGACAAAATTAAATGTTTAAACAAGTATTAGGGACATACACCTCAAAAGTTCATAAAACCTTCTAAAACATTCTAAAAGTTTTTTAATTAGTGGAAGTCACTTGAGAAGCTTCTTAGTTGGTGAAAGTAGCTTGAGAAGCTTTGTAGTTATTAGAAGGAGCTCAAAAAGCTTCCAAATTGATAGAAAGAGCTCAAAAAGCTTCTAAGTTGGTAGAAGCTACTCAAGAAGTTTCTTGGTTTGATAGAGGCCGCTCAAGAAGCTTCTTAGACATGGATTTATATTGGAATCAAGGCTGAAAAATTCTTTAGTCTTGACAATGTATCTCTTGGAGTTCTAGTTCACCTTTCTTGGTGTTATTCATATACTCATCTAAATAATTTAACTCCTTGTTGGTTTCTTCTTAAATTTCTTTTTAATTTGAATCTTTTGTATTATATTCTTATATCTTTGACACTTTGTTAAGATTGCCCTCATCTTAAATATTAGACTTAGATCTTTTTTGTTAGAAAGTTGATTATCTCTCTTCCTGAAAGTATACTAGGATTTTAGAGGTTGTGCATTATCTTCCTCTAAATTAATATTTCTTTCATCATAATATTGGAGTTTTATCCTTCTTATGAAAGAATGGATCATTCCTCTCTTTGAATGTCTTAAAATATGTTAGAAGTTGCGGATTATCATCTTCTAAATTATATATTATTTTTTTATAGATTTTTTTTATTTTTTTTATTTTTAATTTTATTTTTTAAGAATGGCTAGAAGTCAAGACATTAGTATGACCAAATCTTCTGAGTTAAAGTTAGAAGCCATTATAAATGCTCTTATTACTTTATTTACTAGGATTGCGGAGATTAAAGGGGTTGTTGTAAAACTTCATAACAATACAATATCAGAAGTACCACAACTTAGATTATATGTACTTCTAATTTCTACACTTGAAGATATACTATTATTTATATTGTCCCAATGAAATCCACATGTTCAATAATATAAGGAATTTTGAGTTAATCTTTTAGAAAAATATGATATTACGCGTTTGAAGTTCTGAGGATTTGTCAATCAAATTCAATTGATAATAGTTCTATAACTTGATACTTATTTGACAGAAGAATCACAAGTTGAATTGATTGGCACCTTGCTTATAAGACAAGCATTATCATGATTTGCTTTTTTGTTTGAAAAAAGATCACTAATTTTAAGTAACTTTGAAGCTTTTATGGAAGCATTTGTGAAAGCATTTAGAGAACATAACAAGGCTCATTGGGCAATAACTAAGACTTAAGCATTGCAACAAAAGGTGTGCTTTGCATTAGTCTATGCATTCAATTTTAAGTAACTAGTATGTGGCATCAATTGGGATGAAGAAGCCTTGATGAATCAATTCTATTGGAAATTAAGAGATGATGTAAAGGATTTGTTATTATTACTTTTGGATCTATAATTGTTGAATGAAGCCATTAGCTAAGCCGTGAAATATGATAATCAACTATTTTAATATCATTAAGATCAACATTCATAAATATCAGCAAGATAATATACAATTTAATATATTCTTATTATATTAACAAGTAGTCTAAATTTATATTTAAAAATAAAAGATATGTAGCTTCATGTGATATATTTTAAATATCTTAGTTTATAAAAAAAAAAAAAACGTTGGATGGAAGAAGGTCTATATTTATATTATCGCAAAGAAGGCAACAAGATTTATAATTATCTGAAGAAATAAAATCAATGTATCACCAAAATCAGGAGTACAATCATTTAAGAAAACACAGATGTTCAATCATAATAGAGACTATACAGTTGGACAATTCAATATTGCAAAACTATTTAGATTATTCTCTTTCTGATCAACTTGCTCATTGCTTTACAATTCTTTCGTGTTTTAGTCCTCAGAAGCTTTTGGCAATTGTCTTATTGGATTCAAGGACATCTACTTATTTCTTAGATGAGACATTTGCTAAGCTTCATAAAATTCCTCTAGTACAAAAATCCAAACTTGTTTATGTAGAAGTAATAGATAGACGACTCTTATTCTTTGGTAGTGTCATCCAAAAAATAATGCCTATAGAAGTGTCATTTAAAGATCTTAGTAGCCAAATTGGGACTTTTTTAAATCATATTATTTTTGGACTTTCTTGGTTGAAAAAATATAATCCATTTATAGATTAGAAATTGTGAAGAATAATATTTTTAATAGAATTCCTTGCAAGAAAAATTTATAAAAAATCATAAGTTGGTAAGTCTTTATTTATTAAAGCAAAAGCTTTTATAAGATTGATCAAAGAAGGTATATCATTTATTATTTATGCGACTCCAATTAAAAAAGATATAACTTTATTGGTAATTATTTTAAAGCAATATGATAAATTCTAAGATATTTTTTAAAAGAAGAATGTTGAAATATTACTAAAACACCGACCATGCAATTATGCCATAGATCTTCAAGAAGAAATGCAACCACTTTTTGGTCCAATTTATAACCTTTTTTAAAATGAACTTTTGGCATTGAAGGATTATATTGATGAAAATCTTACAAAGAACTTCATCAAATATTCAAAGTCTCTAATAGATGCACCTATACTCTTTATGAAAAAAAAAGATGGTTCTTTGCATATATGCATTGATTATCAAAGAATGAATAAGATAATGGTAAAGAATTATTATTGACTACTATTAATTTTAAGACTTTTGAAACATCTCAACCAAGCCAAGATCTATATTAAAATAGATCTTTGTAGAGCATATAACTTAGTATAAATTAAAGAGGAAGATGAATGGATGATCATATTTTAGATAAGGTATAGATATTTTGAATATAATATCATATCTTTTGAATTAATAAATATACCTATTATCTTTTAATATTCAATAAATGACATCTTTCAAGAACATCTAAATAAGTTTGTAGTAATCTATTTTAATGATATCTTAATTTACTCAAAAAATCTGGAAGAATATGAAGAGCATCTAAAGTTGATATTATAAAAGCTATAAGATATAAGTTTGTATATCAAATTAGAAAAATATGTATTTCATGAACCAAAGACGGAATTTTTGGAATACATTATATCTATTGAGGGTTTGATGATGGATCTTAAGAAGGTGGAGGTAGTTATGAAATGGACCATTCCAAAGATTATAAAAGATGTACAATGCTTTTTTAGATTTTCCAACTTCTATAAATCTTCATAAATTTTTTTTCTCAAATTGTCGCCCCTTTTATTTGATTGACATGCAAAGATAAGTTGGAATGAGGGCCTTAAATAGAAAAGGCATTCCAAGACCTCAAGATAGCATTCATCATAGCTCTAATCTTAGTACATCTAAATTTCATAAAAGTATTCTATATAAAGATTAATACTTAAGATTTTGTATTAAGAGCCATATTTTTATAAATAGATATAGATAATAAAATCTATCTTGTTGCATTTTATTTTCAAAATTTTTTTTTATCAAAATTAATTATAAAATCTATAATAAAGAATTCTTTGCTATTGTGGATTCTTTATAAGAATGGCATCATTTTCTTGAAGGAACAATGCATCCTATGAATATATACATAAACTACAAGAACTTGAAATAGTTTATATTAGCTTGGATTTTTAATTGCCATCAAGTTTGATAAAATATGTTATTATCTTAATTTAATTTTGTTATTACTTATTGACTTGGAAAGCAATGAGGATTATCCAATGATTTATGAAGGAGATCATATCTTATATCAAGGGTAAGAGAGGTAGCGTTTGATCAACAATATACAACTTTATTAAAATTAGAGCAATTTTGCCTTTGTTCTATTATTATAGTAACATATATTGATTTTAGTTTCTTTGATGAGATGTGTATTGTAATTTTTAATGATGCTTTGGCTTTTTATATCAAGTGTCGCCTTAATGAAAATATTAACAAGTTTAAGCTTAAAAAAGACTTTTTATATTTTAAAGAATATTTGTATATTCCAAAAGGACCAATATGATTGTGCATTTTTTAATCTCAACATGATGTTCCAATTGCTAGTCATTTTGGATTTAATAAGATCTTAAAACTTATTCTCCAAGATTTTTGATGGCCTCAAATATAAAAGGCTATGAAAGACTTTATGCTCTCTTATGACATCTGTTCAAGGTCCAAGAATCCTTGACATTGCCTATATGGACTCTTACATTCTTTATATGTTCTAAGATGGTCATGATCTTTTATCTCAATGGCTTTTATCATAGATCTATTGCTATTTAATTTATTAGACAATATCCTTGTGGTGGTTGATTGATTCATAAAGATTATATATTTTATTTTTTATAAGAAGATTACTTCTAGTGAAGAAATGATAAGGCTCTTTCTTGATAATATATATTGATATCATGGCCTATTAGATGATATCATATTTGATGAAAGATCCAAATTTGTATTTAAATTTTGAAGATACCTTTTTGAAATATTAAAGGTAGATATTATTATTTTTTTGGCTTTCTATCATCAAATTGACAGCCAAATAGAATGAATTAATCAAATTTTGGAGCAGTATTTATGATGCAACATCAACTATTAATAAGATGATTGGATCTTATATCTATCATTAGTAGAGTTTATATATAATATTATTATTTATGTCTCAATTCAATAAATACTATTTTATTCCAACTATGGATATTATTCAAAGCTTAATCTATGGATATGTCAAAAAATAACAATCTAGTAGCTAAAGGATTTATAAAGCATCTATTGCAATATCAAACAACTTTGAAGCTTTAATTGCAAGTAGCTCAAGATGTTTACAAGATATTTGTAGATAAATTCAATAATCCATTGCATGATTTTTATATTAGAGATAAAATATGATTTCTTTGTCAAAATATTAAGATCAAGCGGCCATACAATAAATTGGACTATTAGAGGTTAGGAATATTTTCTATCTAGAAGTAAATTAATCCAATGACATATCGCTTGAAATTACCATCTTCTATGAAGGTACATCTAATTTTCTATATCTCTCTTTTGGAACCTTATAAAGAGTCACATATTTTGAAAAAAATATATTAATCACCATTTAGTATTGAAATAAAAAATCATAAAGAATACGAGATTAATAAGATATTTGATTCATAATGAAAATAGAAAAAATTAAAATATAAAATTTATTAGTGTGACTATGATATCAATGAGTACATATAGAAATTAGAAAGAAATCTTGCCAATGTACCTCAAAAGATATAAAAATTTCATTGATTCTATCTCCATAAATTCAAATCTGATTGATGATAACTTCTTGGTAAAGATTGGATTTGAGGCATATTTATAAGAGGAAAGAGAATCAAACCAAAGTCTTCAATAGTATACAATCATCTATTCCAAGATAGAATAAAATTATAGAAGCAAATTAATCACCATGTTAAACCTTCAAGTGCTAAAAGATTTAGTAGAATAAGATTTAAAAGATTCACTTGTTATACAAGCTTCGAACAAATCAATACAATTTTCATAGCCTTCAATTGAATAAAGTGAGGATGATACATCTCAATATCAAATATGACCACAATTGGAGTTATTATGAGAAATATTCAATTATATAAATCTTGATACCAATGCTCGAGCTTTAATGATATTGCTTGAGTTTAAAAATATGAATCCTTTAAAGTTTGAGATCTTATTTGGAGGATGTTTTGAAAGCTACAATAAAGATTAGATCCTTAGATGGAATGTTTCAACAATGGAAGTACTAACTTAAGGCCATAGGCAATTTTTTCAAGGACCAATAAAATATATTATCTAAGAATAGAAAATAAAATATATAATTTTATAAATATAATATATTCTTGATTTTTTACATATAAAAGAAGATTTTTGAAGGTATGAGCTCTTCTTAGAATTTGTCGCTAGAAAAAGGAATGATGTTAGATATATACACCTAAAAAATTTATAAAATCTTTTAAAACATTCTATAGAATTTTTAATTAATAGAAGTTGCTTAAGAATATTTTATTAGGAACATACACTTTGAAGGTTCATAGAACCTTTTAGAATATTTTAGAACTTTTTGAATTATTGAAAGTTGATTGAGAAGCTTTTTAATTGATGAAAATAGCTCAAGAAGCTTTTTTATTAGCGGAAAGAGCTCAAGAAGCTATTCAATTGGTAGAAGCTACTCAAGAAGCTTTTTGGTTGGTAGAAGTTACTTGAGAAGCTTCTTAATTTCATGAAAGCTACTTGAGAAGCGTCCTAGATAGGGATATATATAGGAGTTGAGATTAAAGAATTTTTTAGTCTCGACAATACATCTTTTGGAATTCTAGCTCACTTTTCTTAGTATTGTTTGTATACTCATCTGGTTAATTCAAGTTTTTATTGGTTTCTTTTTAAACTCTTATTCTAGTTCAAGTCTCTTGCTTTGCATTCTCGAGTCTTTGATGGTTTGTTAAGACTGATTTCATTTTCAATATCAAAGTTGAGTCCTTCTTATTAGAGAGTAGATTATCCATCTACTTGAAGGTATACCAACGCTTTAGAGATTGAAGATTATTTTCTATTAAACAGATATTTTTTTTATTACAATATTAGAGCTTTGTTCCTCTTGTGAGAGAGTGGATCACCCCTCTCTTTGAAGATCTTAAAGCATTTTAGAGGTTGCGGATTATCCTCTTCTAAATTGATATTGTCTTCTTATAGATTTTTTTTTTTTTTTTTTTTTTTTTTTTTCTTAGAATAGCTAGAGGTCAAGATATTAATATGACCAAATCTTTTGAGTCCAAATTAGATGCTATTATAAGTGCTCTTACTACTTTATCTACTAAGATTGCAAAAATTGAAGAGGTTGTTGTAAAACTTCATAACACTATAACATCTAAAATACCATAATCTAGACTGTACTCACCTTCAACTTCTCTAATCAAGGATGCAGTACTATATATGTTATGCCAAAGAAATCCACCTGCTCAGTAACATAAAGAGCTTCAAATTAGTCTTTCAGAGAAATATGATGGTACGTGTTCAAAGTTTCAAGGATTTGTCAACCAACTTTGATTGATAACAGTTTTATAACCTGATACTTATTTGATAGAAGAATCACAGATTAGATTGATATGAGGATAAAATTCACTCCTCAATCTAAGTTATAAGGTGGCTTCAATTAAGAGTTGCTTATAAATTGTGGTGTGAAGTATAAAGAGCAATAAACAACAATGAATGAGAAGAACAACACAAAACAAGTAAAATATGTGTAATTAAGTAATTGCACACTATAAAACTAGTCATAGTCTGTTCACTAGATTTTTATCTAATAAAAAGTAAAAGTAAAAAGTAAAAATTATATTTTCAAGTAGATAATTTTTTTTATCTTTTCAATGATATAAAAAACATGTAAATATAAGTTATTATGAATAAGTTATGATAATTCAAAGTTAAAAGGTAAATAATGGAAAAAATTAAGTAGAAATTTTTATCTCAAGGATAACTTGTTACAAGATCATGGATTTGAACCTCACCAAGGCTCAAAAGTAGTGTATATAGGTGTCTTAGAGGGGCCACAAGGCCTTAGTCTTATCCTCCTACCTACATCCAAGGTGCTACAACCCATATGGGACTTGTGCACCTCCCTTCCTACAAGGACTACACTAGCTGCTGGTCTTCCTATTTTATACTAGTAGGATTAATAATTTTGTATTTTTGACTTCACCATGGTGTTCAAAAACACCCTACTAGCCTAGGAACCTTGAATGGCCTTCAAATCTTGCTCCATTTCTTCATAATGACTCCCAAGGTGGTAAAACTCATTTTTACCAAAGTCTTCAAAATTGCTCTAAAAATTCTTAATAAATTCTAAATAAATTCTAAATAAATTCTAAAAATCTCTATAATATTCTTAAGATGATATTATCAATTTAAAACTATTTTATTCTACCTTGGAATTTTTTATAATAATAAAATCAATAAAAATCAACTGAAAATCCTATTTTTTACAAAAATAATTAAAAAGACATGAGATTTCTTTCTCATGCTTCTTCTACCTACTAAGTAATATTTATAGGTTTTTAATGAGTAATATATGTAATTATAAGGCCAATGTAGACATTGATCTCAATAACTAACTCTTAATATTTAATAATAAGTAAAAATATTGAACCAACTAAATTAATTGTCTCCAAGACTTACTAAGACTCCATTTTTGTAACTTTTTTTCTAATAAGACTTTCATATTTATAAATACTTCTAAATTCTAATAAATACTTAAATAATCAAAAAGACTCTCTAACCATCATATTTATATAACTAAATGACTTAAGATTATATTTTTAATCAATCCGCTAATTAAGATCCATTGGTGGGATTCACAATTGGTTGGCCTTTTGCTTACAAGGCAAGTATTATTATGGTTTGGTTCTTTATTTAAAAAGAAAATATCAATTTTGAATAACTTTGAAATTTTTATTGAAGTATTTACAAAAGCATTTGAAGAACATGACAAGGCTCATTGAACAATAGCTAAAATCCAAGCATTGCATCAAAGGGCACAATTTATATCAGTATATGTATCCAATTTTAGGCAACTATTGTGCGATATCAAAAGGCACACTTTGTATCAGTCTATGCATCAAATTTTAGGCAATTAATATTTGATATCAATTGAGAAGAAGAAGCTTCAATGAATCAATTTTATTACAGATTATGAGATGATCTAAAAGATTTGTTTTTATCACTCTTGGATTTACAACCGCTCAATGAAGTCATTAGTCAAGCCATAAAATGTGATAATTGATTATTCCAACATCATCAAGATCAATGTTCATGGCCTTCAATTAGACAATATATAATTTGACACATTCCTACTACATCAACAAGCATTTTGAATTCACATTCAGAAGTAGAAGATATGTAATTTAATATAGTACATTTTAAACTTCTTAGCCTACAAGAAAGAAAGTATCAAATGGAAGAAGATCTATGCATGTATTGTGGCAAGAAAGGCCACAAGGTTGGAAATTATCCAAAGAAATAAAATTGACACATTATCAAAATTAGAAGTGCAATTGTTTAGGAAAACAAAGTTGTTCAGCTATAATAGGGACAATTTGGTGGCACAATTCAATATTATAAAACTATTCAATTTTCTCTATTTTTGCTCAATCTACTTGTTATTTTACAATATTTTTGTATTTTGGCCCTCAGAAGCTTCAAACAATCACCTTGTTGGATTTGGAGGTGTCCGCTTGATTTGTAGATGAGCCATTCACTAAGCTTTATAAAAAAAATATAATATAAAAATCCAAACCTATTCATATAGAGATAATAGATAGACGATCTTTATCCTCTAGTAGTATCATCCATGAAACCACGCCTATAAAAATATCATTCAAAGATTATAGAAATAAAATTGTGTTCAACGTGATTAAGACTCTCTCAAATCCTATTATTCTTGGATTATCTTGATTAGAAAAGCATAATCCATCTTTAGATTGGAAGTTACAAAGAATAACATTTTTGATAGAAATCCTTATGAGAAAAATCCATAAAAAGTCACAATTGGATAAGCCTTTATTTGTTGGAGCAAGGGCTTTTATAAGATCAGCTAAAAAATATATATTATTTATTATTTAAGCAATTTCAATTAAAAAAAATATGATTTCATTGGTAAGTATTCTAGAGCAATATAAAAAATTTTAAGATGTTTTTTAAAAGAAAAATATTGATATATTGCTAGAGCACTAGCTATACAATTATGCTATAGATCTTTAAAAAAGAATACAACTATCTTTTGGCCCAATCTATAATCTTTCTCAAAATGAGCTTTTGGCGTTGAAGGATTATATTAATGAAAACCTTACAAAGAACTTCATCAAGCATTCAAAGTTTCTAGTAGATGCATTTATACTTTTTAAGAAGAAAAAAAATGGTTTTTTTGCGTATGTACGTTGATTATTAGAAATTGAATAAGATAACAGTGAAGAATTCTTATGCACTACCATTAATTTCAAGACTTTTGGAACAACTCGACTAAGCCAAGATTTATATTAAGATAGATTTTTGTAGAGCATACAACTTGGTACTGATTAAGGAGGGAGATGAATAGAAGATTACATTTCACATAAGGTGTGGATATTTTAAATGTAATATTATATCCTTTGGATTAGCAAATACATCCATTATCTTTGAACGTTTAATAAATGACATCTTTCGAGAGCACTTAAATAAGTTCATGGTGATCTATCTTGATGGAATCTTAATCTACTCAAAAAATATCACGGAACACAAGGAGCATGTCAAGTTGATATTACAAAAGTTGTGAGATGCAGATTTATATGCCAAACCAAAGAAATATATATTTCATTAATCAAAGATATAATTTTTAGAATACATCATATCTATTGAGGATTTGATGATGGATCTTAAAAAGATAGAGGCAGTTATGCAATGGGCCATTTTGAAGACTGTAAGAGATGTATAATATTTTTTTAGATTTGCTAACTTTTATTAGATCTTCATCAAAAATTATTCTCAAATTGTTGTCCTTTTTATTCATTTGATATTTAAAGATAAATTAAAATGGAGGTCTGAAGCAGAAAAGGCATTCCAAGACCTCAAGATGGCGTTTATCACAACACCAATCTTGGTGCATCTAGATTTTATAAAAGCATTCTGCATAGAAATTGATGCTTTGGATTTTGCAGTAGGGGCTATATTTTCACAAATAAATATAGATAATAAATTCTATCTTGTTGTATTTTATTTTAAAAAATTATTTACTGCCAAAATTAATTATAAAATCCACAATAAGATGCTTCTTGTTATTATAAATTCTTTTTAAGAATGGCATCATTTTCTTGAAAGAGCAATACATCTTGTGATTGTATATACAAATCACAAGAATTTGGAATACTTGATATCAGCTCGGATTTTTAATTGTTGCCAAGCTTGATAGAATATGTCGTTATTTCAATTTAACTTTGTTATCACTTATCGATCTAAGAAGCAACAAGAATTATCTTATATTTTATTGAGGAGATCATTTCTTATATTAAAGGCAAGAGAGGCAACATTTAAGCAACAATATGTAACTTTGTTGAAGCCAGAGCAATTTTATCTTTGCGCCACTACTACATCAGCACTTATTAATTTTAATTTCTTCAATGAGGTGCATGCTATAACTACTAATGATTCTTTGGCCCTTGATGTTAAGCGTCATCTAAAAGAAAATGCTGACAAGTTCAAGCTTGAGAAAATGCTGACAAGTTCAAGACCTTCTATATTTTGAAGAACATTTGTATATTCTAGAAGGACCAATACAATTGTATGTTCTTCAATCTTACTATGATTTTTCAACTGCGGATCACTTTAGATTTAACAAGACTTTAGAACTTATTTCTCAAGATTTTTAGTGGCGTCAAATGTGGAAGGTAGTGAAGGATTTTGTACTCTCTTGCAACATCTATTCAAGGTCCAAAAATCCTCAACACTACTCCTATAGACTCTTATAACTCTTGCTTGTTCTAAGATGGTTATGATCTTCTATCTTGATGGATTTTGTGATGGATCTATTGACATCCAATTCATTGGGCATCATCATTATAATGATTGATCAATTCACAAAGATGACTCATGTCATTCTTTGCAAGAAGACTATGTCTAGTGAAGAAATGGCAAGATTATTTTTTAACAATATATATTGATATCATAGCCTATCGGATGATATTGTATCCAATCAAGGATTCCAATTTATATCTAAGTTTTGAAGATATTTTTTTGAAATATTAAAAGTGAACATTAAACTTTCTTTGGCTTTCCATCCTCAAATTAATGACCAAATATAACAAATTAATCAAATTTTAGAACAATATTTACGATGTAGTATCAACTATCAACAAGACGATTGGATCTCATATCTACTATTAGTAGAATTTGCATATAATAATATTATTCATGTCTCAACTCAGCAAACACTATTTTATTCTAACTATGTATATCATCCAAAGCTTGATCTGTGGAGTAAGTCAAAGAACAATAATCCAACAACTGAAGGATTTACAAAGTATCTATTGCAATATCAAACAACCTTGAAGCTTTAATTATAAGCAACTTAAGATGCTTACAAGGCATCTACAAATAAATTCAAAAATCAACTACTTGCTTTTTATATTGGACATAAGATATGGTTTCTTTGACGGAACGTCAAGATCAAGCAACTATGTAATAAGTTGGATTATCGGAGACTATGACCATTTTCTATCCGGAAGCAAATTGATCCAGCAGCATATCACTTAGAATTATCATCTTCTATAAAGATACATCTAATTTTTCATATCTTTCTTTTGGAGCCTTATAGAGAGTCATATATTCCATAAAGAATATAATAATTTCCACTTAGTATTGAAATTGAAGACCATAAAGAATATGAGGTTGAAAAAGTACTTGATTTACGATGAAGATGGAACAAATTAGAATATCTTATTTATTAGTGGGACTATGATACTAATAAGTGCATATAGAAATTGACCAAAAATCTTGCCAGTGCGCTTCAAAAGATACAGTAATTTCATTGATTATATTTCTACAAATCCAAACATATTCACTGATAAGTTGATAAAGATTGAATTCAAAGAATTTTCATAAAAGAGAGAGAATCAAACTAAAGCCTTTATTAGTATGTAGTCATTAATTTTAAAATAGAATATAATAGTAGAAATAAGTTAGTCACCATATCAAATCTTCAAGCGTTGAGAGAATAAGATTCAAAAGATTCACTTATTGTGCAAGTTTTAAATGAATTAGTATAATTTTCATAGCCTTCAATTGAGCAAAGTGAAGATGATATATTTTAGCGCTAAGTATGACCTTGATTGGAGCCATTAGGAGCAAGATTCAACCATGTAAGTCTTGATTCTAATGCTTGAGCTTTAATGATATTACTTGAGCTTAGAAAAGCAAATCCTTTTGAGCATGAGATCTTGTTTGGAGGATGTTTTGAAGGCTGCAATGAAGATCAAATCTTTAGATGGGATATTTCAACAAATTGAGATATTAGCTCAAAGCCATAGGCAATTTTTTTGAAGATCTATAGAACTTATTGTCCAAGAACAAAGAATAGAATATGTAGCTTTATTAGTGCAATGTATCCTTGATTTTTTATATATATAAAAAGATTTTTAAAAGTATGAGTTGTTCTTGGAATTTGTTGCTAGAGAAGGAGGTGATATTAGGGACATACACTTTGGAAGTTTAGAAAACCTTCTAGAACATTCAAGAACTTTTTGAATTAATGAAAGTTGATTGAGAAGCTTCCTAGTTGATAAAAGTAACTCAAGAAGCTTCATAGTTAGTAGAAGGAGCTTAAAAAGCTTCTCAGTTGATAGAAGCTACTTAAGAAGCTACTTAGTTTCATAGAAGCCACTTGAAAAGCATCCTAGACAAGGATATATATGGGAGTTAAGGCTGAAGAGTTCTTCAATCTTAACAACACATCTCTTGGAGTTCTAGCTCATCTTTCTTAGTATTGTTTCTATACTCATTTGATTAATTTAAGTTCTTGTTGGTTTCTTCTTAAAATCTTGTTCTAGTTTAAGTCTCTTACTTTGTATTCTTATCTCTTTGACAACTTCTTAGTTAATAAAAGTAGCTCGAGAAGCTTTGTAGTTAGTGGAAAGAACTCAAAAAGCTTCTAAATAGATTGTAACAGCTCAAGAATCTTCTAAGTTGGTAGAAGCTGCTCGAGAAACTTCTCAGTTTGATAGAAGCTACTCAAGAAGCTTCTTTGATAGAAATATATATTGGAGTCAAGACTAAAGAATTCTTTAGTCTTAATAATACATCTCTTAGAGTTCTAGCTCACGTTTCTTGATATTCTTCATATACTCATCTAGATAATTTAAATCCTTGTTGGTTTTTTCTTAAAATTTCTTTCTAATTTGAATCTCTTGTATTGTATTCTTATGTCATTGACAACAAACCATTATGGCTTTGTACTTAATAAAATCTATTATAATGAATCTTAAAGTAAAAGGTCAATTGCCATGTTTCAAATATATTACAAATAAGAAGTATAAGAACTATCATCCTTAGAATACCTTTGTTGAAACACTTATACATGTAATATTTACTATTAGTTCATAAATATATTATTGGTATATGCTTTAAGACTAATTTAAATATACAAATTTCTTTAATAAAAATTTTATATAAAATTTTAATTTGTAGATTTATAAAAAAATTCACATATTATTAAAGCATAAATAAAAATTTCTAATCATCTTATTTATAAATTTATATCATATTATAAAAAATACTTATATTACTTAAATGAATATAAATAAATAAAAAATAGATAGAAAAATATTACATAGATAATATTTTTATTAAAAAATATTAAAAAAACTTCTAAAATGTGAATTTGTCTAGGATAAGAATTTAAAGAATGTAAATAAATAAAACAAGATTTATATAAAAAAGTGATGAAAAAATAAAATAAAAAAGTATATGTATTCAAGAAAAAACTAAAATAACTATTGCCAAAGACAAGAAGACTAGAAACTCTTAAAAGTAGATTAGAAGTAAGAAAGGTGTTGATAATAGTGATGAAGGCTTTATTCTTGCCTCCATATATACTATCTAATTAAAAAGCTACATGGCAACATCCTATAGGCTATATAATATGAGTCCAATTTGATGGACACATGTTTAACTTAAAAAATAAGTTTTTGATATATATGATATATGGCCAATTTGTAATACAAGGGGCCAATATGTATGATATGCGGCCAACTTGTTGGCCAAGTTTTCAAACTATTAATCACCTATAAACACTTGCATAGTCAAATCTATATCTATAAAGTTTTTAAGAAGTTTTTTAATAAGATATTATGAATGTAATCTATTTTTATTTATTTCTATATAATTTTATTTATTCGTATTTATTCAAATAAAAATAATAATAAATATAAATATCCATGATAAAATTAGATCTTTAAATTCTTTTAGATATGCTATGTAGTTGTTAAAACTTATCTTATAAGTTTTCTAGTTTTAAGAAGTCATATTGGAAGCAACCTATAACTTAGACGCTTTGGCTATAAGTCTTGTAGTCTTTAAAGAACTTCCACAAGGCTTTTTTAGTAAGTAAATATATGAAAATAAGATTAAAACCATCTTTGATCTTACCAATGCATTGCTTATATTCTAAACTTGATTCAAGATTCTTTAATTTTTTTATATTCAATAATCTTTTCTTTAGGATTTTTTCATTTTATATCTATTTATTATTATTTTATTTATTTATTTATTTATTTATTTTTAATAACACACACACACACACACACACACACACATATATATATATATATATATATTAGATCTTTGAATATATAACTTGATAGTTTATTGAGATAAATATATATAATATCAAATTTTTATTTATTTATATATTTTTTATGTAAAATTTTTTAGATTCTTGCAATCATGGTAATATTAGGAAAAATAAAAAATATCATAATATAGATGTAAAAAAATATCATAATATAGATGTAAAAAAAAATCAAAGAATTGATGCTTAATATGCATCAAATTTTTTTACTACTTCAACTAATATTAAGAATAATCTATCAATAAGACATAAAGATATTGGGAGTCTTTTTAACAATTTTATTACCTTAAATATCTCACACAAATATAATTATATCAAGTAAGATACTAAGAGTTATTTTTCTAGAGAAGTTTGATAGTACTAGATTCAAATTTCAAAAATTCATCAACCAAATATAATTTTTTTATTGAACTACTATCTCAAAATTATCCAATTCAAATATCTCATATCAAAGTATTAAAAATTTATTAAATAAATCTATTTTTTTATTTTTACTATTTTAAAATAATAAATTTTTTATTAGATAATTTAGATATAATTTTGATATAAATTTGTTTGATATATTAAGAATATAATTTAATTTATATATTGATTAACAAATTCTAAGTTTTACAACAAAAAATTGATTATTGTGAACATAAATATTTATTTTTGATAATAAAAATTAATATTTATCACAAACAAGGTGAAGAAACTATGGAAGATTATAACAAAATAATAGAATATATGAATCTTATTACAAGACAATACAAAACAAGAACAAAAATAAAACTAATAGGTCTAAATTAGACTATAAGTTATGCATTATTGAAATTGAGGAGCCCCTTAGCCTTGACACTATACATACTAGGAGTTAGAAAGCTTCCAAGTATGTTCTTGTGAAAGACCTCACCTTCAAATCATTCTAGAATGCTTCTTGATCAACTCCTTTATTGCTTTGATATGAAGTAATTTCAAGAATATTATAGAACTATCAAGAACCTTCAAGAATCTTCTAAATTTTTGAAAATCTTTGAAAATCTTTCATAGATGGATGTCTATGATATTATCTTTTCTTTTAGATCTAAGTTCCTTAAGGAGCAATAAAATTAATATTTTTTTAAAATAGAGAACATTAAAGATATGTTTCATAGTCTCTGTAATATATTCTAATTGCCTTTGTTAAAAGTCTTATTAGTCCTTGTAACTAATAATAATTACTAACACCTTCTATTTAGGACCAAATTTATACTTTTATATCTTTTTTATAGAAATATTATCGTATTATGTGAAAATCAATCTAATTAATAAAATTAATTTAAAAAATATAGATAAAAAATAGAGCAATAGTAAAAATATTTAATATTAATGCTACTTTTTTATAAAAATAACTTCTACTTATTTTTTAGGATCATAAATAAGATAAAATAAGATAGATCAATAAAAATATTACTATTAGCATCTTAAAATCAAAATAAAGAATAGATTTTAGTAAAAATTACCTAAGCAAATCTTGGATTGATACTCGGGGAGGGTTGGTTGTGAACCAGGATTGAAACTAAACTCTAAGGCACAAAACCATGTGTCTATAGCAAATAGGAGTTCTTTTTATTGATTGGAAAGTAAGCTTTAAAAGAAAACTTGATAGGATCCTTTTGAGCATTAGTTTCAAGATTTTTGAATCCGTAATAACTTTGTAAGAGATATACAAAGTCATGGTTTTATTTGGATGACTCTAGTTATTAAAAAATAAAGTAGATTCATATTTTAGAGCATATTGAAAATTTTGTAGTAGATCTATAAGTAAAAATTTGTTGATTTGTGAATATAATTTTGTTAAATGTTTGTTATAAATTTGAACTTAATCTAATAGTTAGATCAAAGATTGTTAAAATTTAAATGAGCTAGAATCTTAGAAATTAGATTTTTGAGGATCAGTGAGGGTTTCTATGATTTTGAGTAATTTGTTAGTTAGATTGGAATGATTCTTTTTTGAATTAGTAGATAATTTAATTTTTAATATTTTTATAAAATTTTAGAATATATGAATAGTACAAAAAAGAGATATTGATGCTAGAAGCTCAATATCAAGGTTGGAAAAGAGAAACAGCTAATATTTAATATCATTAGGAGTTTTTTTTTAAATCTATAAGTTTAAATCCTTTCAAATTTTATAAGCTCATTTTTAATTAATAGATTAAGAAGTGTACAAATTTTGAATAAAGATTAATAATAAATTTAATAATTATTTTAGATTTTAAATATATTATTAGATTATATTAAGATTTATTTATAATATTAGGATTTCATTAGAATTTGAGTTAGAATTTGAGCTAGAATTTGATTAGGATTTATTTAAGATATTAGAATTTTATTAAGATTTTACTTAGAATTTATCTTAAAATTTGATTTAAGATTTGATTTAGGATTTGATTTAAGATTTGATTAGAATTTGATTAAGATTTGATTAAGATTTGATTAAGATTTAATTTAAAATTTGACTTAAGATTGTATTAAGCTTTTATTAGAATTTAGTTAAGATTGATTATAACTTTATTAAGATTTAATTAGGATTTATTTGAGATTAATTAAGATTTGATTAAGATTTTTTAAAGATTTTTTAAGGATTCTTTATGATTTTATTACGATTCTTTAGGATTTCTTTATAATTCTTTTAAGATTTGATTAAGATTGTTAAAGATTCAATTGGAATTTATTTAGGATTATATTAGGATTATTAGATTTTGATTAGCAATATAAAAATTTATTTTCTACAGCCAAGTGCCCAATGCATTTTTAAATAAGACAACACGTAATACAACACCGCCTTTCTTCTCCAATCTTGACATTAATCTTCCAGTATCAATAATTCTTTTTTGCTTCATTCACTTATTCTAAAAATTTGCTCAAATATTAGAAATTAATTGAATGTTAGCTCAAAAAAAATCATTTTAATCTAACTAGTAGATTGTTCAAAATCACAAAAATCTTCTTTGATCTTCAATATCCAATTTCTATTATTCTAATCTAGTTGAATTTTAATAACCTTTAATCTAATTGTTTGATTAAGCTCAAACTTATAACATACATTTAATACAAGTATATTTATAAATCTATAAATTTTTCACTTATAGATCTACTATAAAACTTTCAAAAAATTTTAAAATATAAATCCACTTTATTTCTAAAAAACTAGAGTCATCCAAATATAATATTGACTTTGAATAGCTCTTACAAAGTCATTAAAAACTCAAAAACCTCAAAAGTAATACTCAAATAAATTCTATTAAGTTTGATGCCTAATCTAGCTTTACAATCAACAAAAGAACCTTCTATTTGCTATAGGTATGTAATTTTATGCCTTAGGATTTAGTTTTGACCTTTATTCATAATTTATCCTTTTGGATAACAATTCAAGATTTTTTTATGCAATTTTTGCTAGAAATTATTTTTTATTTTGATCTAAAGATGCTTGTAGTAATATTTTTACTAATCTATCTTATTTTTCCTTATTTATGGTCTTAAAAAATAAATAAAAGTTTTTTTTTTTATAAAAATATAGTTTTAATATTAATTTTTTTTACTACCTCTCTATCTTTTATTTATATTTTTAAAAGCAATTTGCTACTATATTTTTAATTAATTTTTTTATAATATAATCTTTTTTTTTCTTTTATCCAATAATTAAGTTATAACATGATAATATTCTTCAAATATAGCTTTTAAACAATCTTCATTGATAAGCTTAATTTCAATGATAATTACTACTAATTGGCTATTAGATATTTTTTGATGCCTTTGTAGTTTGAGTAGTTCTTTCTCTTGGATTCAACAACACAAACTACTTAATTGAAATGGCCTAATTTACTAGGTATCTTCTTTTTGGCTATCTATGACTAATATACTAAGTGAAAACAAATTATAAATTTTAGGTGGAATGAGATGGCATTCGATATTCTATTTATATTATATATATGGACTAATCTTATAATTTTTTTAGTTGTTTTCTTTCTTTTTTATAAAAAATTCAAATTTTTTATAAAATACAATATTTAAGTTTTTTAATTTAGATGATATGACAATATTATTGCACAATTGGCACACATGTTGTTGCTTCCAATTTAGAAGGATGTTCTCAATAAAATTTCTATATCTTTTGAGGCGCATTGAGTAGTTATGAGCTAGCTTCTATATACAATTATTAATAGTATATCCATACTAATATACAAAATATTCTAGTTGTCCTTGTCTTATTTTTAAATTAAATATTTTTTCTATTTTAAATTTTTTATAACTATTGACTTCAATATAAGGCAATGGCATTAGTATTCTTTCTAATATGTTTGATTTTTTATAAGATTTAAAAAGAGAAGTATAAAAAATATGATATATCTTCATAAATATTGATAATTTCAAATGATAAGAGATAAGGTTAATTTATTTTTAAATAAAAAATGGTCATAATCTTTAATAGTCTAATTTGATACAAAATCAATTGATTTTAATATTATATGGAAGTAACAACATTTTATTACCTACATCAAAGGCAAGTAATTCTTTTTAGAATCTATTTGTTATTGCCTTATATCATCTTTGAACTTCTTTTAATTAGAATTTTATAGTTAAATGTAGCTTTGTCAATCAAAGAATAAATTTCTTAATTGTTAGATTATTAGATTTAAAAGATAATAATATATTTAGCTTTGAATAATATCTATAATTAATATAGAAAGATATTTATTAAATAAAAGCATGAATAATATTATTATAGACAAATTTGATAAGTGGCAAATAAGAAGTCCAATCATATTATTGATAGTTGATGGTACATCTTAAATATTGCTCTAGAATTTAACTAACTTATTTTATTTGACCATTATTTGTAAGTAGAATACTAAAGATAATTTAATGTCTACTTGAACGATTTCAAATAGTGCTTTTTAAAACTTAGATACAAATTATGGTCTTTAAATTAATATAATATCATTTGAAAATCCATGATATTAATAGACATTATCAATGAAGAGTTTGACAAATTCTTCATATATAATTGATTTTTTGTAAAGAATAAAATGTGCCATCTCGATAAATTGATTAACAATCACAAATATGGTATCAAAAAAATTAGATGGTAGAAGATCCATAATGAAGTCCATAGAAACAAAAGACCAAGATTGTCTTAGAACATGTAGTAGTTGAAGAAATCTATATATGTAACGTTCAAGATTTTTTAATCTAGAATATATATTACATAAAAGTATAAATTTCTTTATAGTCATCCACACTTGAAGCTACTAAAAATCTTTAAAAAATAATTCCAACATCTTATTAAATCCAAAATGTCCAACAACAAGAAAACCATGGTATACTTACAAAACACAAAAGCATGCTAGTCCTTTTGGAATATATAAACATTCTTCAAAATAAAGGAAGTCGTCTTCAAAATTAAATTTTCTAGAATTATCTCAAATAATGTTTAATTTCAAGGACAAGTAGATCCATAGCTATTGTTGTATGAATTTGATCAAGAAATAAAGAATCTATTGCACTTGACATAGTTGTTGCTAAAAGATAAATCTTCTCAAGTTTTAAGAATGTTATCAATTTTGGTCATATGCTACCTCTTTCTCTTTTGGTACAAGATATGAATATCTAAATAAAATATCTTAAAATCCTTGATATTTCTTGAATAGATACTTAATGTTAAAATCAATACAAAATAAGAATATATTCAATTGACTTGGTGGCGACTTAACATAGAAGATAATATGAAATATTTAAGATTTTTTTGATTTGTATGGATAGTCATTAGATATGAAGTGCCTTCAAAGCAAATAATGTTATTATTGGAAAAATCCATAATGGCAAAAAGTTCTTTATTATGGATTTTATAATTAATTTTTGTAACTAAAAATTATTTGAAGTGAAATGTGACTAGATAAAGTCTTTCTTCTTTCTTTAATTGTGATAAGACTATTCATAGAATAAAGTTTGAGGCATCAATTTCTATAAAAATTGATTTAATAAAATTTGGATAAATCAGGATGGATGTTATAATAAAGGCTATTTTTAAGCTTTGAAAAGCTTTTTTTGCTACTTGGCTCCATTCAAGTTTATCTTTGCATATTAGCCAATGTTGAATAGTAAAACGATTATTAGATGAAAGAGAAAAAAAAATAATTATAATGTATAGGAGCTCAAATAAAAATATTTTAGTAAATTATCTTTAAATTATAAATAATAGACAAGAAAGTAATAAAAATTAATAAATATTAATATTTCTTTTTTATAAAAGAAGCTTCTATTTATTTTATATGGCCATAAATAAGACAAAATAAAATAGATTAAAAAAATAAATAATATAGGAATCTTTAGAGAGGAATTAAGAATAGTTTTTAGCAAATTTTACCTCAAAATTCTTAGAGTTGATACCTGGAGAGGACCAATTGTGATCCTGGATTGAAGTCAGACCTTGAGATACAAAATTATATGCCAATAGCCGATTGAGGGTTCTTTTGTAGATTAGAGAGTTGGATTACTAAACAAGCTTGCAGAGGATTTGTTTGAATTTTAATTTTGAGTGATTTGGATAGAAATTGGCTTTGTAAGAGCTTTGCAAAATCAAGGTTGTATTGTGTGACTCTAGATTTTGTGAAATAAAAAGGATTTTACAAATTTGAGTATTTTGTGAGTTTGATTATAGATCTATGGATGAAAAATTGAGGATTTGTGATTATAGTTAAGATTAATACATATTGTAAGTTTGAGCTTGATCAAACAGTTCAATTGAAGGTTATTAAACTTGAAGTAGGTTGAGATCTTGGAAGTTGGGATTTGAGGATAAGTGAGGATTTCTGAGATATTTAACAATCTATCAATTGGATTGAAGTAAAAATTATTTGTATGGATAGTTGATTAGATTTTTGATCAATGTATGAATTTTGAGAGCAATTGAATGGTGCAAAGAAAAGATATTTGAGCTGGAAGTTTGACATCAAGGTTAGAGAAGGAGGGCGGCTTACACCTGAGTAGAAATTTGAGCTTTACTTTTGTTTGGTAAATTGGATCTATTTCAATTTTTTTGTACAGATTTTTAATTTAATTATTAAAAAGTGTAAAAAATTTGGATTAAGATCAATAGTTATATCATCAACCATTGTAGTTTCAATCTGCTAAAAGATTTGGTTAGGATTTAATAGGATTTGATTAGGATTTGATTAGAATTTGATTAGGATTTGATTAGGATTTATTAAGATTTATTTAGGATTTGATTAGTATTTCATTAAAATTTAGATAGGATTTGAATAGGATTTAAGTAGGATTTGACTAGAATTTGATTAAGGTTTGATTACGATTTGAATAAGATTTGGTTAAGATTTGATTAAAAATTGAATAGGATTTGAATAGGATTTGATTAGGACTTGATTAGAATTTGATTAGAATTTAAATAGGATTTGAATAGGATTTGAATAGCACTTGATTATGACTTGATTAGAATTTGATTAAAAATTGAATAGGATTTGAATAGGATTTGATTAAGATTTGACTAGAATTTGATTAGGATTTGTATAGAATTTGAATAGAATTTGAATAGAATTTGATTAGAGTTTAATTAAGATTTGATTAGAATTTGATTAAAATTTGATTAAGATTTTATTAAAGTTTGATTATAATTTTTATTTTTAGTATTTTAAATAATTTTTTATATAATTATTTCTTTTGGATTTATATTAATATTTCTTTAAGATTTCTTTATTATTTCTTTATGACTTCTTTAGAAGTTTTTTAGGATTTTTTATATTCTTTTATAATTAATTAAAAATCTAATTGAATTTTGAATGGTTGGGCATATTTATTAGTCTTTAATTGTAAATTTTACATAATTCTAATAGAGGTGTTAAGACTTATTATTGTTATTTCTTTTTTATCTTCCACAACTAGATATCCAACGCATTTTCAAGCAAGACTTCACAACATACAACATTGTGTAAATGGAGCTGCTATTTAAAAATAATTTTTAATAAAAATTTTATAAAAATTTATAAAAATCTAAAAAAATATTAAATATTATATACTAATTTTGGAATTGTCCAATTATTAATTGTCTTGTTCTTCTTTGATCCATTAATAAGCCTTTGTTTAAATTAATATAACCAAGAAATTTTATTTGTGGCTCATGAAATATATATTTTTCCAACTTAGTATATAATATAATATCTCAAAGTTTTTATAAGACAAGGTGAATGTATTGTTCATACTTTTTTAATATTTTTGAATAAATTAAGATGTCATTTAAATAACAAATAACAAGATTATCAAAGAATTTATAAAATATATTATTCATTAAATATTAGTACATTTTTGGAACATTTGTAAGTCTAAATGGCATGACATTGTATTTAAATTGTCTATACCTTGTTCAATATGTAGTCTTCTATTTGTTCTCTTTTTTACTATAAATCAAATTTTAGGCTTCTTGAAGGATTATTTTTAAATAATTCTTTGCTTCTCCTAATTGATTGAAAAGTCCAAACATCAATAATAATGTATAGTGGTTCTTTATTAATACCTTGTTAAGGCCATAATAATTCACACACATTTATAAGGATTCGTCGTTCTTCTTAACAAAAAATATTTAAGCACCAATAAGAGATTTTGAATGTTATATAAAGTTCTTTGCTAGATTTTTATTGATGTACTTGCTTAATGTAGCAAGCTTATTTTGTGTTGAATTATAGAAATGACCAAATAGTGATTGCTATTGTAGACATATCACTCAAATATAACAAGATTCTAAAAATTCAAAGAACTAAAACAGAAAAAATTTATTTTATATCATAATGAAGGAAGTACAACAAGATACAAAAATAAGACCAAAAGGTCCAAATTAAGCCACAAGGATTATGTTGTTAAGACTAAAGATTCCTTTAGTCTTGATTCTTATATATACTAGGTACAAAGAAGCTCTTTGAAAAAATTTCTTGATGCTTGGAGGTGAAGCAAGCCTAAGATCCTTCTATAATCACTTAAGATTCTTTAGAATCTTTTTAAATATATTGGGGCCTTCTTAAAACCATTAAAAATCTTTTAGAATCTTCTAGAATCAAATAAAATCTTCTAAAATCTCTTAAGATTAAGTAAAATCTTTTAGAATCTTTTAAGATTAAATAGAATCTTTTAGAACCTTCTTCCATTGTATGTCCAAGACATCACCTTTCTTTTTAGCTCCTAGTTCCATAAAGAAGAATAGAATCAAAGTTAATCAATGGCAAAAGAAGTCAAAGATGTATCGCATGATATTTGTCACATATTCAATTTGTCTTTTATAAATTAGTAGATTTTTTAGTCTTTACAAATAATAATAGTCACCAACATCTTCTACTATAGGCCAAACTTAAACTTTTGCATCTATGTTGCAAAAATATCCTTCAAAAATTGCTTCAAGGCGACTTTCATGGATAAGTTTTACTTCAATAATAAATGTGATAAAGTAGTTGCTGGATATTCTATAGTATCTTTTTAGTTCAAAAAATTCTTCATTTCAAGGTTGATAATATGAAATGTTTGATTGAAATAGCCTAATTGGTATGGTATTGTCCTCTTGACTATCTATATCTTACTATATAAGCTAAATCAAAGATGTATTATAATCTTAAAGTGGAATAGAATTACTTTTGGATTTGTTAACTTATATGTATATAAAGGCTAAGTTTTGAAATTTTTGAGACTACTTCTACCTTTCTTACAAAAAATTACAAAGTCTAAAATGTACCACATTTGAATATGCTAGATGGAAATATTACCTAATATGTATTATTACTTTAGATCTAAAAAGATGCTATTGATAAAATTCTTGTATTTTTTTAAATACATTAATTAAATTTGAAGTTAGCTCTTATGTGCGCTTATTAATACTATAATTGTGTCAATACACAAAATACTCTAGTTTTCCTTGCTTTAGCTTCAAATCAAATACTTCTTCCATTTCAAATTTTTCATGGTTATCTACTTTAATATAAAGCAATGGTGGTTGTATTTTTTTTGATAAATTTAATTTTCTATGAAATTTCAAAAGAGATGTGTAAAAAATAAGGTATATCTTTATGAATGCTAGTAATTGTAATTAATAAGGAACAAAGTTAATTAATTTTTTAATAAAAAATAGTTCCAACCTTTGATAGTCTAACTTGTCAAATGATTGAGTAGTCTTTATATTGCATTGAAGTAGCCATACTTTATTGCCAACTTAAAATAGAGATTTTTCTTTCTTCTACAAGTCAATTGTCTTATGGAGCATACTTAAACTTCTTTTAGTTGAAGTTTTAAGATAGCTTAGATATTAATAATTCACCTTACAAAGTCATTTGCTGCTAGATTTTTATATCTACTAATATATAATATGTCCAATTTTTGATGGCGGCCTTGATTGGAATAAAATAAAATCTATTAAATAGATATATAAACTAAGTTGTTGTAGACAAACTTAGCCAGTGATAAATAAGATATCCAATTGTCTTATTGATAATTGATAGTATATCTTAAGTATTATTATAAGATTTGATTGACTTGCTTTATGTGGCCATTGATTTATGGATAAAATATTAAAAGAAGTTTAATGTCTATTTGAAAAATCTCAACAAAGGTCTTCCAAAATTTAGACACAAAATATAATTTTTAATCTAATATAATATCATTTAGTAATTTATAATATTGATAGATATTATTAATAAAAAATTTAGTGATTTTTTACTAATAATAGTTTTTTTATAAGAGATAAAATATCCCATCTTGGTAAATCAATCAAAAATTATATATATGATATCAAAGGAATTTGATTGTAAGAGATCTGTAATAAAGTCTATAGAAATAGTAGAGCTCAATTGTTTTGGAATTAATAGCGATTGAAGTTTATATGAGCAATGTTGAAGATTTTTGATCCAAAATATGTATTGTAAGAGAGGATAAATTCTTTGATAGCTTTTTATATTGAAGCTACCAAAAATCTTTAAAAATGAGTTCTAATGTCTTTTTGAATCTAAAATATCTTGCAATTAAAAAGTCATAATGTATTTGACAAATGCAAAGATATAATAGCCCTTCTAAGATATACATATATTTTTCAAAGTAGAAGAAATTATCTTCAAACTTGAATTTATTTAAATTATTATGGATATTATTAGAATAATATTCAACATCAAAAATAAAAAGATCCATAGTTAAGGTTATACAAATTTGATCAAGAAATAAAAAATCTATTGGAATTGATACAAAAGTTGTTTGAAAAAAAATCAAGTTTAAAAAATATTATCTATTATTAATTATATATTATTTTTTCTATTTTTAGTATAAGATATAACTATTGTGATAAAGCATTTGATAATTCTTGTTACTTCTTGGATCATTATATATTATATTGAAGTTGAAATAAGATAAAGACATGCTCTAACGGGCTTGATGATAATTTAAAATATAAGATGATATAAAATACTTGAGGTTCTTATGATTTGTATACATAGTCACTAAATGTAAAGTCCCTTTAGAAAAATGATATTATTCTTGGAAAGAATCTATAATAAAAAAAAATTCTTTATTATAGATCTTATAATTAATCTCTATGATTAAGAATTTTTTAGAATAAATTCAATTGGATGCAATTTCTCTTCTCTTTTATATTGGAATAAGATTGCTTTCAATATAAAGTCTAAAGTATCAATTTTTATAAAAAAGAGCATAAAAAATCTAAATAAATTAAAAATAAAAAAAAAAGCAAAGCAGCTATTTAAGAATAATTATTAATAAAGATCTTATAGAAGTTTATAAATGCAAAGAAGCATTAGACATCATGTATCAATTTTAAAATTTTTCAGTTGCTAATAGTCTTAATTATCTTTGGATCCATCATTAATCTTTTATTTGAGATAATGTATTCAAGAAATTTTACTTAAGATTCATAAAATATATACTTCTTCAATTTGGCATATAATCCAATATCTTGTAATTTTTGAAAGCCAAGGCAAAGATGTTGTTTATATCCTTTTGAAATCTTAGAATAAATGAAGATGTCATCTAAATAGCATATAATAAAATCATCAAGAAATTCACAAAATATGTTATTTATCAAATGTTGAAAAATGGCTAGCATATTTTTAAGGCCAAAAGACATGATATTGTATTCAAAAGTGTCTATATCTTATACAAAAAGTAGTCTTTTATTTGTTCTTTTTTTTTATGTGTATTAGATTATAAGCGCTACAAAGATTTATATTGATATAGATCTTAGCTTGATCCAATCAATCAAGGAGCTTAGATATTGATGGTAAAAGATAACAATTTTTTGTTGTCACTTTATTGAGACTATGGTAGTTGATACACATCTGCAAAGATCTATTTTTTTTTCTTCATAGAATATAGATGCATCAAAAGGAAATTTTGAATATTGAATAAAATTCTTTGTTAAATTCTTGCAAATATATTCACTCAATATTGTAAGCTTATTCTATGATAAATTATAAATTGGACCAAAAGATGGTTGTATGCCATCTTAAAGATCAATAATACAATCATATAAATGATATTCTAATAAGGTATTTATATATATATATATATATTTAAAATCCTTATATTCTTTTAGAAGGGCTATTAGAATATTTAATACTTTAGATATTGGAGTTGCATAAATAACAAAAGAATTATCTTTCTTGGTTGCTTTCATAAAAGTTCTAGTTCTAATAAAGAAAAACTTTATGATTTTAGATCTATGAGATGTATGGTATTTTTTATTAAATATAATAATAAAAAATTGTATTATTTCATAGAATTTTATTTTATAAAATATCTAATCTATATCTAATCTATAAGAATTATATCTTTCAAGTCAAAAAAATCTTAAAATAATAGAATTAGATAAAAATCTAATAATATTAAATAAGACTTTACTACTATGATTCTATGAAGTTATTTCTAATTGAATGGTTTTATGAATAAGATCTCCAAAGGATGAAAATTATCTATTTATGATCTTTACATGAATAGCCTTGGATTTCTTGACTATAAGAATTTTATAGATTTTTAAAAATTCTAAATTAATAAAGCAAGCAAAGACTCATAAATCTACTAAAGCAAGGATTTTGACTTTTTGAACATTTGAACACATTGATATGGTAAAGCAATAAAAAAGATTAGATAATAATATAAGATCTTTTTTTAATTTGTAGAATAGAAGAATCTAGTTACATGGTTCCTATTATGATTGGACATCCTTGTTTTCTTACACAACATTTGATATGGCTGCATTCTTCATTTAATATATATATATATTGATATTTTTTGTGGCAATTATTAGCCTTGTGGTTAGATTTTCCATAGTATAAATACAAGCTATGTTCTTTTTTATGCTTTTTTTCTTACTCAAAAAGAGATTTGAAGCAAACTGCATCAATCTATATATCTTTTACTTCTAAATATTTGCTAGGATTGAGAGATGTAGAAGATATTAAGTAATTGGTATAAAGTTGTAGTAGAGGCAGTAGATGTTTTTTTTTTTTGTTACTATTGAAATAATATGATATTGCATATCATTGCTTAATTAATGGCTTCATTAAGAATTTGAAGATTAAACATAGACAATAATATATCTTTTGCATTGTCTTATAATTTCCAATAAAATTGACTTATCAATATTTCTTCACCTTAAATGATATTATATACTACTTGCCAAAATTTTAAAGCATAAATAATTACAAAACATGTTCTATGTTGAAGGACTTGGATTTTAGCTATAATGAAATAAATCTTATTATATTTACCAAAAGCTTCTACAAATGCCACCAAAAATATTTTAAAGTTATGCAATATGGGAGAATTTTTTTCAAACAATGGAACAAATCAAGACAAAGCTTGATCTAAGAATAAGGTTTCAACCAAACCAATATAATTTGCTTCTATGAAACATTGCTAAATTTGAAATAAAGTAATAAATTATATTTGATTTACAAAGCCACAAAACTTTAAACAAGTTCTATCAAATTTATTTAAGAGGCTAATTCTTAATTCTTTTGCTATTGACATTAAATTTTTATTTCAAATACATACATCTTTTAATAAAATAGACCTTGGTGATGGAATTCTTAAAATGACTTGTGATAGTGGATGAGATTGTTTTGTTCTTTGATCATTATATATGGTCATAAAAAGTTCTTCATTTTATTTTGACAAAGTTTTTGTCTTGGTTCTCAATGCTTCAAGTATATTTATAATTCAATCTAATTTAGCTTCTTTAGAATTTTTCATATTAAATTCTTCAATTTTTATCATAAAAATGAAATAAAAAAATATATATATAAGGACAATAGCAGTCTAGAAGTAAGTAATCTTTAACTTCTAGAATGCTATAGTACTTCCAAAAAGAGAGATAATCTGCTCTCTATCCAAAAAGACTAAGCTTTGATATTGTATTATATTAATCTTGATAAACTATTATGGACCATTCAAGTAGAAGAAAACTTTAAAAGTTCAAAGAAATGAAATAAAAGAAGTTGACTTTATATCACAAATAAGGAGCTACAATAAGGCACAAGAACAAGGTTTGAAGATCCAAATTAAGCCATAAGGATTACATTATTAAGACCAAGGATTCCCTCAGCCTCAATTCTTATATATATATATTAGATGCAAGATAACTTTTTGAGAAGTTTTCTTAATGCTTGGAGGTAAAGCAAACCTAAGATCTTCCTATGACTACCTAAAATCTCCAAGAACCTTCTAAGATCTTCCAAAACCTTCTTGGAACCTATTAAAACCTATTGGGGTCTTTTTAGGACCACCAAAAATCTTCAATAATCTTCTAAGATCAAGTAGAATCTTATAGAATCTATTAGAACCTTCTAGGACCAAATAAAATCTTCTAAGATTTTTTAATATTAAATAAAATCTTTTAAAATCTTCTAAAATCTTCTTTCATTGTGATAAGTGCGCCCTATTTTAAAGATCTATAGCACAATCATATGGATGATGCTTTAATAAGATATCCGCATCTTTTTTTCAAATATATCTTAAAATCCTTATAATATTTTAAAATAATTGTTGATATAGTTAATACTATAAATATTAAAATTTCTTAAATAGCAAATAAAGTACCTTCTTTTGCCATCTTTATAAATGCTCTTGCTTCAATAATTAAAAGATTTATAATTTTATACTTATGAGATTCATGAGATCTTAATATATTTTTTATACAAATAAATTCTATTATAGAAAATATAATTTCATAAAATATCTAATCAATATATGGATTATATCTTTTAAGCCAAAAAAATCTTAATATAAGTAGATTAGATAAAGATTTAATGATATTAAATATGATTTGGCTATTATTATTTTTTATTATTTTTTATAAGATTGTTTTGTAAGTATTATTTCTAATAGGATTTTTTTGTAAGTATTATCTCCAATCAATAAAAGCCAACCATCTATAACTTCTATTTAGATGGATTTGGATTTTTTAATCATAAGAAATTTATAATTTCTTAAAAATTTTTAATCAATAAAACAAGCAAAGGCTTTTGAATCTAATAAAGTAAGGATTTTGAATTTTTAGGAATTTAAATAAATTAATACAATGAAGCAATAAGAAAGATTGGTAGATAATACATGACCTATTTTGTTTTAAGGAGTAAAAAGATCTAACTGCATCATCCCTATTATAGTTGGATACTTTTGTTTTTAGACAATATATTTATTGATATGGTTGTACTTAACATCCAATGGATAAATTGGTATTTTTCAAGACAATTGTTAATCTTATAATTAGTTTTTACACAATACAATCAGAAACCTTGGTCTCTTTGTTGTTTTTTTTTTGTTTAAAAAGATGTTTAAAATAAATTGTATCAATTTGCATGTCTTTTATCTCCAAATAATTGTTAAAGTTTAATGATGTAGAAGTTGTCAAGTAATTGATACATAGTCATAGTATATTCAAAGAGCATTTATCTTATCAATATTAGCATACGTGATTATCACACCTTACAGTTTGATTGATTGCTTTATTAAAAATTTAAGAATCAGACACAGATAATACTAGATCTTTAATATTATCTTATAATTTCTAATGAATTTGACTTATAAATGTATCTTCACCCCAATTGATATCATATATTATTTGCCAAAATTTTAAAATATAAACTAATATAGAATATGTTTTTTTATCAAAGGACTTGAATTTTAATTATAAAAAAATGAATCTTATTATGTTCACCAAAAGCTTTTGCAAATACAGCCAAAAATATTTTAAAGTTATGTGATATGGAAGTATTCTTTTCAAATAATAGAGCAAACCAAGACAAAGCTTGACATTAAAGCAAAGTTCCAACTAGACCAATACGAGTTGCTTTTGTAAAATACTGCTGAGATTGGAATAAAATAATAAGTTGTACTTGATTTACAAAGCCACAAAACTTTGAACGAGTTCTATCAAATTTTTTTGAAAGGTTAATTCTTGGTTCTTTTGTTATTGATATTAAATTGTTGTCTTCAATATATACATTGTTCAATGAAGTAGATCTTGGTAATAAAGTTTCCAGTAGCAGTGGGTGAGGTGATTTTGCTCTTTGACTATTATGTATGGATATATACACTTCTTATTTTATTTAACTAAGGTCTTTGTTTTGACTCTCAATGCTTTAAGAGTATTTATAATTAAATCTAATTTGGCTTCTTTAAAATATATTATATTAAATTCTTCACTTTTTGTCGTAAAAATAAAATAAGAAGAAATAGATACAAAAAATCAAGAATAATATCAATCTAAAAGACAATAATTTGCAACTTCTAGAATATTATATTATTTTTAAGAAGATAATTTACTCTCTATCCAAAAATACCAAGTTCTAATATTGTGCTATGTCAATGTTAACAAACTATTATAAACAAGGTTAATAAATAATATAAGATTATTAAAAGATAATGGAATATAATGTAGTTTAAGAACAAAAATAAGACTAAAAGATCCAAATTAGACTACAAGACATGCGTTGTTGAAACTAAAGAATCTCTTAGCCTTGACACACATATATAATAGGAATTAAGAAGCTTTTTAATAGCTTCTTGTAAAAGACTTTGATCCTTAAGTAATCTTAAGACGCTCCTTCAGTAGCTTATTGCTTTGATATGAAGCAACCTCAAGAACCTTCTACATTTATCAACAATCTTCAAGAACATTCTAGAACTATTAAGAACTTTTGAGAACTTTTAAGAATCTTCTAAAATCTTTTCTAAATGGATATCCATGATAATATTAAATAAAATAATGGTCCACTTATTAATCATCTTTTGCAAGTTACAACATGATGTGAAAAAAATTATTATTTAATATGCCTAATCACTAAACATTAAGTCAAATAATTGATATTGGTATCAAATATAATTATTGACTTTTTAATTTTTAATCAAAAAATTTTATAATCACATCTTAATGCTTCTATAATTTATAACAAATTATTCTAATTATAAAGATACAAGGTTAAATGTAAAAGGTATGCATATTAATACTATATATTTTAAACCTCTTATTATACATAAAAAAATTCAATGACAATAAAAAAATAACTTTAAATTATAGAAATCCAAAATATATTCTTCAATATTATCTTAAAAAAGAAAAAAAAAGAAAAAAAAAGAAAAAACCACAAAATAAAGAATAGAATTATAATAAAAGATAATTTATTAGAAATTATATTTATTTAATAATATTAAAAATAATATAATTTAATTCTCTTATAAAATTATTTTACTAACTATTTTTAAGAAATATATTGATGAAAATTTTGTAAAGAATTTTATTCAAAATCTTATGGAGGTACTTTGATTTTCTTTGTAAAAAATTAAATGGATCCATGCAAATGTGCATAGATTAGCTTGAACCTAACAAATTGACCATGAAGAATCTTTATTTTTTGCTTTTAATATTAAGGTTTGATAACCAATTAAATAAGATAAAGATCTATCATAAAATAGATATATGACAAGCCTACACTTTTGTATGTATTAATCAAGAAAATATTAAAAGATTGCTTATTATAATAGATTTGGCTATTTTAATTAGAATATCATATCTTTAAACTTATAAATATTTTAGCTACTTTTTAGCATTTAATAAATAATATATTTTTAAAATTTTTAGATAAATTTTTTATATGTTATTTTGAAAACATTCTTATCTATTCTAATAATATAGAAGAATAAAAAAAATATATTTGTCTTGTATAATAAAAACTTAGAAATATAGGATTATATATTAAGATGAAAAATTTATATTTTATATAATTTAAGTAGAATTTTTATAATATATAATTTCAAATAAAAATTCACAAATAGATTCTAAGAATATATAAATTATTATGGATTAAACAACTCCAATAACTATACATGATGTTTAATAATTATTAGAAATTTTAAATTATTATTGGATATTCATAAAATAATTCTTTTAAGTTGTTGATTATATAATTAACTTACAAAAATAAATTAGAGTGAAATAAAGATGTAAAATTAGTATTTTAAGGTTTAAAATTAACTTTCATTTTAGTTCTTTTTTGAATTTTTGAATTTTTGAGTTTTTTTTTTTTTTTTTTTTTTTTTTTTTTTGCAAAAGAAAATATTTGAGATTTTCTATTAGATGCAATTTTTTCAAAAATATACATAGATAATAGATTTAATATTTTTTTATTTTAAAAAGTTCTTAATTAACAAAGATCAATTATAAAATCTGCAATAGAGAATTTTTTTGTTATTGTCCATTCTTTCTAAGAATGACATTAATATTTAGAAGGCGCTTCTAATATGATCATATTTTATATCTATATTTGTCTTAAATTATTATTAAGCTTATAAAATTTTATATTTATTATTATTATTTATTTTTAATATTATATATTATTTTTTAAAAAATAAAGATTATTAAATACCCTTTATAAAAATTCATATCATGTACCAAAAAAAAGAGATGCTACATATAAGTAACAGCAAATTATCTTTTTTAAATTTTAGCAATTGAATCTTTAAGTAATAAAAGAAACAATTTTAATCAACATTAATTTTTTTTAATGAATTTTATTTAAATATGTCAAAAAACCTTCTTATTTTATATATTATAATAATCTTGGTGATGATTCTATTAATTTGATTTCAAAGAAAAAATATTATATTTTAAAAGATACTTATATATTTTAAAAAGTCAAGAACAATTACATTTGCTTTAAATACAGTATAACTTCTTAGCAACATAATTTTACATATAATAAAATTTAATAGCTTATTTTTAAAGGTTTCTTATGGATTTAATTGTAGAAAGTTGTCAAAGCATTTATATAATATTGTAACAATTGTTTTCATACAAAGACTCTATATCATCATTTCAATGGACTTCTTCAATCTCTATCTATTTTAAAACAACAATGTTCATTTGATTCAATGAACTTTATTAAAAATCTATAAATTTTAAATTTTTATAATTTTATTTTTATGATGGTATATTGTCTAATAAAAATGGCATATTTTGTACCTTGTACAAAAATTATTATAGGTGAAGAAACAACTTAATTTTTCTTTAATAAAATTTATTGATATTATAAACTTCTAATGAATATTGTATTTGATTAAAGACTCTTATTTGTGTTAAACTTTTGGAGAATATTTTTTAACATATCAAAAACTAATATAAAGTTATCTTCACATTTTTATGCTCAAGCCAATAGATCAAAAAAATATATAAATCAAGTATTTGAATAATATTTATGATGTATTATTAATTATAATTAAGACAATTTGACAACTATGTTGCCAATAGTATAATTTTTTCATATAATAATATAATATATTATTTTATTCAACAAAAAATATTTTTTTCAATTATTTTTATTATCTACAATTTAATACTTTTAACTTTTCAAAAGTTAAAATTCTAAGAATACAAGCTTTGGTAAGTAGAAAAATAGATATAAAAGAAGTTCAAGAATGTCAAAAAATGCATGCAAATATCTTCAAGAAAAAATAGTCTCTATTTAAAAGCCATCTTTACTATTGTTAATATCTTTTTCATATTGAAGTCTTGATTTGAGACTTTTTAATTTTTTTATATTTGATAATAGCTATTATATTTTTTTATTTTTATCTTATTTTTTATCCTATATTTGTTTCTTTCATTTTTAATTACACATGAGTATATTGTCTTTTAAATGTTTTGTCAAGATTAAAATTCCTAGCACACATTGACTAATATAATTCACCTATTTATTCAATAGACCAATTGTTTTAGCTCAAGAAAGGTCTTTTTATTATATCTTTATTATAGATAATACCATGAGACGACTCATTCTTTTAAGATTGTATCTAACAACAATATTAACAAAGATATATACAAATAATAGAGTCAATACAATAAATATTTTATTATCATAATTTAATCTATGTTATATTGAAACATATGGTATAAGATTCTATTTGCATTATAATATAATATTTGAAACTATTCTAATTATATTACTAAAAATATAAAATAAACCACTATAAGTGGTGCATTTATATTTATATACTTTGTATTATCTTAGTTTTCATTATTATTTTACAAATAGAATAGATATACATACAAGAAACTTTGAAAATAGGATAATATTATTTCTAAAATTCTTTTCAAATGTATTCTATAAGAATGACCAAATTATTTTATAATAGGTTATAGATTGGTTCAATAGTAGTTAAATTCATTTTTTGAAGGTCAATTGCGCACTCATAAGAACAATGTTTTTATAACAAATTTGAATTATTTATATAAAATATTTAATTTTTATTATTTATATAAAATAATTAATAAAATATAAATAATAAAAATTAAATACTTAAATTTTATGTGCACCTCCCTTCTTACAAGGACTACACTAGCTACTAGTCCTCCTATTTTCTACTAGTAAAACTCATTTTTTTATAATTTTGACTTCACCCTGGTGTTTAAAAACACCAAATTAGCCTAGGGACCTTGAGTGGCCTTCAAATTTTACTCCAATTCTTAAAGAAATCATAAAGAAATCATAAGGAAATCTTTAAAAAATCCTAAAGAAATCACAAAGAACCTTAAAGAAATCCTAAAGAAATTCTGAAAAAATCATAACTAATATTAAATAAATCCTAAATAAATCAGAAAAAATCTTTTAAAAAATCCTGAAGATATTCTAAAAAAATCCTAGTTAAAGCTTAATCAAATCCTATATAAATTTTAATAAATCCTAATAAAATTCTAATGAAATCTTTAAAAAATCCTAACTAAATCCTAATAAAATCTTATCCAATCCTAAGTAAATTCTAACAAATTCTAATAAATTCTTTAAAAATTCATAAATAAATCTTAATTAAATCTTAATCAAATTTTGACCAATCTTAATTAATATTAATCAAATCTTATAGAAAATTTAATTCATTGATAATTATTAAATTAATTATGGATCTTAATTTAATTTAAATTTTGTACACTTTTTAATTTCTTAGTTAAAAACAAATACATAAAAGTTTTTAAAAAATCAAACTTACAAATTGACAAAAAAATCACCTAATCTGCTTGGATGTTAGCAATTTTTTTTTTCCAATCTTGATGTTAATGTTCTAGTATTAAAAGTTCTTTTTTACACCAATCACTTATTTTCAAAAATTTTACAAATTTTAAATATCAAGTCAATTATTATCTCAAAACAAATCACTTTAATCTAATAGATAGATCATTCAAAATCATAGAAATCCTAACTAATCTTCAAAATTCAATTTTTAAGACTCTAATCTACTTGAATTTTAATAGTATTTAATCTAATTGTATCAAAGACACAAACTAAAACACATGCATAAGTTAGTAAAAATTATATCAAAAAAAAATAACAAGATAGAAATAAAGAAATATGTATATTCAAGAAGAAACTAGAATGGCTATTGCCAAAGATTAGAAAATACATGAGACTCTTAAACTAGACCAGAAGCAAGAAAAGAGTTGACAAGAATGAAGAAGGCTTTACTCTTGTCTCTACATATACTATTTATCTAAAAAACTACAAGGCAACGTTCTATAGGACCTCCAACATGTGTTTAATTTACAAAACACATGTCAAACTTGTAAGACAAGTTTCTCACATGTGCACTATGTACTTAGCTTGTTCCACAAGCTATCAACATGTGTGACACATGGCTAGCTTGTTGGCTAAGTTTTAAACCTATCAATCATCTATAAACATGTATAAAGGTGATTTCATATTTATGAAGCTTCTAAAAATCTTCTCTATAAAATCTTATCAAATTAACTTATTTTATCTACTTCTATCAATCTCTATTAAATAGGTAATTATTGGAATAAATCTTATATCTATGACATTATCTCCCCTTCTAAGGATGAGTTCTACGAGGAGCGGTGATTACATGTTGATGAAGTCCAAGATATATCAAATTTTGCTTGCCACATATTCTGATCTTTGTTCTCTTTGAAGGTAGCTGATAGGTCCTTTCAGCCATCGATAGTGTTCCATACCAAGGTGAGAGGACCACCTTATTATTTCATCATTGTTGAGGCCTTCATAACTTCCTTCAAAGAAAACATTTGCAACACCATCAGTAGTAATTCCTATCTTTAAAAGTATTATCAAACATCAAGAATTTCTTTGAAGGTCATGATACCAAACACATTCTATTTTGCCATCAATCTAAAGAAAAATATATTCTTCTTGAGAATCTTCATCTTTATTTTGTTGTCTTGAAGCTTGTGATAATCGTAATGTTTGATTTTGTAAGTCAATAAACAATGCTTCTTAAGCTGAATTTATTGGTTGTTGATCTTCTATCTCTTTAGTATAAATAAATTTAAATAAATAGCAAACAATGATATAAAATAGAGTATAACCTCTATAGAACTTATTTT
Organism: Physcomitrellopsis africana; assembly: GCA_036785485.1. Classification (NCBI taxonomy): domain Eukaryota; kingdom Viridiplantae; phylum Streptophyta; class Bryopsida; order Funariales; family Funariaceae; genus Physcomitrellopsis; species Physcomitrellopsis africana. The sequence continues at coordinate 685,361 of JAWRVF010000028.1, forward strand.
TCTTTATAGCAAAGATTTTCTTGACTCGTTATTTTGATTTTGATGGATCTCGCCGATGAAATGCATTGACTTTTAGTAATGCATTTGCTAGATTTCTAGATGGCTCCCATGTGCATTGACTAATATCATACCCGCACCAATATACAAGATATTCTAGTCGATTTTGGCACCGCCTTGAATCTAAAATCTCTTCTATCTTGAATTCTTCATTGTTGTCTACTTCTAAAGGAGGCAGTGGTATTTGTCTTCTTCCTTGTATATCCGCTATCTTGTATGACTTGAGTAATGATACATGAAATATATGATGGATCTTCATAGATTTTGATAGGTATAATTTATAAGCAACTAGATTGATTTGTCCACAAACCAAAAAAGGTCTAAACCTACAATAATCTAGCTTGTTACAAGGGCGAATAGTTTTGATATTACAACGAAGTAACCATACCTTGAGGTTGTTCCTTGTGATAGATATTTGCATTGATTTTTTGTTATTCTTGAGCTTTCTTTAATTGTGCTTTCATTATTGCATGTAGTTCTAACAACCGATTTGCCAAATCTTTTATCATAAGATTATTAGCTTTTGAAAAGTCAAAAGTATTAATTCATGGATGATAACCATAATTTGTAAAGAATAGAGTTTGTTGAGTAGATAAATATACCAAATTATTATAAGCAAACTCTGTCAATGGCAATAGAGTTGTTCAATCATCTTGATGATAATTTATAGTGCATCTCAAATATTATTCCAAAACTTGATTTACTCATTTTATTTGTCCATCAATTTGGAGATAGAAAGCTGAAGATAGTTTTAAATCCACCTTCAATATTTTAAAAAGGATCCTCTAAAATCTTGATACAAATTGTATTCCTTTATCTGATATAATATCCCTTGGTAATTTATGATAGCAATAGATATCAAGGAAGAGTTTAGCTCTTTCTTCTCTTGTAAATGATTTTATATACAATATAAAATATGTCATCTTTATAAAACGATCTACAATCACGAATATAAAATCATATGAACTTGACTTTAGAAGATCTGTGATAAAATCCATAGAAACAAAAGACCAAGATTGTTCTAGTATATATAATCGTTGGAGAAGTCCGTAAGATTGGTAATGAGGAGTTTTTGATCTTGAACAAACGTCACACAACTGAACAAATTCTTTAATAGCCTTCCACATCTAAGACCACTAAAAATCTCTTGATATTAGTTCCAAAGTCTTATTATATCTAAAATATCCTGTCGCAGGGAGGTTGTGACGAGCTTTCAGAGCACGTAGTTGTGTTGTGCCTTTTGAAATATATAGGCGGCCTTTGAAATAGAGTAGATCATTCTTGAACTCAAACTTAGAAGTATCATGAAAGTTGGATGAATTATTCTTAATCTCATGGACAAGAAGGTCTGAAGATATATTTGATTGGATTTGTTAGACAAAAGTTGAATCAACAGCCGATGTTGATTTCATTGCTCAAAGATGAAATTATTTTAGCTTCAAGAAGATTATTCTTTGTTGATTAAAAATTAAATTTTCTTCTTTTGGTATAAGATAAGAATATCTAGAAAGGGCATCAGATAAATTTTGTTATTTTTTTGATCAATAAGTGATAATAAACTCAAATCTTCACAAAGACATGCTCCTACAAGCCTGATGACAATTCAACATACATGCTCATATAAAATACTAGAGGTTCTTGTGATCCATTGTTGTGTTGTGGTTTGGCTAATATGTGAAAAAATTGTACTTATATATTTAATATACAATTTACTACATAGCTAAATGAAAGCCATATCAATGGACTTTTATTGGTTATAGCATGTGATTAGATTGCTAGTTTAGAAGGGATCTATTAAAAGGATTTTTATTAAGATTTATACAATTTTTTTTTTTTTTAGTAGTGACTTTTCAAGTTAATTTTATATTGATAGTAACTTGTATATATCTTAAGTCACCTATGTTAGACATTGGTGATCCTTAAGATCTTATTTACTTCTTTTATTTGATGTTTAGAATACATATAATGTGAATCTTATAAGAAGAAGGATTAGAAAAGGGTTTTAGTATAAAAAGGGTAGTTTGGCCATCTATGTGGATGGATAGAGGTGGATGATAGAAATCTCTATTCTAATTGGCCAAAAATCATGTCCAATGGGCTTCAAGGAGGCTGCCTGAGGATTTATTAGGAGTTAGGGTTTGTATTTTAAGAGGAGTCGAACATCAAAGGCTAGGATCATAAGGCTTAGATTTTTGGATCTGATTTAGGTTCAAATTTTGTGTGATTTGCAATTTTTATGAAGAAGTTATAGGCGCTCAAAGTTAAGGTGTTGATTTTGGACCTATTGTCACTCTTTTGGATATAACTCACGCATATAGAGAGCAATTAAGGATCGGCGATTGGGATTGGAGAGAACACTTTTACAACTATACTTTTAATGTGTGGCTTGATGAAATTCAAGCTAAAGTGAAGGAGATATTGGGAGTTGAAGTTAGTACTTATAAACTTAAGGGCAGTAAGTAACCCGCTTACATAGTGGTTACTTTTTAAGCTATATCTTAGGCAATTTGATAGAATTTTGGCTCAAAATTTTTAGTAGTTTATATGTTTATGTCACAAGACTATGTGCAAAAATTTTGTGGCATTAAGATTTTGGATTTGTGAGATATAAGGAAAATAGTGCTCAAGTGTCTCTGAGCTAGGGTTTTAAGCACTTACTAGGGATTTTGAGATATTGGACGATTGAAAATGAATTTATAGTTGATTCTTTCTTGTGGTGAAACTTAAGAAGATTATCTACACTTTAAAGTAAATTTTATAGAAATTGAATACTTGAATCAAGAGTTATTGAATTCTAAAGTTCAGCAAGAAATAAGTCCTTGCAGATGAATAAAGTTTTGAAGGGTTTTTGTAGAAATTTGAACCCTTTTTATACAAACCTATTTAAATACAAGAGGATTTATATATATAATTTTTTTTTTGTAAGATTTTTATATTATTTGTCCTTTTTATTAAGGACAAACCACTTGTTGGATTTTTGCCATCAAGTTTTAAATAAACTCTCCACAGCCAGGTACTCAATGTATTCTCAGATAGAAGACCACATCATACGACACCATATACATGGTGACTAGATTAAAAGTGCCTTCCACATAGTGATGCCGTCCTTGAAAAGAATCCACAATTGCAAGTTCTTTATTATAGATTTTGTAATTGATTTCTACTGCAAAAAAATTCCTGGAATACAAAGCTACTGGGTGGAATTTATCATCTGCTCCTATTTGTGACAATACCACCTCAAAAGCAAAGTCTGATGCATTTGTTTCCATAAAAAAATGCCTTGGAAAAATTGACGCTATACAAGATTGGTGCAAAGGTAAAAATTATCTTCAAAGTCTTAAATGATGCTTTTGCTTCTTTGCTCTACTCGAGTTTGTCTTTATAAGTTAAGCGTGTAAGTAGAGCTATAACTTGCAAAAAGTTCTTGATGAGGATTTGATAGTAATTGGCAAATTCCAAAAAATATTGTACATCTCATATTATTTTTGGAATCTTCCAATTTATGATTCTTTGGAATTTCTTCGGATCTATTTTAAGACCATCATTTGAAATGATGTATCCTAAAAAGTCAACTTGATTAATGTGAAATATACACTTTTCCATCTTAGCATATAATCTTGCATCTCTAAATTTTTGTAACACACGACGAATATGAAATTCATATTCTTTAATATTCTATGAGTGGATTAAAATGTCATTTAAATAACAGATAACAAAATCATTAAGAAACTCACAAAATACGTCATTCATAAGATGTTGAAAAGCAGCTAATATATTTATAAGTCCAAAAGATATGACATTATATTCAAAATGTCCATATCTTGTTCGAAATGTAATCTTCCATTCATCACCTTCTTTGATGCGGAATAAATTATATGTTCCTTTTAGATCTATTTTTGTATAAATCTTAGCTTGATTCAATTGATCAAGAAGTCTAGATATTAAAGGCAAAGGATATCTATTCTTGATGGTAATCTTGTTGAACCCTCAATAATCTACATACATCTGTAGTGATCCATCTTTCTTCTTTACAAATAAGATAGGAGCTGCTGGTGGAAATTTTGAATGGCGTATGAAATTTTTGGCCAAGTTTTCATTAATGTATTTCTTGAATTCAGCCAATTCATTTAGAAATAGATTGTAGATTGGTCCAAATAGAGGCTGAGTTCTCTCTTTGAGATCAATTGAGCAAACATATGGATGTTGTTCTGAAAGAATGTCTATATTTTTCTTCTCAAAAACATCTTGATAATCTTAATATTGGTTTAAAATGCCACTTGAAGTCCTTCCACCATCATAAATGGGTATAGCATAGATAGCAAAAGATGATTTTTTTTTTGTTTCATTCATAAAAGCTTTTGCATCTATAAGTACAAGTTTTACTATACTAGGCTTATGATTTGTTATTTGATTTACAAAATTCTTATTAATACTTTGAAAAAAATCAAGTCTACAAAAGATCTAATCTATTTAAAGATTATATTTTTCTAACCATAATAAACCTAAAATGATTGGATTAGAGGAAGATTTAATTATATTAAAGATTACCTAATTATTATGATCTTCTATTGTTATATTTATAGGAAGGGCTTTATGAATAACATCTCTAGAAGATAACAAGCAACCATCTATGACTTCTATATGTACGAGTTTAATTTTTTGTACTGAACATATTTTATGACTTTTAACAAATTATTTATCTAAAAAACACGCAAAGGCTCCTGAATCTAATAAGACAGAGGCTTTGTGATTTTTAGGTCTCAAATAAACATCTATTATAAAATAAAGAGAGGATTCTAAGGAAAGAATAGGACCTTTATTAGGAATTATATATGATTCCAACTGTACGGTTCCTATTGTAGTTGGACAAATTCGTTTTCTGACATATTGTCTTTTTTGACAACCGTACTCCTCATTGTGTAGTTGTGTTGTTTCTTTGGACAATGTTGAGTAGTGTGTTTAGATTCTCCACAATATAAATACAATTTTTTTTAAAGACAAAGAATCTTTTCTTATTCAATAAGAGATTTAAAACATACCGTGTCGATTTGCATATCTTCTACTTCTGAATGTTCATATTGAAAAGACGGTGATATTGCCATTGTATTATAATAATGTTGAGGTTTCCTTGTGCGACTCTCAGATCAAAATTCAAAAAGCCAATTGTCACATTTCACAAAAAAATCAATTGCTTGATTCAATGCTTGAGAATTGGATAAGTTGAACATCAATTTTTTTATCTCATATTATAATCCATAGAAAAATTGGCTAATAAGTGCAACATCATTTCACTTAATATTAATTATTAATTATCAAAATTATAAAGTATATGATATCATTAATTGATTCTCTTATTGTAAGATGTAAATTTTGTTAGTTGCGACACAAATTGCATCATGTTTTCCATACATAGATCAAAATTCCGCTAAAAATACCTCCAAATTATCCAATATTAGATCATGTTATTCAAAAAAGAATGAAAACTATGATAAAGCAAAACTTGATAGTAGAGTTCTAATAAACCTGACTTGTGACCCTTAGATTGAATAGCTTTGAGATTGAAGTTCAATTACCAAATATACTTGATTAATGAATCCTCAAAACTTAGATTTGGTGCTATCAAACTTCTCTAGCAAATTAATTTTTAATTCTTTGATATTTGAATGGTGTTCAATTATAAGCGAAGTCGTATGGCTTGAAGCAACTCAAATCATCTTTATATCTTCACTTCTTACTAATCTTATTACTTCTTGTGGTGGTGCATTAAATTGATATATTATAAGTATTAATTCTCTCATTTGTTCTTATATTTGTGCCATTTCATTCTTCATTTGAACAAGCTCTGCTATGATACCACAATAAAAAGAGAGAAAAGTTTCTATTCTCACTACAAAATAAAATATTCAAAAAACAAAGAAAAAATTCTAGGAACAATATTAGTTTAGAAATGGATAATCCTCAACTTCTAATATACTTATGTCTTATCAAGAAAAAAGGATAATCCACTCTTAATCAAAAAAAGACAAAGCTCTAATATTATAAATTCATTCTTGTCAATTTGTCAAGGATACAAACTAAAACAGATGCATAAGTTAGTAAAAACTATATCAAAGGAAAATAACAAGATAGAAATAGAGAAGTATGTATATTTAAGAAGAAATTGGAATAGCTATTGTCAAAGACTAAAAAATACATGAGACTCTTGAACTAGATTAGAAGCAAGAAAAGAGTTGACAAGAGTGAAGAAGGCTTCATTCTTGTCTCTATATATACTATTTATCTAAGAATTATATGGCTGCATTCTATAAGACCTCCTACATGTATCTAATTTGCAAGACACATATCAAACTTGTAAGACAAGTTTCTCACATGTGCACTATATACTTAGCTTGTTCCACAAGCTATCAATATGTGCAACACGTAACTAGCTTGTTGGCCAAGTTTCTAACCTATCAATCACCTATAAACATGTGTAAAGGTGATTCCGCGTTTATAAAGCTTTTAGGAAGTTTTTTTATAAAATACTATCAAATTAACTTATTTTATTTATTTCTATCAATCTATATTAACTATGTAATTATTGCAATAAATCTTATCTCTGTGATAAATTATCTAATTAAGCTCAATTTTATAAAATAAATTTAATACCGCTATATTTATAAATCTATAAAATTTAAATTACATATCTATTATACAATACATACTATTCTTTAAATTATAAATTCTTTTTTTATTTCACAAAAATAAAAGTCATCTAAAATAATCATAACTTTGCAAAGCTCTCATAAAGTCATTTTTCATTCAAATCATCCTAAACCAATGTCTAAAAAAACCTTATCAAGTTTATTTTCAAAATTTATTCTTTAATCCATAAAAAATCTTTCATTTTTTGTAGGAATGTAATTTTATACTCAAGGATTTGGTTTCAACCTAAGTTCTTAATGAGTCCTCTCCAAATATCATTCTAAGATTTTTTTAGATAATTTTTGCTGAAATCTATTCTCTAATTTAATCTAAAGATCCTTAGCATATCATTTTTGCTAATCAACCTTATTTTATCTTGTTTAAGGTTTTAAAAAAATAAATAGAAGCTTTTTTATAAAAAAAATAATATAGATATAATTTTTCTACTTCTTTTTATTTTTTGACCTATAATTTTTAAAGATATTTTGTTATTAAATTTTTAATTAAGTTTTTTTATAATATAGTTTTTTTTTTTTTTTTCATCCTATAACCATGTTGTAACATAATACCATTATAATTAATTATATATAATATAAGTATACAACAAACTTATAAAAATATATATTCTTATCTTTGGTAATTTTTAAATTTATTGAAATTTTATGTTCCATCCAAAATAATCAATTTTAGACTCAATTTAATATTATTCTCTTTTTTTTAATCTTATATTAACTAAAGTAAGTTTTATCTTATTTTATTTTATAATTGTAATTAATATAGAATTCTTTCAAATTAAAATTTTATTCAAGTTATTTATTCTATAGAAATTAATAATATTGAGATTGTTTGAAGTTATGGTTTAAATCTAACTCACTTGAGAACTTTTCAAAGTTGAATGTTAATCTTAATTAAATTATTCAAAGGATTTTATTTTCTAACCTTAAACTACCAAATTTTAGATTGAGTGCAACCTCAAAAGCATTATAAAGACTTTTTGGAGTTGTATATTAATTTGATTAAGTTACTCAAAATTTTTTTGTTAAAACTTAAACTACTAGACTTTAGATTGACTAAAGCTTCTAAATACCAAAGTCTTAATTAAAAATTTCTAAATAATATATTCAAATTCAAATATTTATAAGTGCCAAAGTTTAAATTATATATCTGTCAAGTAAGTATCTAAGTTCTAAACTTAGATATATATCTAATGCCAAAGTCCAAACCAAGAATCTTTTAAGAAGAATTTTAGATTTGAGACCAACAATTATTTGTTCTTTTTATCTAGTTCTATTTAACTTTCACCTTCTTAATTTAATGATTATTTTGGACCTTAAATTATTTTTATCAATATTTTTTTTTTCATATTGATATTTGTAATAAAAAGAATTTTGTTTAAGAAATTAAACAAATACTTATTTGACTTACAACAATCTTTTTGAGCCTAATATATAAGATTAGTCTCTTTTCTTATCTTAATTAGATTTATTTAAGCAAATATTGATTCTAATATTTATATTTAAAAATGAAGAAAAAATTTTATTATTCTTAAAATTTATATTAATGATATTTATTTATTACAATTAATTCATATATATATTACTCATTAAAAATTTAATTTTTTGAATTTGAATTTGAATTTGAAATGATAAATCATATTTTAATTAAAAATATTAAAATATAAGAATTACAAGTAATATACAATTAATAAGTTAAACTTTTAAATTTTTTTTAAATTTTTTATATTAAATTTTTAATCACCAAATTTAATATAGAATATTGCAACCTTACTATAACTCCTATAGAATTAGGTCAAAAGCTATGAAAAGATGATCCGCCTCAAAATGATCAAGAATCCAAAGAAATGAAACTTATTGGTTCTTAAACGTATATTTTAATAAATATAAGACCTGACATATCTTATTCAATAAATTTTATTTCTTTATATCTTTCTATTCCTAACAAAATATATTAGACTTAATACTATAGAGATATTAGTTATGTAGTAAGCCAAGAATACTTACAAGGTCAATAATAGAGACATTGAATTGCACAACAATAGAGCAATTGTAATTAAGAAGTGGATATCTTTGCATGTTAAGGATCTTGTCAAAGTCAAAGTTACCAAACTAATTTTCATTTGATTTATTATTGCTATGATTAAGTGAATTGTTCCTTAGACATGGTCATCTAATTTATATTTTTATTGATTGTTATGGCCACTATCACTAGTCTGATTATAGGTATTTATAAAAAAATAATGAGATAAATATGTAATATATATATAACCTATATATAATAATACTTACTACAATCCTAATAAAGTAACTATTATAGATAAGAAAATATATGATTTGGTCTTAAATAGATAGATTAAGAAAATTTGATTGGATTTAAATAAAAAATCATGTTACAATGACATGATATTCTCAAATAAAAATAATATGCTTACTAGTATTCAAATAGATTTCTTCCAATGTATAATTATTAGAATCTTGTTAGAAGAAGATATTACAATGATATAAGAGAGGTACATTAAATAATAAGCTTGAACATTCTATAGTAGTAAAAAAAAATGGAAGCACTTAGCAACATCATCAATTTGATGGATCAACAAAAGAAGCTATTAATAGATTGAACTTAATTTTAATTTAATATAGTCCTTTTATAAAAAAAAATAATAGAGAAAAAAAATCTATGAAGCCTTAGATGACTAGAGAAGAAGTGACATGCATAGGAATAAAGATTTTGATTGAAGTACAAAATAGTTAAAAAGAGTGGTTTTTTTAAGAAGCTCTTATTTCTATAAGTGGTAGAAATAAAGGATTACATATGGTGATTTTCTTCTTCAAACAAAGTAGAAATGATAATGTGAAAGAACACAATCAAATTGTGTAATAAAAGAAGAGAGGTGTGAGTACATCAAATAAGACAAAAGTCACTTGTAGTAGAAGTTAATTAATAGAAATAAATTTAACAAACTCTTTTAAATCAAGCAAAGAAAATGACAACAAAATTGATGATTGATAGTGAGGATGATGATGAAGTTGTAGTGACTAGGTTAGTAGTTGTTTCAAAATAATCTTTACAAAGAGCTATAAAATATAAGTTTTAAGAAGAAAATTTATTAAATTTTAATTGATTATAAATGAATATGCTATTGATTGGAAGTTGAAACAAAATTCTTTTGAAATTTTTTTTTGAGAAATAAGAAGATTAAATTAATTATATATTTAAAGTTTAAAATTTCTATTAATATTTATAATTATGGAAAATTTATTAATCTTAACATTAGTTTTGCTTAGCCTTGTGATGATTATTTCTTTTTAATTTTGCCTCTTGTATAGATAATGGTAGCAAAAGTGCTTTGTCAATATTTCTTGGTTGAAGAAATTTTAGAAAGAATTAATAATTTTTCAAAACTAGCTTGAATTTAAAAAATAATAGGTTTATTTATTTAGAGAAGTTGAAGCAAATAATAAAATAATAGAAACAACAAGTATAGTAGTTTTGAAAGAAAAATAAGAATCAAATTCAAATCTATATGTTTTTAATATATGTGTCTATTTAAGAAGAGCCACTATTTTGGATACATTTTTTTCACTGTTATTTGTGGCTTTAGATATTGATATTATACAAGATGTTGACTAGTACTAGTTAAATTTATTGTAATATCCTATAATATTATTATATTGAGATCTATAAGATAATTGTAAATCCTATTGGTCCTTAGAAGTATCATAATCAAGGAAATTAAATAGCAAAGCTTTTGACTATAAATTACTACCTATAAAAAAATGTAGAGAATTTTTCAATGAAGTGATTAATTTCATTGTAAGGATTTAGTATAAGCCTCACACTTAAAATAATCCTTATAGAAAAAAAAGTTTAATATCACCAAAATTAAAAACTTACTAGAGTAGGAGCTTAAAATTGTTATTAAATAAGGTCTATTATGCATAGAAGCTCAACTTCTATTGTCATATATTCAATTTTATAAATACAATAAAAGATGTAATTAAAAAATATATTAAGAGAGATAAATATTATTAAAATTAATTTATTATATAATATTAAATATAAAAAATTTACATAAAAAATATATTTGAAGATGTCATTAGAATGCTTCTTGTCAACCAACTTTGTACAATATTTTTTACTTGCTACAAAGATATAAGTATTGAAGATAAAATAGATGAAGAAGAGATTATTATAGACCTTGTATAAATATAATTATAAATTATAGAAGAGTTTTTATTTTGTTTGTGAGGAAGAAATTCCAAAAATTCCAAAGTTTTAAACATAGTGGTAGTTATGGATCTAAAAGTAAAGTAGAAAGCATGCCAACAAAGGCAAGGAAGAAATGATAATGTAGAATTGAATGTTAAGATGAATTATATATGTTTTATATAACTTAAGTAGAATTTTTGGAATTTATTATTTTGATATTATATCAAATGTTTTTAGATAATTTTATATAGAAACAAATACATTAGACTTTGCATTAGATGTAGTATTATTACAAATAAATATGGATAATATACTTCATCTTATTATTTTTTATTTAATTTTTTTTAATAATTAAGATATACAATAAAAATATATATATATTTTATAGATTATTTTTATATTTTATCACAAATGGCTATCTATTAAGTATCAAGTTTATCATTCTTATAGTAGATTTTAAAAGATCCTATAATTAGTTTTGTCCTAAAAGCAATCATATTTTTTTTGTTTATTCTATCTTGTGTTGATCTATTTATAATCCTAGTAAGATAGTAGAAGATTTTTTATTACAAAAGACAGCATAGAACATTAATTTTGTAACTAGATTCAATTTAATAGCTATTAAGGCCTAAAACAATATCTATTAAACTTACTCTTGAGTTCTTTTTACATATTTTGGATTTTCACCAATATTTTTACCAAGTATATATGTTATAATACAACAATGCTTAATAAAGAGATTTAGAAATTGTATTATGTATACAACTACTATTAGAAGACATATTATATGGCTCAAATAGAATTTGATTTTTTATAATATTATTACTTTGAAACTATTTATAAAATAATAACTTAGCTTAAGTATATCCATTAAAATTGCAGTACATTAATTGAATAATTGATACATCTTGGTAGCCATAGAGTATACTACTAAATAATTGAACCAAAGAATTTAAAAACAAACGTGGTAATAATAATTATCAAAGTTTTGTAAAATTACATCTTTTTAAAATATAAATTTCTTTTGAAAAAAATAAGTGATTAAAAATTTTATTTTATAAAAAAAGCTATTAAATACTTAATAGAGCATTTCTTACTTAATCATATATTAATCATATACTGCCTTTAAAGCAACTGGCTAGTAAAATTAAATAACAAAATTGTTTGAAAAATTCTTATCAAACTTATAGATGATAAATATATTTATTGGAATAAACATATTTTATAGTTTTATTCTTGAATCATACAACTAATAAGATCAAAATTAGATATATACCATTTTAATTGATTTATAAAATTTATCTTCTAATATTGATTCTTTTTAGTTTTTTCTTCTATTTATATTGGATTTGGTGGCTTAAAATATATATGGTACCTAATTACTCTATCATAAGACAAACTTAATAATATCATTCAATAAATAATAATTATTCATTGAACTAAGATCAATTACTTAAAAAATACTAAAAAATAATATCAAATCTTATTGAATTTGTGAAAATAAAAACAAAGTATTTGGAATAAAAACCTTCATTTACATAAATCCTATATAGTTAGCTACTATATTTTTTGATTTCAAAAGACAAAAATTTACATTCAAGTAAGTTAAATGCTCGTTGGTTTGAGCTATATAAATTCTAATTCTCACTTTTACATAACATTGCTTTAATTTGAGAAAAAAATAATTTAAATTAAATTTTATATTGGTAAATATCAAGAAATTTAACTTATATTAGTTTTATAATTTAATCCAATTCTATACAATCATTCTAATATACTTAATTTGAAAAAATTTAAGAATAAAGAAATATATAATTAGACACATTATAAAGTAGAGCTAATGATTATATTAAATCAACTAAATAGAAGAATAAACTAAAAAGTGAAAACAACAAAAAATCTATGAAAAATAATTAAATATGGTATTATATTTTAAATTGTAAGTATCAATAGAAGACAATAATAATAACACAATTCCTAGCAATAATGCACCACTATACAAAAAAAGTAACAAAAATTTGGCTAATATATAAGCAATCATTAATTGCATAATATTGTAAGAAACATTAACATGTATTCAATTGTATAAAGAGTCATCTAATGAAGCAATTATAATAAGAACCAATACTAAAAATTAAGCCACCAAAATCATTATATGATATAAGACTACTAATCAAGTTGTTAAAATAAATGATTGTAATTAATTATTTAATATAAGATGTTATAAAATTTAAATTTTTTTGCAATAAGGTAGACAAATAGAGTACAAAGAAGTTGAGAGTTGACATCAAGACAAAGTTAGAGTCCAACAAGAGATTCAAAACATCAAAGAAGAATAAACAAATACAAGGAGTAAATAAAATATTGCTATAAGCTAATATAAGATGAAGGATCTTCATTGTACTAGTAAATTAAACAAGCATTCCTCTAATAAGAAATCTAAAGATATTATTAAATATCCAATATTTTAAAAAAGTAAATACCATACTACTTTTATTGACTTAAAAAAATAATAATAATTTTAAAAACTAAAAATCCAACAACAAAAATAATATAATAAATTCAAACTTATCATCTAATAATATTAAATTAAGAAAAAAATAAAACAAAACAAAACAAAACAAAAAAACAAACAACAACAACAACAACAACAACAACAACAACAACAAAAAATAAAGAATGAACCAAGCATGTGGAATCAAAATCCTCCTATATAATGTAATAGATATCAATTTATATTAAATTTTAAAGAGATTTTTATTAAGATTTACTAATAACCTACAAAGAATAGATGTAAAAGAAAAAGTTCTTAATATAATAGTAATACATGTAAAAAGAGAAGCTAGTATCATCACTAAGATAATACTTAACATAGTATTAGAATTTGATATATAAATTCTAACAACTAATATGGACAAAGTGATAAGTATCATTATAAAAAAAGATAAAAGAAGTCAAAGATCCAAATGCATTAAAGTAGAAAACTACAAGACATACATGCTAGTATTTATAATATTAATAGAAGTAAAATTCTTTAAGAATTTTTTTTTATATACCAACAAAATGCTAGTCACAAGTATTATAATAATTAAATAAGCAAGAATAAACTTCAAGTGAATAATCTTCATCTTTACAAATCGAAAGCAACATTTATTTCAATCTTCACATTAATCTGAACCAAACTAAGTAGAACCATTGTTGATTGTCCTTAATTGATCCAAAAAGTGTAATTGTAGGTACAACATAATAACACTCCAAAAATAACTATATTTTATAATTAAACTAGTAAAAAATCTAAAAAATTATATAAATTAAAAAATAGAAAGATTATTGTCTATAATGAAGCAAATCCCACAATAAACTTAAAGAATGTAGTTACAACAATTTTCAACTCCTACATTAGCCACTTTGCAAGATGTAAAATAAAAGACCATTGTATTAGAAGAAGAAGCACTATAAGAACTTGATAGTAAAGAAGAAGCAAAAAACTTGATGGAAGTCTCAAGAAACTTTTTTTTTTAATTACATTTATATTACTAAGAAGATTATAGATAATCTACAAAATTATTATTAATAAATAGTATTTTTAACTAAATTTATATATTAATTTTTGATTCAAATAATCTAAAAATAAAAATAAAAATAAAAATAAAAACTTTTAAAAGATAATATATATAGAGAAGGTTTTAGTTTAAAACCTACAACAAAAATTACTTGATTCAAAATACAACTTGGAGACATTATAACAAAGCTACATAGAATAAGCAATACTTACAATGGAAGAAATTAATAAGCTCAAGAAACAACTCTAAAGGTACAAAGACAAGTTTAAGTAGAAATTAAAGAGCTTGAATATGATAATGTTCATTTGAATATTGTTAAAAGACCAAGTTTGATATTATAATTTTCACAAAAAATTAAAAAATTAAAAAATTAAAACAAAATAAAGTCAAAAATTATAGAGTAAAATTAATCATCTTATTGAATTATACTAGAAGGAATAAGATTAATTTCAAATTAAAAAACTATAATTAAACTAATACAAGAAATTTGATTAAATGCTAATGTTTAAATCAAGGAATTAAAAAAAGATTAGAAATTAAATGAGGTTAATTGACTAAGAACCAAAAAATATTATATTAGTATATTAATAAGTTTATGCATGCATTATATAACTTTTTAATATATTATTTAAATCAATTCAAATTAAAAATGTATTATATCCAAAAGTTAGAAGACAATTAATTCAAATTTATCAAATTTAGCATTGAGGTAGAAGTATTTTAGATTAATCCTCTTTCTTAAATTAAACAAAACATCAAGGCCTTCTTAATTAGGCAATAAAAAGATTGCAACAAATATGTTGTAATATTTTAAGGAAATTTGGCTATTACCAAACAACAACTCAAATAAATAATTTAAATACATCCAATCTTCTAATATAATTTTAACTTGAAGTTAAAATGTAATATATATAAAAAATTAAAAAAATAAATATTAGTATAAAAAGAAAAGATGATAAAAAATAATAGAAGAATTATTATAATTAAATTTTTTATAAAAAATAAATTTCTATCCAACAATTTTTGAGAACAGAATTAAGAATGAAAAAAAATAGTGTTAATGCAAGAATATACGTAGTTGATTGAATTAAAAGACTTGACTTAATTAAATTAAACTAGACCTCAATTAGCTAAGTCAAGGTCAATATTTAAATACAATAGATATTAATAATTAGATAGGTCCTAAGATTAGAGTACTTGTGTACAATAAGAACCTATGTAAGAATTATGATTAGACCAAAAGAAGTTGATAAGTGCATTGCAACACAAAATTATATTGTATAGATGTGTTTCTCAAAACATTGTGTATTTTGTAATCTTTTGAGAAAAAAATTCTTTAATGCTTGTATTATTTTAGATGTATAAGATAAGTCTTTGTAGGCTAGATTACTTAGAGATTTAAACGATTAGATAAGGAGATTTCATTATAATTTAAAATTAAACAAAGACTATATTTTTAAAGCTTGATAAGTTAAGAGTTACTTCCCAATTGAATAAATACACGTAAAAATAAGTTGTACATTAATCATAAATTAAATCCTTGAGAACAAGTAAGCAAAATAAATTAGCTTAATTCAATGTCTTGAGTTACTATAGAATTAAGACAATGAGCAACATTAAAAATAAATAAATAAATAAATAAATAAATATTTTGGCTTATCTATTTATATTAAATTATATTTGTTGATGTTGAAGATTAATTAGCAATTAAGTAGGATATGATACATCTTCTTTTGAGAATTTTTTGGCAATTGTGTAACAGATTCAATGTTTCAACATAGCCTTGAATATAATAATGGCATGATTTAGCAATGCAAAGAATCAAACATTGCCAACTTCTTGACATTTAATACTTTAAAGATTAATAATACCATATCATAGGAGACAAGGCAAGATTTGTACATAGAAATTTACAAAAAAATTTAAGTTATAAACTAATGTATATGACAAATAAATTTTAGTACAAATTTCAATAGAAATGATTATGTGGCTATGGAATGTATTATTGAAATAAATTTAAATATAAAAATAATTATATTTTATAATAATATATTATAAAAATACTTATTGGAATTTTTTGCAATATATACATATATATATTCAAAGAAGAACATTCTACCTTAAATTATGATTACTTGATGATGTTGTAAGAGTTTAATTTTTGCATTTAACAATTTAGAAGCCCTATTAACTAAATACTTTTGAATCAGTAAAAGAAAAAATAATCCAAGATAGAAAATTTAAAGCTTGAGAACTCATGAACAAAAAATGATTTCTATACAAGCAATTTTTACTTGCAAAGGTACTTGCGACCATTATTTGATACAAGTCAAACTTAAATAATACAGATTTTAAGTAATAATCATCAAGGTAAAATAAATTTCAAATTATTTTCTACAAAGCATATTTTGATTTACCAAACATTGATTTTTTTTTTGAATGGGAAATTTAATTATTTTAAAAGTCTTAAACTCTAATTTAAATAGATTATTGTGAAGATAAAATAAGTACATAAAAGTACTAAAATTACAGAACTTGTTTCCATTCATCCTATTTCTATGATAAAGTAACAAGAATAATAGATGGCACACTTAAATCTTATACCAACCGATATAAATATTAAATCGACCCACTTTATTCCCATGATTTAATCTGTGAGTGTAATTCTCTAATTTGGGAGTAAGATAACCTATGAGCTTATTCATTCAATTGCACCTTGATCTCTTGACTAATCAGAAGGTGTAACAACCGTACTTTATGGCACAAGGAGGTCTTCGCATTCAAAACCTTTCATAAAAATCCATTTAGACGTGTACTAAAACTGATCAATCCAAGGGCAACAAATCCTTTGTGAATACAAATTTTTAATTACTAGTAGTAAAAAGTTATAAAATACAAAAAAATATTAAGATACAATTAAAAGTAGCATCGTCTTACTATGCGAATAAAACAACTTTAAGCGTTCGAAGCATGTGGCTTACTGCCGACACAACTTTTCCTTTATGTAATTACACTTAAAAGACATTATCCTTTCTCCTTCAATTTACCACCCTACGCATAAGAAATTCACAAATTCCATGTTGTAACAAGCATGTGATTAACCAATCATCCAAAAAAACCGTCACTACATTCACAAGCGAATCATCAGGTTCATAGACAATACATACTTCCTGCGTGAAGAGGTAAGAACATCGAAGAAAACTGCACATAATAACCCACATAACGAAAACTAATTCAGTGAAAACCAAAACTAAAGAATTCAAGTCTCAACTCTAAAAGTAGTAACTAGGTATAAGGAATAATTTCGTGGTTGGAAAATAAATTCATGATGCAGCTCAACACCCCGAAAGCTGAAGGGACAGGTCTAAATCTGGGTCAATAGGTTAACATAATCCAACATCAACAACAATAACAACACTTTTTAAACGGGCAAATCAAGACAGAAATCGCATCAGCACAGATGGAAACATGTCAAATAATGGGGATCTGCAAGGAGGTATAAAAAGAGAACTCAGTAGTTAGTAAAGGTATCCGTAGACATGAACTCGCTACAAAAATTCTAATACCAAGATGGAATGTCTGACCATATCCAGGCAGGTAAGTATCAAATTAAGTGTCCACAAGCGTCAGCGGCATACGCTGCATGCAATTTGAAAAGAATCCAGTTCAAATATGCAGAAATAGGAGGTTCCATGACACCCAACAGATTTACTTCTTCTTGGCAGCGGCCTTGGTGACCTTGGCACCAGTTGGCTCCTTCTTCTCCACCGCCTTGATCACACCCACGGCCACCGTCTGCCTCATGTCCCGCACCGCGAACCGTCCCAACGGTGGGTACTCTGCGAATGTCTCCACCGTCATCGGCTTCGTCGGAATCATCTTCACGAATCCTGCGTCTCCGTTCTTCAAAAACTTCGGCTCCTTCTCCAGCTCCTTGCCCGACCGCCTGTCTACCTTCGTCAATATCTCTGCGAACTTCACCGCGATGTGCGATGTGTGGCAATCCAGCACTGGCGCGTACCCATTGCCGATCTGCCCTGGGTGGTTCATGATGATGACCTGAGCTGTAAAGTTGGCGGCCTCCTTCGCTGGGTCGTTCTTCGAATCCGAAGCCACATACCCTCTCTTGAGATCCTTCACCGCCACGTTCTTCACGTTGAACCCAACGTTGTCACCCGGGTGCGCCTCAGGCATCGACTCGTGGTGCATCTCCACCGACTTCACCTCAGTCGTCAGTCCAGTGGGTGCGAAGCACACCAACATACCTGGCCTGATGATTCCTGTCTCCACCCGCCCCACTGGCACAGTTCCGATACCTCCAATCTTGTACACGTCCTGAAGCGGCAGCCTCAGAGGCTTGTCAGATGGCCTCTTCGGCTCCGACACGTTGTCCAACGCCTCCAAAAGAGTCGGACCCTTGTACCAGTCCAGGTTCGTCGACCTCTCGATCATGTTGTCACCCTCGAACCCTGAGATTGGCACGAACGGAATCTTGTCCGGGTTGTACCCCACCTTCTTCAGGTACGCCGACACCTCCTTGCTGATCTCGTCGAATCGGGCCTTGCTGTACTTCGGGGTCGTCGCGTCCATCTGCCATCCACCATATCACCAACAGCAGCCCTCAATCCCCCACCTCACTCCTCCACAAACCGCAACCACAAACCCTAGCCCTACGTGCACTCGTCCCCCCCCCTCCCCGCACTTGCCAAGCCATGACCACACCACAATCTTGGGCCATGTAGCTACCACCCCACCTTCCCCTAAAGTACACCGATACTGCTCGCAAACTCACCTTGTTGCAGCAGCAGATCATCTGCTTCACTCCCAAAGTGAACGCCAGCAGTGCGTGCTCACGTGTCTGCCCATCCTTCGAGATACCGGCCTCGAACCCTCCCGTCGTCGAGTCGATGATCAGCACCGCGCAGTCCGCCTGCGACGTTCCCGTGATCATGTTCTTGATGAAATCACGGTGTCCGGGCGCGTCGATCACAGTGCAGTAGTACTTCACAGTTTCGAACTTCCACAACGCGATATCGATGGTGATACCGCGCTCGCGCTCTGCCTTCAACTTGTCCAGCACCCACGCGTACTTGAACGAACGCTTGTTCATCTCCGCCGCCTCCTTCTCGAAACGCTCGATCACACGCTTGTCGATGCCTCCCAACTTGTAGATAAGGTGCCCAGTGGTCGTCGACTTCCCGGAGTCGACATGGCCGATGACCACGATATTGATGTGTACCTTCTCCTTACCCATCTTGAACTATCTGCGTTATAGAGGGTTGATAAGGAAAAGATTAAGTTGATCATGAACGTAGTTACGGAATATAGAATCTGTTTTAAAACTGCTTTTCTGAACGGAAATGAAGACGTTTCAGGATACAAGAAGGTCCGACGAGTGCAACCTTGGATTCGGGAAACAAGGGACCTGGATGTTCTAACAGGCACGGCGATGAGACCAAGTAGGTTTAATCACCAGGACTGACAGAGACGGAATCTCTGCTTTACCTACTATCTCAGACCGGCGACTCCATCAAGAGCGATCAGAAAAGACCTGGGACACCTCCAGCAGTCAACTCCACGACAGCAGAATTGACAAGGTCGTTCTTGGCCGGAATGTATCGATTACTTACACCGAAGAGCTAATGGGCAGCTTCAGGGGAGTGAGATATGTTGAACATAGCACCAGGTAGATTCAGGAAAGAGAGCATACCTCAAAATTCAAGAAGGTTACGAATAAAGCCAAAAATCGCTGGTCGGAGACCTCTCGCGGTTGCACTGATATGGGAAGCAGTGCGGCGCGGCCTCTTGAAGGGCTCCTCTCCCTTAGGGTGTGGAAGCCGCGCTTGTCCGAGGCTGAATCCGACGGCGGAGTTTCTCCAACGTCGGGCTGTGTTGTCTGCGGCGATGGCGCCAGCTCAAGCCAGTGCTTGTCCGTGGTACTGTAGCCCAGCCAGATAGGTCATCACTTGCCCTAATCCGTGGTCGTTAAATGCCTTGTCTTCCCGCATCCATCCGCCTCGCCCACGTGGCGCTGTTTCGGCGGGTCCGAATTCTGCCAACTGTACCGGCCAATCCCGCTGTGGGAGGGAGCGCTTTTGTTTTGTTTTGTTTTATGTTTTTCGTTTTGTTTTTTACACTAGTTGAATGTACCCAGTGCTTCAATTAATTGAGTGACCTTAAGAGCAAGGCATCCTGACCCCTGCCACCCCAATAGTAGAGTAGATTTACAAGCAATGAAATTTATAATTCATGAAATTTATAATTCATGAAATTTATAATTCATGAAATTTATATACACAATTTAACTTTTGTAATCCTTTCTGAATGCATGGATTATTGATTTTGCAAAACAAGTGTCTAGCTCATATTATATCATTATTACTTTATTCATGCTTGTCTACAAACATAGATGTTAGGTAATTGCCTCATATTTTATGAGTGGTTTGTCAATGGGCAACCAATCGTTGAAAGTCCCTAAAATATTGGTAGGAGGGGTATATGGTTAAGTATCTATGGTTTTTAAAAAGAACACAAAATCATTGATTAACAATTAGATAGGATTAAGTGTTGAAGATTTACTAAATGTTCTTGTATAAGATTTATAAAAATGTTCTTATGCCTATTATGATTTTTTGTTCATTAATTATCAGGTACTAGTTGGATATTTATTTTGCTATGGCCATAGATTATTAGGTGGCTATAAGAAATTGTAGAATTTTAGAGTATTCTCATTTCTACCTTGATATCTAATACATTTTTTGACCATTTGAAATTTGTTATATTATTTAGGAAATATATCAATAGTATAAGATTATTTTTTTCATTCTACTTTAAGTAACTTTCCACACCTTTCAACCATTTTGAATAGTGTTGGTATAGTTGAAATGTTATATTTTTGTATGAAAGGTAAATATTTTTACTATCTTTTATTATTATATTTAGAACTATAAGACTTTAGATATCTTTTTTTTAATTGTAGCAAAAAACCTCTTTAAGATATTTATTTCCATCAAATTCTATTTTAGTATAATTAACTATATTTATATTTATGATACTATTTTAAAAATTATTCAAATTTTATTTAAACTCTTATTTTATAAATACTATACTCTGTTATTTTGTTGATTTGATTGAAGGTTATTATAAGCATCTTTAATTGCACATATTATTTCTAATTCTTTTTTGAATATTTAGAATATTTGGCTTGTAAATAATATTTTATAGAATAAAAGATTTTTTTATAAATTTAAAAATAAATATATATATATATATATATATATATGTATTTCTTATCACTTTTATTAGATTAATTATAAATTCATTTAATCTATCCTTAATTTATCTCACTCTTAATATTTACTCAATGCATAAATGTATTTTTGCTACACAATTAACTAATATTTTTGAAATGTACTCAAAGTATGTGTTGCCCTACACCATGCATATATCCTTAAAGCAAATAGAGGTAGAATCAATATTTGTTGGAAGTACCTCATGAGGTAGGGAGTTTTAGTGTACAGGCGTCTCTGTTACATTTACTTATCTCTTTCATGGAGAAATGTAGTCCAACGCGGAACTGGCCTCTAAGTTGAATGAGCACAGCTGGACCTCCGGACCCCATCTCAGCATCACAACGAAAGTACAAAAGTTGCGTTGAAAGAATTTGTCCACTCAGAAGTTGCGTCTCGTAGTCGCTGATCCCATTTTCAGACAATTGGAAAGAATGTTTTGACAAAGACGATGTACGATGTCAGAACCACCGACCATCCCGCTGACGACGACACACAATCCGCCATGAAGCTTCCGACCTGATTTCCTGATGCCAGAATATCACAATGTTGGCTGTGGCGATCACTTGGATCATCTTGCATGTGTTGTCTCCATCTCACTGCTTACCTGATCTTGAGTGCATTGGAGTTTCCTTACACTACATCAGGGCTTTCGAAGGGAAACACCACTCTAGCTAGCTCGCCATGGACCTCAAGAATTTGCAATCTTGCACCAATTGGGTCCAGCAACAAAATGAAGCCCTGCACTCGACTTGGGCAATTCTGGTGACTGCGGTTGCAACGATTGCGGTGCTGTATGTTGCGGTGGTGTATCAGCGCCGAAAGGAGCTTCCTCCAGGTCCCTATCCGTGGCCCATCGTCGGAAACTCGCCACTCTCGTTCGGGTCCCAAAATCACAAGTCTCTGCAGAAATTGACCCTCAAGTATGGAGGCCTCATGTATCCTCAACTAGGTACGTCTGCGTTTGGTTGGGAGAGACGAATTTTCTCACGCATTGGCTAGAATATGCATGCATTTGTCACATGTGGTTGGTTCATGGCGACTTCGAGGTCCTGTAAGAATGACCCCTATATTGAGAGTGCAAGCAGGCCAAAAGCCAAGTCTGGAAGTTTCGACTACTGCGGCGGCCAAGGAGATTTTCCGCAAGCACGATGCTTGCCTTCAACATTCTTACAGGTGGTGCTTACAGAAACTTGGGCTTGGCACCTTTTGGACCTTTCTGGCGCCGTTTTCGACGAGTTGCCAACACGCAGTTGTTCTCCCCAGCTGTGCATGCTTCACATGAGCCGATCAGAAAAAGGGAAATTCACAGCACGCTGAGAGTTCTCGTGGAGGACTCTCACAAGGGCAAGACCATCAATTTCAAGAGCTGGCTCACCTCAGTGACAGCCAACAACATGACCATGATGCTTACTAATAAAAGGATCTTCGAAATAGGCGCTGACAACGACGAGAAAAAGAGGGATTTAGGGGACTTGATGCGCCGCACCTTTGCCTTAGTTGGAAGCTTCATCATCAACTATGTTCCTTACTTGAACTTCATCACGAAGTTGCAAGGCTGGGTGTCAGAGATGCAGGAAGTTCGTGCGCTTGGAGGGTCGATCATTGGCAATAACTTTCAAGTAGACGAGCACAGGGAGCGAGCGAAAGAAATGGACCTCAACGACACGGAGTACGTGCCAGATCACATCGATGTGTTGTTGAAAACGTCTCTCGATGATGGTGACCGGCTTCCTGACAGAGACATAGTATCCCTCGTTGTGGTAAGGGCCTCTCTGACCCACTTGATGTCAAAGAAATCGATCGAGCTGCTTAATTACAAGCAAGAAGTCAGTGTGTAGGTTTTATCAGTGATGACAACCATGAGCACTGGGAATACTTCAGGGCTTGATGAATGCGGGAACAGATACGAGCGCCAACACCGTGGAATAGGGGATGGCGGAGCTAATGGCGAATCCCGACATCAGGAAGCAAGCGCAAGCAGAACTGGATGCGGTCGTGCAGGACCGCCTGGTGCAAGAATCGGACATCCCCAACCTTCCTCTTCTGCAAGCCATCGTGAAGGAGACATACCGAATGCATCCTTCGGCTCCTCTCTCTCAACGCCATGAATCACACCAGGTGTGCGTGATCTCGGGGTGCGAGTTCCCAGCCCACACAGAACTGATTTTGAACCTCTTCGCCATCCACCGCGACCCCAGCGTGTACGAGAATCCGGACAAGTTTGACCCCACCAGGTTTATGAGGAATCCATAGGCGGATCCATTGGCGGGGAACGACTTCTACCAGCTGATGCCGTTCGGTGCAGGGCGACGGATGTGTCGGGGGCATCACCTGGGCAACACGATAGTGTCCTCCATGCTGGCGAATCTGCTGCAATGCTTTGAGTAGTTGATGGCGCCCAGCGAGAGCGGAGACGCGGTGGACATATTGGACTTCTACAGCTTCATGAGCTTCCGCCTGAAGCCCTTGATGTTGCTCGCCAAGCCTCGAGGGCCTGCCTTCCTGCTCCAGACAACGCCATAAATCGAGAGTATTACGAGTGGCTTGAATATAGTTTTGCAAAAGAAGAGATGTAATGAATGTTAAATTAAGTAAGCATGATACCCATCTAAATTTAAATTAGGTATTGAACAGGGTGAAATAGCGTCGTAGAAGATGGATCGATGCCTAGAAAATGATGGGAAATACAAGGCCTGGTTTCCTTCTTCTTTGTTTTCAGTTTACATATATGGTCAATACAAATTGACCATACTTTCTTGTGTGTGTGAACTAGGCAACCTTATATTTAATCATCAGATATTGGGTGTTGAGTTTAAGATGAAGAACTTTAAGGTAGCATGTTGTTGATCTTTAAGATAGTTGTGAACATAATTTATGAATATGTAAATATTTATGTGTTATGTAAGATTTAAATAGAGATGTTTATAAAATATATAGATGATATTCAATTTGGTTTTGTAATCCTAATGCATGAGATAATTTTTTAAGATATATATTTTTTTAAATCTACAAAAGATGCACTTGGTTGTTTTGAAGGCCAACGCTAATAAGCATGGTTCTTTTTTTAATGTTTTATTGTATTTAACTTTTTTGCTCATACTCATGCCAAGTGATATCAAGATCTTATATTCATTCAAAAGCATGTAAGGTATTCTTTTGTTCTAAATAAATACATTAATTCCAAGTTTAGAATTAAGACAAATGTGCTAAAGTATAAGATTTAGAAGTAGGAATAAAATCTTAGTAATTATGGATAAAGATCTAGAATTAAAGATTTAGAGTTATCAATTGAAAATTTAAATTTAGAATGAAGAATTTAAGATTTAGGCTTTAATTTTATAATTCTAATTTAGGATTAAAGATTAAAGATATAAAGTTTAGAATTTATAATTAAGATTATAGAGTCTAAGATTTTAGATTTAAAAATATTAACAATTTCACATCAATTATTATTATTATTATTTTTAATTCAATATATTTTTTCAATTTCAACAATTATAATTCTATTGATATTATTAAAATCCTACATAGCCTCTTATAATTGGAAATAAGAATTATTAAAATCAAGAATTTAACTTTGTTTATATATTGGTTTTTAAAAGATTAGTTTTAAATATCAATATTATTTATACTATAAGATTTAAATACTTAATTTAGAATATATATATATTTATATTATGGAATAAAATTATATTTTAAATTAACTTTTAATAGATTATTTAACTAAGTTAATTATAATCTATTTATATCATGATATTAAATTAGTTAGTTTAATATTTAATTTTAGTTATAATTATATAGTATAATAAATATTTTAAAGTATAATATTATTTACATTAGATTATTAGAATAACTAATTCAAATTTAGATTACTAGAATAATTAATTCAAATAACTTATTAATATTGTGACAACAAAAAAAAATTCAAAGTATAATCTCATTTACACAACAATAATAAAACCACTAGTTTAGAATGTAATTTTGTTTAAATTGCATTAGATTTTTTAATTAAAAATTAACTATATTTTATTTTTAAATCTTTTTTTATAGTTTTTAAAGTGATTTAATTTTAAAATTTTAAATCTAAAATTTATTAAAATATAAGATCTAATTATTACTTTAAATATTATTTTATGATTTAAGATAAATTGAATATTATTAAATTTTAAATTATAGATTTAAATTTAAAATTTAATTTAGATCTAAATTTTACTTTTTTATCTTTTGATTTTATATTTTTAAAATAAAGATCTATTCTTAATTGTATATTTATATTTATTATCTATTTATTATCTATTTATTGAATTCTTTTATTAATTTTAGATTTCTTTTAATTTGAAGTTTTTAAATATTGAATTTATTTATTATAAAGCTGATTTTTTTGATTAGATTTTAATGTAGATATATTGGTATGGATCATGTGACATTTATTTGATTTTATTCTATCTTGTTATTCTAAGCTATGTAATCTTATTTGTAAAATAATTTATTTAGCCAAATAAAATAACACAAGATTTGAATTTATTAAATCAAACCAATTCATTAAATTGATGTGACACAGTTAAGACTTAATAAATTTCAATAATTGATTGTGTCTTTGAATGAAAATATTTAAATATTAAAAGAATGAAAAAACAAAAAATGATTACATCTAGATGAGATAATGATAGAAAAGTTAATAAATACTTTGATCTAAACAAGTGTAATAAGATAGAATATACTTGTGTTTCTTTTATTTAATCTAATTTATAGATTAATAAAGCATATATCTTATCTTAAATAAGATTGTAAGGTGGAATTTTAAGTGTATTTAGATATTTAATATAAAAATACTTATATTATTTATATAAATAGAAGTAAGTAAAAGTATATTAAATAAATAATATTTTTATTAAAAAATATAAAAAAAAACTTTTTAGATATAGATTAGATCTTTAGATTTATTTAAATATGTTAAATAGGTATTAAAATTTATCTTATGTTTTTGAATTTTTTATAAAAAGCTGCTATAGAAGCAACTTTTAATTTAGACACTTGGACTACAAATTGTATAGTTTTTAAAAAGCTTCTATAGAATTGTTTTGATAATTAGTATAGAAAAAGCAAAACTAAGGCTATTCTTACTTTACTAAATGTCTTTCTTATATTCTAATTTTTATTTAAGATTCTTTAGTTTTTTTATATTTGATAATAGTTTTTAAAATTTTTATCATATATATATATTTCTTTTTTTTTATTTTCTTTTTCTTTTCAATAACATATAAATATTTTATATTTCAAAGATTTGTCTAGATTCATGTCTTCAATAGTTTGACAAAATTAACATACAATATAAAACCTTAATTTTTCTTGATGAAGAATAAATCATTTTTTTATTTTTTTAAAGCATCAAAGTATTTATGAGGATAAAATTTATCCTTCAATCTAAATTACAATGAGGCCTTAATTAAGAGTTTTTTCCAATTAGTGATATGAATGAAAAAATAAAAATAAAATAAAAATAATAAAAAGAAAAAAAATCAAAGAAGGAAAATTAAAGAATTATATATTTTAAAACTAAGCACAATTTGTTTATTAGATTTTTACTTGGTAATTATTAAAAGATTAAAGTAAAAAAAATTATATAAGTAGTTATTTTATCTTTTTAAAGATACAAAAAATAAATAAATTTGAGTTAATATGAAAAAATTATGATAATTTGAAGATAAGAAGTAAAATATAGAAAAATTAGGCAATTAGGATTTATTTTAAAGATGACTTGTATGTGTAGTAAAAGGTCCAAGCTTTACTAAGGCTCACAAGTGGTGTATAGGATATCCTAGAAGGACCACAAGGCCTTAGTATTATCTTCCTAATTACATCAAAGATGCAACAATTCATATGAGATATATGCATATAATTTCTTGCTACTACTACTACTATTAGTTGTTGGTCACTCTTATTTTTCTTAATAAAATTAATTATTTTTCAAATTTTTCTTCACCATGGTATTTAAACAAATTCCAATTAGCCTATGAGCTTATAAGGGCATTTAAATATTGCTCCAATTCTTCATAATGCCCTCCAAAAAGTGAAAAAAATCATTGCTATGAAAATCTTTAAAATATTATTTAAAAGTTACTAAAATTTCTAAATAAAATTTTAATAAAAATTAAAAATTCTTCTAATTAGAAAAATTCTTCTAATGTTTTTCAGATGCTAATATCAATTTAAAGCTACTTTATCACACCTTGGAATTTTTCAGCAATAAGGTCAATTTAAATAAACTAAAAGTTATGATATATTTTTTATGCTTCTTTTATATATTAGCTATCATATTTAAGTTTATGATAAGTAATATATATATATATATATATATATATATATAAAAGACCATTTTAGATATTAGTCTTAAGAACTAAGTATAAATTATCACAAAAAAATATCAAACAAATTAATTTCTTCCTAAAACTTATTAATATTCTATTTATATGATTTTTTACTTAACAAGACTCTTATAATTTATAAAACCTTCTAAATCCTAATTAATACTTAAAAAATAAAATATATTTATCACTTAAAAATTTCTTATTTAAATAATATTAAAATATTATTTTTAATAAATTTATCAACTATGCATTGATAAGATTCAAATATGGCAACCATCTAAGACTATTTGTAAGAATAAAGCAAACCTTGTTCTTGCTTATTACACAATATATAGAAAATATTTTTAAAAATATATTATATTCTTTTAATAAAAATAAAAATAAAATATTTTATTAACAAAAATAGAGTGAAAAAAAAAGAACCATAATATTGTAATTTTCAAGATAAACTAACTTATCTATTTTGGATTTTAATTCAATATGTCTCTATATGTATCAATTTTCTAATTAATTTATTAATCCAATATTAAATAGAACCTACTTTTATATTAAGATTTGAATTAACAACTTTTTGATATGTAAAGCCATAAAAACCTAGGCTAGTTCTACTAGCTACATCGGAAACAATTATGACTTAAGTAAAAAATTACTTAATAGTACTTGCCACATATACTTTGAGCATAATTTCTTACAATGAATTAATAATAATAATGGTATATAAAAATAGCTTAAAGTAAATAAAAAATTAATTTAAGTATATTAAAATCATATAAAATATTCACACTTTATATTCTTTACAATAACTTCCATTATTTTATATAAAAAAATCTTTTCCATCTAATATTTTAAGTTGGAATAAATCATTATCAAAAATTTCTTTAATAATAAATGGCTCTATTTAAAGAACATTAAATTTGGTTGGAAATTATAATTTTCTAGCATTTTAGACCATCACCTACATTTATAGAATAAGAAGTTGTTTTTTTATTTTTATTTTTATTTTTTAAATTTAAAGTCTATTTTCTTTTCTTTTGAGCAATTTTAATATGTTGAATTATTAGAATTTGTGCTTTACTTAATCCTATCAAATGATTTAATTTTTCTTTTAAAAATTAAATATTTTTTAATCTTTTGTCAATAGCATTGCATAAGGATGGAATTTCAAATTCTATTAGTAATATGGCTTCTATTTCATATACCAAATAAAAATAAGTGTTCCATGTAAAAACCTTATAAATAATTTAAAAGACAAAAATATTAGTTATAAATTTAAGATTCCAATTTCATTTTGAATTCATCATAGTTTTTTTAAATATATAAACTAAAATTTGATTGATCTTTTTTGTAAGACCATTTGTTTAAAGATAATAAAAAATGGTCTTTCTATGATTGATTATAAATAATGTAATTAATTTTTTAATAATCTTATTTAAAAAATAAATATTATTACTACTTACAAAGATTTTGAGACAACCAAATCAAACTATAATATTTTTATACAAAATATAATAATTTGTATACCATCTATCATCTTAATGCTTTGATTTTTGTCTTCTTGGTCAAATATTTTGTACCTATAATAACATATTGTATTCTACAAAAAGATATACTATGAATAGATTTAATATAATTTATACTTTATTTCTATCATTTAATTAGATTTATTTATTATATATCTAACAAGCATGTGATTTATAAAGAAAATGACTTTATTCATTAAAAAATAATGTCAAATTTTTTTGACAATAAAGACTATAGCTAACTATTTTTTTTTTATAGTTGTATTCTTCTTTAATAACATCTATTGCTATTATGGATTATCAAGGTATATTATATCAAATAGAGAAATATAATTATATTAAAATTTTAAAAAATCTTTTTTCAGATATTGAAGGTGAATATAAAACTATCTTTAGTCTTCCATCCTCAAATTGATGGACAAATAAAATAGATAAATCATGTTTTGGAATAGTATTTGAGGTATATCATCAATTATCATCAAAATGATTGGATAATTCTTTTGTCATTGGCAAAGTTTTCTTAAAATAATTTAATATTTTTTTCTACTCAACAAACGCTTTTTTTTGCTAATTACAATTATTATCCACAACTTGATGTTTTTAACTTCTCAAAAGCTAATAATCTTGCAACAAAAGACTTAGCAAATTGATTGTTAGAACTATGTACAATAATGAAGATACAATTAAAAGAAGCTTAAGAACAACAGAAGACTAATGTATATATCTATTGTAAGGAACAATCCCAATTTCAAGTAGGTGATAAGGTATGGTTACTTTGTCGTAATATCAAGACTATTTGTCTTTGTGACAAGCTAGATTATTAGAGGCTTGGTTTATTTTTGCTTAGTAAACAAGTCAATTCAGTAGCTTATTGATTAAACATACTGGAGTCCATGAAGATCCATCTTATATTCTACGAGTCTTTATTTAAACCATATAAAATAGCGGATATACAAGGAAGAAGACAAATACCATTGTCTCTTATAGAAGTGGACAACAATAAAAAATTTAAACCGGAAGATATCTTAGATTTGAGGCAACATTATAATAGGTTGGAATATCTTATACATTGGCATGATTATGATATTAATGAATGCACATGGAAGCCATCTAAGAATCTAACAAATGCATTAGTTAAAATCAATGAGTTTCATTGACAACATCCATCAAAACTAAGATAAAGAGTTAAAAAAATCTTTGTTTAGAGAAAAGTAGATTTAATGGAGATTTCATTTTATCTTATATCATAATTTATTATTTCTTTGGATTTTAAAACTAAAGAGATAGAGAATTAACAATCAACAAATTCAACTCAAGAGCTATCATTTATTAAATTATTGGACAAGACATTATAACTATTACAATCTTTAAGATAACAAAGTAAAAGTAAAAATCCTCAAGAATGACATGTTCTTCCTCAAATTGATAGCGAGATATAACATGTTTGATGTTACAACCTTGGAAGAGACTTCTATTGTTTGGTGATACTTTTGGAAGTAAGAACTACTTTTAATGGTGCACCAAATGTTTTTTTTTAGAAAAGTTATGAAAGCCTCAATAATGATCAAATATCAAGGTGGTCCTCTTGTCCTAATATAAGATATTATAGATGACTAAGAAGACCTATCAACTACCTTCAAAAGAGACAAAGATTAAAATATGTGGCAAATACAATTCAATACATTTAGGACTTTTTAAAAATATAATCATTGCTCTTTATGGAACTTGTTTCTAAAAAGGGAGTTAATATTACAAACATAAGATTTATTCTAATAATTATTCTATTAACATGGATAAATAGAAATAAATAAAAATAAATTAATTTATTAATATCTTATAGAAAAGCTTTTTAAAAGCTTCATAGACATGGTTTTATTTTTATGCATATCTTTAGATGATTGATAGGTTAGAAATTTTGCCAACAAGTTAGTCATGTATCACATATACTAGTAGCTTGTGGAAGAAGCTAAATACATAGTGCACATATAAGAAATTTGTCTTGCAAGTTGGACACGTGTTAGAGGTCCTATAGAATGTCGCCACGTAGCTCTTAGATAGATAGTATATATAGAGACAAGGATAAAGCCTTCTTCATTCTTATCAATGCCTTTCTTATTCTTAATCTTGTTTCAAGAATCTCTAGTCTTCTTGTCTTTGATAATAGCTATTTTAATTTAAATATTATTCCATTTTTGAATGATTTTTTATTCTTTTGAGTGACATAAGAATGTATTGATATTATATTATTTTGTGATTCATGTCCTTAACAATTTATTCAAATTTCAATAGTTCACATATACTATAAGCTTATTTCCTTCCTTCTTCTTTATTAAAACAATACAAGACAATCAATTTATAATTTCTGTAGATCTTAAAAATCTAACTTGAAGTAGTAATTTTAATTTTATTTTTACAATGAATTACATCTTAAGATTAAACCATCAATTTTTTTATCTAATAGATTTAGTGTTTGAAAGAAATAGAATGGTTTGTTGACAAATATTAAAAAAAATATTCTTTAAATATTTATATAATTACACAAATATATCACAATATTACATCATAAAGGATTTGTATTTTTTTAATTTTTTTTATCTAATTGAGATCCAAACTTAAAATATTGAATTTTTTTTATCATGGTTGATCAATATTTCAATTCAATCTTGTTCTATTATATGTACTAAATCAGTGGATCTATGGTACTAGTCTTTAGACATTAATGAATAAGTAGATAAATCATACCTAACTTTAATGCTTTGGAGTATATATTTAAATTGTAAAAAAAGAGACATTATAGTTTTTTTTTTTTTTTTTTTTTTTTTTTAATAATAGTACCATGGTCTTTAGCTTAAGTTCTATCAACTTCTAAGCTAAATGCTTTATTCATATAAATTACTTCATTTATATGAAAGAATTTTAAGATTCAAGCAATCATTATGAAATTCCAAACAATTGATAATATCTATAAATTGAATGTGGATGTCTTATTCTTCAAAAAGATTCTTCATAACCATTTAACAAAATCACCTTCATCTTTATATTTATATAATCTAAGTCAAATATATTGTTGTATTACGTGGTCTTCTATATGGGAATACATTGGATATCTGGCTATAGAGAGTTTATTTGAAATTTGATGGCAAAAATTTAGCAAGTGATTTGTCTTCAATAAAAAAGACAAATAATATAACAATCTCACAAACAAGAAGTTATGTATATAAACCTTCTTGTATTCAAGTAGGTTTGTATAAAAAGGGTTCAAATTTCTACAAAAACCCTTCAAAACTTTGTTCACCCGCAAGGACTTATTTCTTACTAATCTTTAGAGTCCAATAACTCTTGATCCAACTATTCAATTTCTATAAAGTTTAGTTCAAAGTATAGAAAATTTTCTTGAGTTTCACCACAAGAAGGAATCAATCATAAATTCATTTCCAATCGTCCGATATCTCAAAATCCCTAGCAAGTGCTTAAAACCCTAGCTTAGAGACACTTGAGCACTATTTTCCTTATATCTCACAAACTCAAAATCTTAATGCCATAAAATTTTTGTACATAGTCTTGTGACATAAATATATACATTCTTGAAAAATATGAGCCAAAAATCTTTCAAATTATCTAAGATATAGCTCAAAATATAACCACTATGTAAGCGGGTCACTTACTGCCCTTAAGTTTGTAAGTACTAATTTCAACTCCCAATATCTCCTTCATTCTAGCTTGCATTTTATCAAGCTGCATATAAAAAATAAGTAGCTGTGAAGTTATGCTCTCTCCAATCCCTAGTTGTTGATCCTTGATTGCTGTTTGTTTCACTTGAAAAAAAATCCTAATTCCTAATAAATCCTCGGGCAGCCTCCTTAAAGCCCATTGGGCATGATTTTTGGCCAATTATAATAGAGATTTCTATCATCCACCTCTATCCATCCACATGGATGGCCAAATTACGTTTTTTACACTAAAAATCTTTTTCTAATCCTTCTTCTTATAAGATTTACATACTTTGTGCTTTAAGCACTAAATAAATGAAATAAACTAAGATTTTAAGGGTCACCAATGTCTAACAAAGGTGACTTAAGATATATTTAAGTTATTGTCAATATAAATCAACCTCAAAATCACTATCAAAAAGAAAATAAGGTTGTATAAACCTCATTAATAGTCCTATTAAACAAATTCTTTTTAAATTAACAATCTAATCACATCTTATAACCAATAAAATTTTACTAATATGGCTTTCATTTAATTATATAATAAATTATACAATAAATAGACATGTACAATTTTTTCACATGGTAGCCAAATCATAATTCAATAACGTCTTATTAGCATAGCTATAATTGAGTTACATTGAATAAAATTGGCTTGATTGGATTTTATACTTATTGAAGTTTTATAATTTAAAAACCTTCCAATTGGTTATTTTTTTAGATTGCTTCAACGATCTTCTCTTTAATAATAAAGAATAATTATCAAGCTCTTCATACATGTATATCATTAAAATAATACTATATAATCTATTCCTTCCATACAATCTTTACATTTATAATCTTTGCATGCCAAGATTATAAATTCTTTGTATGCAAGGATTACAAAGATTCTATAGAAGGATTATAAATTGTTTTCATGCAAGGATTATAATTTGTATACAAAGATTACAAATTTGACCTAGGAATTAAAAAGATCTTTGATTAACTAATCTTATGTTCAAAATTGCCTTGTAAATAATCATCAATTTCAACTTTTTTATGATAGACTCAAACATAATATTAATACTTCTTCTATCATCTATTATAATCTTAAAAATTATTTTATCCACAATTTTCACATGTATCTTAACAAGTCCATATTCTTGATTGATTACAAGGCAAAATATTACATATAATCAATTATTAAAATTTTTGATATTTTTTATTTTAATATATAAAAAATATATTCTAATTATATATATATATATATATATATATTATATATAGTTTTATTTCTAAAAGTATAATTAAAATATAATATAAATATTTAAATTTAAAAATAATAATTATCAATATTAATACCTGAATATCATCTATATTATAGTTTTAAAGATATTAATTAACAAGTTTGATCAAAATTAAAATTTAGAAATTAAAAGTTTAGATATGAAAGTTTTAATATTATGATTTCTAATAATTACAATTGTAATAATGTATTTAAAACTAGTATAAATTTTTATAGATGTATGTAGAAACTATAAAAATTAATAATTAAATTATGTTACATTGTAATTATTAAAAATAAAATTTAAATTTTATCTTTCTATATAATAAAAGATTAAAAGTTAAATTTGATTATTTGATAAGTTTAATAATTTGATGAAATTTAAAGAACTATCAACAAAGTTTGTATTAATTTTAGTCTATTATAAAATAGTCAATACAATAAAACCTATTTTCTAAAAAATATAATATTTATAAGTTTTAACCTTATATTTTACAATAATCAGATAACAAATTAGTAAATAGAGCTATTTGGATTAGTATTACATGTCACCACAAAGGAGAATGAAATTTACTATTTGATAGATCTAAAGTCTAAGTTTTATTACTTTGGATGTTAAAAAGTCAAAAATTTAGTAGATTGGAAGCTTTTCTCTAAATTTAGCTTTAATTTAAAGAATGCTTGTTGATCACCTTACATCAGTACTAGATGGTAATTTTTCTTATCAAATATTAATATGCAAGTATCAATCTAAAAACAATCTTTTTTATATCAAAGTAATAAGTTATAGCACAAATTTTTATTAAGAAGAATTCTATACCAATTACTAATTTGAGTTGGATTACATCTAATTTAATTTTAATAGAGATTATAGGAATTAAATTTAGATTTTAAAAAATAGAACACAAATAAAATAGTGAGTTAGAAACTAGTCTATATTTATAATGAGCTCATAAAAAATTTCTATATTAACAACAATAATAATACTTTTGGCCTTGTATTTAGCACTTGATACTATCTAATTCATTTTTTTTATATACACTTAACTATTTATGTTAGTAATTACTTATACTACTTCAATTAATTGCTAAAAAATATCTGTCTTTTTGTTGGCAATTACATATTTTTATAATTTAATTTATTTTAATTTAAACTTCAAAATATCTAATTCTTATTTAGACTAGATATCTCCCATTTGCCTACTATTGTTTGAAATTCTATTAATCTGCTTCTTATATGGATTAGATATCTTTAATATACTTTCTACTATCCAAATCCTATAGGTCTGGATTTCCTTGTAGGATTGATTCTTCCAAAATATAATTAGTTAAATAGCTTAGTTAATATTGTCCCTATCTTATTTAAAATGTGCTTTTGGATATTTTTAAAATACTAGTTTAGAAGGCGGATGTTAGACTGTAATGTCCTTATGTCAAGGACACAAATCAAAATAGATGTATATGTTAGTAAAAATTATGTCAAAAGAAAATAACAAAATAGAAATAAAGAAGTATGTATATTTAAGAAAAAATTAGAATGGCTATTGCTAAAGATTAGAAAATACATGAGACTCTTGAACTAGACTAGAAGCAAGAAAGGAATTGATAAGAGTGAAGAAGACTACATTCTTATCTTTATTTATACTATCTAACTAAGACCTACATGGCGGTATTCTATAGGACCTCTTACACGTGTCTAATTTGCAAGACACGTGTCAAACTTGTAAGACAAGTTTCTCACATCTACGCCACATATTTAACTTATTCCACAAGCTACCAATATATGCGACACATGGTTAGCTTGTTCTACAAGCTACCAATATGTGCAATACATGGCTAGCTTGTTGACCAAGTTTGTAAGCTACCAATCACATATAGACATGTATAAAGGTGATTCCGCGTCTATGAAGCTTCTAAAAAGTTTCTTTCTAAGATATTATCAAATTAATTTATTTTATCTACTTCTATTAATCTATATTAATTAGATAGTTATTGGAATAAATCTTATGGCTAAGACATTATCCTCCATTCTAGGGACAAGTTCCACAAGGAGCGGTGAATACATGTTGAGGAAGTCCAGGGTACGTCAAATTGTACTTGCCACGTACTCTGATCTTTATTCCCTTTGAAGGTAATTGATAGGTTCTTTCAACCATCAATAGTATATCATACCAAGGCGAGAGGACCATCCTATTATATAATCATTATTGAGGCCTTTATAACTTCCTTCAAAAAAAATATTTGGAACACCATCAAGAGTAGTTCCTACCTCCAAAAGTATTATCAAACATCGAGAGTCTTTTCTAAGGTCGTGATATCAAACAGGTTGTATTTTGCTATCAATCCAAGGAAAGACATGTTGTTCTTGAAGGTCTTCATCTCTATTCTATCATCTTGAAGGTTGTGATAATTATAAAATTTCATCCGATAAGTCAGCAAACAATGGTTCTCAAGTGGAATTTTTTGGTTGTAGATCCTCCATCTCTTTAGTACAAAAAATTCAAGGAAATAGCAAACAATGATACAAAATAGAATGAAACCCTTGTAGAACCTGCTTTGCTTTATAGCAAAGATAGCCTTGACTCTTTATCTTGATTTTGATATATATTGTCGATAAATTGATTAACTGTTGTTAATGCATTTGTTAGATTCTTGGATTGCTCCCATATGCGTTTACTAATGTTATATCCGCTATTGTATTGTGATTCGAGTACCATGTGAAAAAATTATACATGTGTATTTATTGTATAATTTACTATATAATTAAATGAAAGCCATATTAGTAAAATTTTATTGGTTATAAGATGTGATTAGATTGTTAATTTAAAAAGAATTTGTTTAATAGGACTATTAATGAGGTTTATACAACCTTATTTTCTTTTTGATAGTGATTTTGAGGTTGATTTATATTGACAATAACTTATATATATCTTAAGTCACCTTTATTAGACATTGGTGACCCTTAAAATCTTAGTTTATTTCATTTATTTAGTGCTTAAAGCACAAAGTATGTAAATCTTATAAGAAGAAGGATTAGAAAAAGATTTTTAGTGTAAAAAACGTAATTTGGCCATCCATGTGGATGGATAGAGGTGGATGATAGAAATCTCTATTATAATTGGCCAAAAATCATGCCCAATGGGCTTTAAGGAGGCTGCCCGAGGATTTATTAGGAATTAGGATTTGTTTTTCAAGAGAAGTCGAACATCAAAGGCTAGGATCATAAGGTTTATGTTTTTGGATCTGGTTTAGGTGCAAATTTTGTGTAATTTGCACTTTTTATGAAGAAGTTATAGGCGCTCAAAGTTAAGGTATCAATTTTGGACCTACTATCACTTTTTTGGATATAACTTGTGCATACAAAGAGCAATCAAGGATCAACAACTAGGATTGGAGAGAGCACTTTCACAGCTATATTTTTTATATGCAGCTTGATAAAATGCAAGCTAGAATGAAGGAGATATTGGGAGTTGAAATTAGTACTTACAAACTTAAGGGCAGTAAGTGACCCGCTTACATAGTGGTTATATTTTGAGCTATATCTTAGATAATTTGAAAGATTTTTGGCTCATATTTTTCAAGAATGTATATATTTATGTCACAAGACTATGTACAAAAATTTTATGGCATTAAGATTTTGAGTTTGTGAGATATAAGGAAAATAGTGCTCAAGTGTCTCTAAGCTAGGGTTTTAAGCACTTGCTAGGGATTTTGAGATATCGGACGATTGGAAATGAATTTATGATTGATTCCTTCTTGTGGTGAAACTCAAGAAAATTTTCTATACTTTGAACTAAACTTTATAGAAATTGAATAGTTGGATCAAGAGTTATTGGACTCTAAAGATTAGTAAGAAATAAGTCCTTGCGGGTGAACAAAGTTTTGAAGGGTTTTTGTAGAAATTTGAACCCTTTTTATACAAACCTACTTGAATACAAGAAGGTTTATATACATAACTTCTTGTTTGTGAGATTGTTATATTATTTGTCTTTTTTATTGAAGACAAATCACTTGCTAAATTTTTGCCATCAAATTTCAAATAAACTCTCTATAGCCAGATATCCAATGTATTTCCATATAGAAGACCACGTTATATGACACTGCGCCAATGCACAAGATATTCTAATTGATTTTGATGCCACCTTGAATTTAAAATCTCTTCGACCTCAAATTCTTTATTATTGTCTACATCTATCTGAAGCGGTGGCATTTGTCTTCTTCCTCGTATATCCATTGTCTTGTATGGCTCAAGTAGTGATACTTGGAATATATGATGGATCTTCATAGATTTTTGTAGGCATAATCGATAAGCAATTGGATTGATTTGCTTACAGTTTAAAAAAGGTCCAAGCCTATGATAGTCCAACTTATCACAAGGATAAATAGTCTTGTTATTATGACAAAGTAATCGTATCTTATCGCCCACATCAAATTGAGTTTGTTCCTTGCGATAGACATCTGCATTGATTTTTGTCATTTTTGAGCTTTCTTTAGTTGTGCCTTCATTGTTACATATAGCTCTAACAATTGATTTGCCAAATCTTGCACCATAGGATTATCAGCTTTTGAAAAGTTAAAAGTATCAAGTTGTGGATGATAATCGTAATTTGCAAAGAATAGAGTTTCTTGAGTAAAAGAATGTTTTGAATTATTATAAGCAAATTCTACCAATGGCAAAAGAGCTGTCTAATCATCTTAATGGTAGTTGATGGTACATTTCAAATATTACTCTAAAACTTGATTTATTCATTTTATTTGTCCATCAATTTGAAGGTAAAAAATTGAAGATATTTTAATATCTACCTTCAATATTTTAAAAAGAATCTTCCAAAATCTTGATATAAATTGTGTTTCTCTATTTGATATAAGATCCCTTGGTAGTCAATGATAGCAATAGATATTATCAAGGAAGAGTTTAGATGTTTCTTCACCTATAATAGATTTAGTATATGGTATAAAATGTACCATCTTGGTAAAACGATCTACAATCACAAATATAGAGTCATATGAACTTGACTTTAGAAGATCCATGATAAAATCCATAGAAACAGAAGATCAAGGTTGTTTTGGTATAGGTAATGGTTAGAGAAGTCTGTAAGGTTGGTGACAAGGAATTTTTGATCTTGAATAAATAGTAAATGACTATACAAACTCTTTAATAGCCTATCACATCTAAGAACACCAAAAATCTCTTGATATTAGTTCCAAAGTCTTATTATATCAAAAATATCATGCTGTAGGGAGGTTGTGATAAGCTTTTAGAGCACGTAATCATGTTGCACTTTCTGGAATATATAGGCATTCTTTAAAATAAAATAAATTATTCTTGAACTCAAATTTAGATATATCATGAGACTTAGATGAATTATTCTTAATCTCATGGACAAGAGGATCTGAAGACATACTAGATGAGAATTGCTTGACAAAAGTAGAATCAATAGTTAATATTGATTTCATCGCTTGAAGATGAAATTGCTCTGACTTCAAGAGGATTGTTTTTTTTTAATTTAAACCTGAATCTCCTTCTTTTAGTACAAGATAAGAACGTTTAGAAAGGGCATTGGATAGACCTTATTGTTTTCTTATTTGATAGATGATAATAAATTCTAATCTTCAAAATAACGTACTCCAATGAGTTTGGCGATGATTCAACATGCATGCGGACATGAAATACTCAAGATTCTTATGATTTGTATATACAATGATTGGACTAAAAGCGCCTTCTAGATAGTGATGCTATTCTTGAAATGAATCCACAATTGCAGGAAGTTCTTTATCATGGATTTTGTAATTGATCTCTGCTACTCAAAATTTTTTAGAATGGAAAGCTATTGGATGGAGTTTGTCATCTTTTCCCATTTGTGGCAATATTGCCCTCAAAGCAAAATCTGAGACGTCTGTTTTTATAAAAAATACCTTGAAAAAGTCGACGCAATATAAGATTGGTGTAAAAATAAAAGTTATCTTCAAAGCTTGGAATGATGCTTCTGCTTCTTTATTCCACTTGAATTTGTCTTTACAAGTTAAGCATGTAAGTGGAGCTGCAACTTGATAAAAGTTCTTCATGAAGATTTGATAGTAATTGGAAAATCTCAAAAAATATTACATATTTTTTATTATTTTTGGAATCTTCCAATCCATGACTATTTGGACTTTCTTAGGATCTATTCTAAGACCATCATTCAAACTGATGTATCCTAAAAAGTCAACTTGAATAGTGTAAAATATATACTTTTCCATCTTGGTATATAATCTTGTATCTCTAAATTTTTGTAACACATGACAAACATAAAGTTCTTATTCTTTTGTGTTCTTATAGTAGATTAAAATATCATTTAAATAATAGACAACAAAGTCATCTAGAAATTCATGAAAAATATCATTCATAAGATGTTGAAAAGCAGCTGGTGCATTTGTAAGTCCAAAAAGCATGACATTATATTTAAAATATCCATACCTTGTTCAAAATGGAGTCTTCCATTCATCACCTTCTTTGATGCGCATTAGGTTGTATGCTCTTCTTAGATCTATTTTTATATAGATCTTAGCTTGATTCAATTGATCAAGAAGTCTGGATATTAAAAACAAAGGATATCTATTCTTGATGGTAATCTTGTTGAGTCCTCGATAATCTGCTCACATCCGTAGTGATCCATCTTTCTTCTTTACAAACAAGATAGGAGCTGCTGGTGGAAACTTTGAATGGCGTATGAAATTCTTGGCCAAATTCTCGGCCAAATTCTCATCAATGTATTTCTTGAATTTAGCTAATTCATTCTGGGATAGATTATAGATTGGTCCAAATGGAGGCTGAGTTCCGTCTTTGAGATCAATTAAACAATCATATGAACAATGCTCCGAAACAATGTCTACATTCTCCTTCTCAAAAACGTCTCTATAATCTTGATATTGGTTTAGAACGCCACTTGAAGTCCTTCTACTATTAGAAATGGGTATAACATAAATAATAAAAGACGATCCTTCTTTTGATTCATTTATAAACGGTTTTGTACTTATAAGTACGGATTTTACTATACTAGGCTTATGGTTTGTTATTTGATTTATAGAACTCTTATTAATGCTTTGAAAAAAATCAAGTCTTTAGAAAATCCAATCTATTCAACGATTGTATTTTTTTAGCCATGATAAACCTAAAATGATTGGATTAGAGGGAGATTTAATTATATTAAAGATTACACAATTATTATAACCATCTATTATTACATTTATAGGAAGGATTTCATGAATAATATTTCCAAAAGATAATGGGTGACCATCTATGACTTCTACATGTATGGGTTTAGTTTTTTGTACTGAAGGTATTCTATGACTTTTAACAAATTTTTTATCTAAAAAACACGTTGAGGCTCCTAAATCAAATAAGACAAAGGCTTTGTGATTTGTAGGTCCCATATAGACATCTATTATAAAATAAAAAGAGGATTCTGAGGTGAGGAGAGGATAGAACCTTTATTAGGAGTTGTACAAGATTCCAGCTGCACGATCCCTATTGTAGCTAGACAAACTCATTTTTTGACATATTGTCTTTTTTGATAGCCGTACTCCTCATCTTGTGGTTACATTATTTCTTTGGACAATGCTGAGCAGTGTATTTAGATTCTCCACAATATAAACACAATCCTTCTTAACGACGATGAGTCTTTTCTTGTTCAGTAAGAAATTTGAAACATATTGTATTAATTTGCATGTCTTCTACTTCTAAATATACATATTCAAAAGACGTTGATGTTGCCATTGTATTATAATAACATTGGAGCTTCTCTGTGTAATTCTCAGTTTGAAATTCAAAAAGCCGATTGTTATACTTTACAACAAAATCAATTGTTTGACTCAATGTCTGAGGATTGGATAAGTTGAGTATCAATTTTTTTACTTCATATTATAATCCATAAAAAAATTGGCTAATAAGTGCAACATCATCCTACTTGGAGTAAATTACTAATTGTCAAAAATATGAAGCATATGATATCACTGATAGATTGTCTTATTGCAAGATATGAATCTTATTGGTTGTGACACGAATTGCATCATATTCTCCATACATAGATTGAAATTCCACTAAAAATGCCTCAAAATTATCCAATATTGAATCACGTCGTTTAAGAAAGGACAAAAACTATAATAAAGTAGAATTTGACAGTAGTCTTTTAATAAACCTGACTTGTAATCCCTGGATTGGATAGCTTTAAAGTTGAAGTTCAATCACCAATTGTACTTGATTGATGAATCCTTGAAACTTAGATATGGTATCAACAAACTTCTTTGACAAAGTAATTTTTGATTCTTTGATGCTTAAATGGTGTTTAATCATAGGTAAAATGGTATAGCCTGAAGCAGCTCAAGTCATCTCTATATCTTTATTTCCTACTAATCTTGTTGCTCCTTGTAGTGGTGCATTGAGTTGATGCATTGAGACCATTAATTCTCTCATTTGCTCTTGCATTTGTCCCACTGCACTTTTTATTTCAACAAGCTTTACCAAAATATGACAATAAAAAAAATAAAAAAAAATATCTACTCTCGCTATAAAATAAAACACTCAAAAATAAAGGAAAAAATTCTATGAACAATATCAGTTTAAAAGTGGATAATCCACAACTTCTAATATGCTTATGTCTTATCAAGAAAAAAGAATAATCCACTCTTAATCAAAAAGAGACAAAGCTCTGATATTGTAACTTCACTCTTGTCAATCTGTCAAGGACACGAATTAAAACAAATGCATGAGTTAGTAAACTATGTCAAAGAAAAATAACAAGATAGAAATAAAGAAGTATTATCACGAACACAAAATATAGACTAAAAGTCTAAACAAGAAGTTCAAGAAGAACTGGCAGGAACTGGATTAATGTCACAGACACAAAATATAGACTTGAAGTCTAAACAAGAAGTTCAAGAAGAATTGGCAGGAACTAGATTAATCAAATGAGTACAGAAATAACACCAGAGAGGTGAGCTAGAGCTCCAAGAGATGTATTGTCAAGACTGAAAAACTCTTCAACCTCGACTCCAATATATATTCCTACCTAAGAAGCTTTTCAAGCAGCTTCCACCAACTAGGGAGCTTTTCAAGCAACTTCTACCAACTAGAAAGATGTTAGAAGGCTCTTGAAGATTTTAGAGAGTTTTAAGGACCTTCTAGAATACTCTAAAAGGTTTTGATAAGTATGTCCTTGACATCAC
The DNA here is from genome assembly GCA_036785485.1 of Physcomitrellopsis africana. Classification (NCBI taxonomy): domain Eukaryota; kingdom Viridiplantae; phylum Streptophyta; class Bryopsida; order Funariales; family Funariaceae; genus Physcomitrellopsis; species Physcomitrellopsis africana. The sequence continues at coordinate 729,249 of JAWRVF010000028.1, forward strand.
CATTTGAGATGTATACTCACAAATGTAGGAAATCGAACATTTGTCGCATAGTCTCTACAATATACTCCAGCTGTCGTTCATGAGGCAGATGATTCATGGGCCCTTGTAGCCACCAATAATGACCAATACCTTCCACTTGAGACCATGCCTGAACTTCTATATCTTTATTGTGGAAACGACCTGAAAATATTGCTTTGCCACTACTTGCATGAGCTGGTTCAACTTCAAAGACAATTACAAGTGACTTGCTGCTTGGTATTCTTTGACGTCTTCTTAGCTCTTCTAATTCTTCATCTCAAGGTCAACGCTATGAGCTACTCAATTGAAATGGTACCACTAGTACAGTATCTATATTCTCATTAGCCATATCTAAATACACCTTGATATTAGATATCTTGATACTATAAAATATAATAAGTTATATTTTGATAAGACCTGAATCCTTTTTCTATTCATTGTTCGAGAGAAGGCTTCATCTTCACGCTTTATTAATGGCCAGCTTTTGATTTACTAAGATATCGTCAATAGAATTTCCGTACCTTTTGCGACACATTGGCGAGATTTTTGGCCGGTTCCCATGTTCGTTCATTAATATCATAGCCGCTCCAATGCTTAAAGTACCCTAATTTATTCCATCTTCGTCGTGAATGTAGTATCTTTTCCACCTCATATTCTTTGTTGATTTCAATTTCTATACTAGGTGGCGGATATTGCACTCTTCCAGGAAAAACGATATGCAATAAGGCTCTAATACAGAAACATGAAAGACAGGGTGTACCTTCATAGCAGCTGGTAACTCTAAGCGATACGTCACAGGATTAATCTGCTTCTGGATAACAAATGGTTAGAATCTCCAGTAGTCTAACTTATCACATGACCGCTTGGTCTTGATATTCCGTCGAAGCAGCCATATTTTATTTCGAATTTTGAAATTAGGTGCCTGATTCCAAAATTTATCCACAGATACTTTGTAAGACTCTTGGGCAATTTGCAATTGAAGCTTCAATGTGGTTTGAAGCTCCGATAGCTGCTGCACCAATCCTTCAACTGCTGGGTTGTTATTTGCTGACGGACTCAATAGATCAAGCTTTCGATAGTATCCATAGTTGGAAAAGAATGGTGTTTTTTGAGCCAATCCATGAAGGGTATTGTTATATGCAAACTCGGCTAGCGATAGATATGCAGTCCAATCATCTTGTTGATAATTGATGCTGCATTGTAAATACTGTTCCAATACTTAATTCACCCGTTCCGTTTGGCCATCCGTTTGAGGATGGAATGCCAAAGAAAGCTTGATGTCCACCTTCAATATCTTAAAAAAAGATCTCCAAAACTTTGATACAAATTGGGTTCCTCAATCCGACACGACATCATCTGGTAGACCATGATATCGATATATATTATCAAGGAAGAGCCTTATTATATCTTTGCTTGACGATGTCTTCTTGCAAGGGATAAAATGTGCCATCTTTGTAAGTCGATCCACCACAACAAAGATGCTGTCAAATGAATCTGATGGCGGCAAATGTGTAATAAAGTCTATGGAAACTGAAGACCATAGACGACACGGAATAGGCAATGGCTGTAGAAGTCCATAAGGGCGATGCTGAGGGTTCTTGGATCTTGAACAAATGTTACAAGAGAGGACAAAATCTTTCACATCCTTCCACATTTGGGGCCACCAAAAATCTCGGGAAATGAGTTCCAAGGTCTTGTTGAATCCAAAATGTCCCGCAGTTGGAAAGTCATGATGAGATTGAATAACTCGAAGTCATGCTGGCTCTTTTGGGATATACATTGGATAGTCCTTGCTGCTTTCCAGGCCGATAAGTAATAATAAAGTCAAATCTAGATAGCAACATATTCCATCGAGCTTGACGACGATTTAGAACCCGAGCCAACATGATCTACTCCAGATTCTTGTGATCCGTATATACGGTCACAGGATGCGCAGCTCCTTCGAGGAAGTGATGCCACTCTTGGAAAGAATCTACTATAGCAAGGAGTTCCTTATCATGAATCTCGTAGTTGATCTCAACCGCATTAAAATTCCGTGAATAGAATGCAACCAGATGAAGCTTATTGTCGATGCCCATCTGCGAAAGTATGGCTCTTAAAGTAAAATCCGAAGCATCGGTTTCCAAATAGAAAGCTTTTGCAAAGTTTGGGAGTACCAAGATTAAAGCCATAGTAAATATGGTTTTAAGATTTTGAAATTCTTTTTCTATTGAAAGTCCCCATTCGAGCTTATCCATACATGTTAATCGAGTGAGTGGAGCAGCAATTTGAAAATAATTCTTAATGAAAATCGAATAGAAGTTAGCATAGCCGAAAAAATATTGTACATCTGTAATCATCTTTGGAACTTCCCAGGACACAATTGCTTCCACCTTCTTGGGATCCATCTTCAAGCCTTCTGTAGTCACAATAAACCTTAAAAACTCCATCTCATTTTGGTGAAATAAATACTTTTCTAACTTGGCGTAGAGTCCTCGCTTGCGTAGTTTTTTGAGTACCAAACAAATCTGCTTCTTATACTCTTTTTCGTTCTCAGAAAATATCAAGATATCATCTAGATATATGACAACAAAATCGTCTAGATATTCTCAAAGAACATCATTCATCATGTGTTGAAAGATCATCGGAGCATTGGTAAGATCAAATGGCATAACATTATATTCAAAATGACCATATCTTGTACGAAAAGTTGTCTTCCATTTATTACTTCTACGTGAACAGGTTTGAATTTCTGTACTAGAAAAATTTTGTAACGCTTAACAAATTCTTGGTCTAAAAAACAAGCAAATGATCTTGAATCTAATAAAGCTAAGATTTTTAATTTTTCAGGACCAAAAGACAAAAGAATTGTAAAACAACGGGCAGATTAAGTAGAAAGAGAGGAACCTGGTTTTGATTTGTCCAGCCGCACGGTTCTTATTGTGGCTGGGCATCCTCGTTTACCTGAATAAATGCACCTCTATTCTTAATGCTGCATCTATTTTGCTTCTTAGGACAATTTCCAGCTCTATGGCCTTCTCCACCGTAATAAAAGTACAAACCTTTCTCCATACGCTACTTCTTTTCTTCTGGAATAAGGGATTTGACACGTACCACATCAATCTGCATGTTCTCTGTCTTCGATTGTGAATTTAGGCTACTTGCCGATATAATTGTGCCATGACAACTTGTATATTGTCTGCAGCGCTGGTCTTGGCGACGTTGAAATAGGCGATTATCGCACTTCACAGCTTGGCTAATGGCTTTGTTGAGCGTTCGTGGATCAAGAAGAGATAACAACAAATCCTTCACGTCGTCCCTTAGGCTCCAATAGAATTGATTCATCAATGCTTCTTCATCCAAGTTGATATCGTATACTAATTGCTTGAAATCCGATGCATAGACTGATGCAAAGAGAGTCCCTTGTCGTAGCGATCGAATTTTTGTTGTAGCCCATTGAGCCTTATCATGCTCGCCAAATATTTTTAGAAATGCCTCCAAAAAAATCTCAAAGTTGTTCAAAATCGATGATTCTTTTTCAAATAGAGGAGCAAACCACGATAGAACTTGTCCCGTAAGTAAAGTTTCAACCAATCCAACGCATGATTCCTCTGTCGGTTAATGTTCGGATTATAGAGCTGTTATCAACTTGATTTGATTGACAAAACCTCGAAACTAGGAGCGTGTGCCATCAAACTTGTCTGGAAGGCTAATTCGAGGCTCATTTTGTTGTGGAAGCAATGGTTCATGTTGAATCACAAGTAAAGCTACTTCTTCTAGTACAGAAGCTCGAGGCTGATCAAGCCCAGATTGTGCTATTCCAGATGCTCCATCATTATGAAGTCTTGCAAAGACTCCTTCCATCACCGTAGTTCTCTGTGATAACGTAGCAAGAGCATTCATAATGGCATCCATCTTGGACTCCAAACTTTCACTCATATTAATATCTTGACCTCCAACTATTCTAAGAGAAAAGAAATAATTATTTCTACAAGGAGGAAATATTGGTTTAAAAGAGGTACTCTGCATCCTCTAAAATGCCTTAAGACCTTCAAGAAGAAGGGTAATCCACTCTCTCTAAGAAGAATAAGACTCCAATATTATGACGGACAAGATATCAGTTTAGAAGAGGGTAATCTGCAACCTCTCAAACACTAGTATACCTTCAAAAAGAGAGGTAATCCACACTCCAACAAGAAGGAACTAACTCTGATATCCAAGGTGAGAATAGTCTCGACAAATTGTCACGGACACAGAATATAGACTTGAAGTCTAAACAAGAAGTTCAAGAAGAACTGGCAAGAACTAGATTAATATCATGGATACAGAATATAGACTTGAAGTTTAAACAAGAAATTCAAGAAGAACTGGCAGGAATTGAATTAATCAAATGAGTACAGAAACAACACCAGAGAGGTGAGCTAGAGCTCCAAGAAATGTGTTGCCAAGATTGAAAAACTCTTCAGCCTCGACTCCAATATATATTCCTACCTAGGAAGCTTCTCAAGCAGCTTCCACCAACTAGGGAGCTTCTCAAGTAACTTCCACCAACTAGGAAGCTTCTCAAGCAGCTTCCACCAACTACGTAGCTTCTCAAGCAACTTCTACTAACTAAGAAGCTTCTCAAGCAACTTCAACCAACTAGAAAGATGTTAGAAGGCTCTTGAAGATTTTAGAGAGTTCTAAGAATCTTCTAGAATATTTTAGAAGGTTGTGATAAGTATGTCTTTGACAAGTATGTATATTCAAGAAGAAACTGGAATGACTATTGCCAAAGATTAGAAAATACATGAGACTCTTGAACTAGACTAGAAGCAAGAAAAGAGTTGACAAGAGTGAAGAAGGCTTCATTCTTGTCTCTATTTATATCATCTATCTAAGAGCTATGTGGCGGTATTCCATAGGACCTCTTACATATGTCTAATTTGCAAGATACATGTCAAACTTGTAAGACAAGTTTTTCACATGTGCGCTATGTACTTGGCTTGCTCCACAAGCTACCAACATGTGCGACACATGGCTAGTTTATTCCGCAAGCTACCAATATGTGCGACATATGGCTAGCTTATTCCGCAAGCTTCCAACATGTGCGACACATGACTAGCTTATTCCACAAGCTACAAATAGGTGTAATATGTAGCTAGCTTGTTGACCAAGTTTCTAAGCTACTAATCACATATAGACATGTATAAAGGTGATTCCACATCTATGAGGCTTTTAGGAAGCTTCTTTCTAAGATATTATCAAATTAATTTATTTTATCTATTTCTATTAATCTATATTAATTAGATAGTTACTGGAATAAATCTTATGTCTATGACATCTTATTATAAATCAAGATCTTAACAAAGTTCAAATCTACTTTGGATTTGTATCTATTTGAGCATGACCATTAGGAGATGTAGTTGCACTTCCTTTTAAATGGTCAAAGAGATCAACAATTTCATGTGTTGAAGTTTTAGTTTCAAGGTCCTTGTTGTGAAGAGACAACACATAAGGCATTGATAGTTTGGCATAGATTAGACTATATCCAAAGAAAATATTAATATTTAATAGACGACACGGATGACATTCTAAGCCATAAAAGACTTCTAGCCCCTCTTGCAGTAATTGAAGTAGTTCATATGTTAGAATTGATTCCAATAAGTTTGAAACCTCTTTTTCAATCATAGTAATTGTCATGGACATACTTTAAGTCACTACATTCTAGAACCTTTCATAGTCTTCTAGAACCTTCCGTAGTCTTTTAAAATCTTCTATAGTTTTTAGAATCTTCTAGAATCTTTTATAATCTTCTTTAGTCTTCTAAGAATCTTCTATAGTCTTCTAAAATCTTCTAGAATCTTTTTCAATCTTTTAGAATCTCCGATAGCCTTCTAGAATCTTTTGAAATCTTCTTTAGTCTTTTTGAACTTGCCTTAGTCTTCTAGAATCTTCTTCACTCTTATAAAATCTTCTAAGATACTCTTAAAAGGTTCAATAGGATACATGCCTTGTAGTATAAATAAGAGGCAAAATCGAGATGCATCTCAGTCTTGCCAACACAAGTCTTGGAGCAATCCAAAGTGTTGCCTTATTTTTTGATATTAATCTAGTTTCTTATTCTTGTTAATGGTCTAGTTCTTTATTCTTGTCGATCTAGTTCTTTGTTTTGTAAAGTATTCTAGTTTTGTAATCTTTTCCTTGTTTCTTTGCTAACTTGTTATCTTACATCCCTGATAGTAATAATGATATTAGATCTTCTAATAAATAAGCATTATAGCTAGAGATTTAATGAAATAATATTAGAAACATTGGAACCAAATATTTAATAGAGTTACAATCTAATTTTTAAATTTTTTTTAATATTTAATAATAAATTTTTTTATTAAATATTTAATAGATTTTTTATTAAATATTTAATAGATTAATTTTTTTATTAAATATTTAATAGAATTACAATAAAAATAAAGAATAAAGAATAAAATTAATATAAATAAATTAAGTGAAGATAAGATTTTTTACTTTTGATTAGAAAAAAAAGAAAAAAAAGAAAAAATTAATAGAAATATTTAATTTTGAATAAATAAAACTATAAACTACTTAATTCTAATAATAAATTATTTTCTAATAAAAACTTATAGTTAAAGAAGCAATTATAATTAATAAATTAATATAATTATATTTATAGTATATAAAAATAAAAAATAAAAAAATAAAAAAATAATTTTAAATTTTAAATTATTAATTACAACAATGTTAAATTAATTATTTAATCAAAGTCAACAAAGATACTCTTCTATAGAGAATAAAAATAAAAATCTAAAAATTATTAGAGTTGATCTATAATTATTGAGAAATTAAAATAAATAATTACTAAAATGGTAATCAAAGAGGAGTGGGGTCTAAAAATAAAAATAAAAAGAGAAATACTAATATATTGAATCTTAGAAATGAATCTTTTTTATTGTAAAAAAATTAAAAATTAAAATAAAAATAAAACCTCTAATGAAGTAAAATATTTTTTAAAAAATACCTATTACACTAAAGTAAGTTGATTTATTAAACAAATCTTACAATGAGATTCATTTTAAAAGTATCAAATATTATAAAAAATAAAAGAGAAAAAATTAATGCCATTCTTTTAAACTCATCCTCCTAATGCTGGAACCTCTCAATCTGCGAACTGCTGGCGGCTGCCGCCTTTTGCTCCCAACTTGATTGCAATTCAAGTTCCTCGATAGCCAGTTGATCGGCCAGCTTTTCACCTTGGGCTTCTAAACTTGACCTATTTATCATTGCTCTGATGACAGAGTGCTCTAAAAACACCGCATCGGGGTGCGACGACCTATCAGTGGTGTTCGAACATCCGGAATCAAGTCCATGTTTTAGAGCTAAGATATCAAGGATACAATTGGTATCGATTTCTGTGTGGGTTGAATCTGGTTCTGAAATTCGAAGGTGTTATCTTTGTTTGTGGTCGGATGCGGGTCCCGCAACGTGGTGCACGGGGTTACTTCCAGAGCTGACATCATGCGGCAGTTCCACGGACGGAGCAAGCGCTGGGATTTGCCGCTGAGACGGCCACCCCCGACAGCCGCGCGTTTCCACGGCAATGCAGTGGATGTCTCTGTCAGAGGTTCATTCGTCTCCCTGATGATTACCACCAATCAGTCGCATTCTCATCCTCAGCATGACCAGACCTTAGCAAACAGTGGCGTCGTCCACAGTTGCTTGCCTTGCTTCGGGATCGCTGAAAGTTCACAAGCTGTATCTTTAGTGCAAGTAGCGCCGTCGCTGGAGTAGTTGATAAAGATTGCTTTGCCTCGCCTGCTTCTCCAGTAAATAGCTAGATGCCTAAACCCGCTCAGATCAGAGAGTGGTCTGCTGAGGGTGTGGTGGATTGGATGGATTGCAGCATGAGCGAAAGTATTTGAGAATAGCATGCTTAGGACCAAGTTGATCTGTTGCTTGAGATTACAACGAGTTTGCTTGGAGGGTACGGGTCAGCAGTAGCTTGGTTCGCGTGCATTTGTCGGTAAAGGTTTGCACCTTGACTTGAGTTGCAGAGTCACATGCTTTTGTTGAGTTGATGTGCAATTGCTGAACTTGGTTCTGTACTAGATGTGTCTCTTTTATTATTATTATTATTATTTTCTTTCTTTCTTTATAATCAACTATTTCGGTTGCTACCTATTTGAAAGGTTTCATTGTGGCTTAATAATTGTTATGGGAAATGTGAAAAAGTGTTTCACTAACTGCAGTTATTTTAGTATATCCTAAATAAAAAAAATTATTTATATTTTGTATTTTTCAATAAATCATGCATGTGTGTGTTTTTTTCTCTAGTATATTTAACAAGGTCTGCATTTGTGTACATTAATAAAAGAATAAGTGAAATTAATGCATTGAATTTATTTTGTGATTAAAGTATAGGATTTGAATATTTTGTCAAGAATACATCACAACCAAGTTTCTAGAAGTATTTGTAAAATACATATTAATGGTTTTGGAATTTTTAATGTGTTTGTTTTAAAGTATTTATTTTTTTTGGAGACATTTTGATGTGTTTTTTACTTAATGGTGGTATTATATAGAGGAACTAATAGAGGTATAGGTGAAGATAGAGCTTTAAATTGGTGTGGAGATTAATACTTTTTTATCTTTATTTTTTTGTATTTTCTTATGGTAAGTTGGAAATTATGAAAGTATAGTGACAAGTTAGTATGATTAATATTACTAGGTTTATCAATTTTGGACATTGTTGTTTAAATAAGTAAGTGTCGTATATGTAATTTTTAAGTTTAAATTTGAGATTAAAGAACTTTGTAGGAGGTTAGATAAAATTGAGTTTAATAAGTTCTATTTTTGATATCTTAATTAGTTGAATCAAAAAAGTAATAAGAGTGGTTGAAAGTTATTTTGATTAAAATTTGCAATAAGAACTTACATCATAGTTAGTTGATATGTATATAAGATATAATTTGATTTGATGTCTTTTAAAATTTAAGTTGGTTTTTTCATTCAATAAAAAGAAGGTAGGTGCATTCAAGGAACTTCATATTATGATGTTATATTCTTATTATAAATATTTTAGACCATGTTTGTAATATTTGTTAACAAATTGTTTTAGTTATGTGTCTAAGTTTATGAGGTAGGTTTGTTTAGGTAGTTGTTATTTAAGATTTTGGATAATAAATTAAAATTAGTATATTTTATATTAAAATTATAGATTAAAAATAGATTATTAAAATATATACAGAAATTAAATATTAATTTAAAGATTATTTAGGATTAAAGATTTAATCTTAGTATTTATAAATTTAATATGTAGGATAGAAAATTGTATGCTTTGTAGAAAAATATAGATAAAAGAGTGTTTAATAAATACTCTTAAAATACAAAATAAAATCTAATTTGAAATTTTTTATAAGTGGTGTTAGATTAAAATTAAAATATTTGTTACTAATTTATCATGGCATATCTTTTGGAATTAATCAAGCAATATATATTCATTGTTTGGAGCTATTTACACGGTTCTTTTATACCAAGATCTTCAAGCATCATAGAACAGTATAAAAATCATATTAAAAAATTGATAAAATATCAAACATATAAGATATTTGTGGAGGTATTAGAAAAGGATCTAAAGTCTATATTAGAGCATTCAAGGTTTATTGAAGATAATAGATTTATTGAATACAAACCACTGTGTAAATTTATATAAGAAAATTGAATATGTAACAAAGGTTTTTAATCACTTAATGACTTATAGCAATAATAGATTGGAGTTTGGACTTTTATTAAGTAAATTATTTTTTATGTTAAATAAATCTCATTTTTTAGTAAAAAACTATGAAAAACCAAATTGGTATAAAGAAGCTATCTTTCAATTGAATAACAAAGAAACTTTTAGAGAATTATTTTAGAATTTAAAATATTATTGTGATGTAGTAAGTGATAAGCTTTCAAAGCATTATCCCAATAAATTTGAAGACATCACATTTGTTACTTTTGATGTTGCAACATGTGATGAAGTAGAAAGTGATAATAAATTTCTACACAATAGGTTGATCTATGCAAATGGAGAAGAAGATTTTGCATATTACAGATTAACAAACCATCTACTACAAAGATTGGAAGACTTTTGTTGCATAGAAGGTAGAGAATTTAATAATTTAAAACTATCATCAAACATAAAAAGTCTTGAAATTATGGAATGCATAAGTGAAGGAGGTTATAGAAAAGTTTGTAAATCAAAGTGGTTGGAATTTTTGTGTACAACTAAAAATAAAGATGTTGAATTTGATTTTAAAAAATTATCAAAGAGGTGAATATTCTTATAAATTTAAGCCATCTCAATCTAATAATATATTGTTTTGTAATAAAAGGTAGTGCCAATAAAAATATTGAATCTTTTGTAACAAAAGACAAGAATAATTATTTGTATATAGAAATAGATTTAATTTTTTAAAAATAAAATTATATGTTATAAAAAAAAGATATATATATATATATATATATATATTTATTGATATTATATATTAAATTATAAAAAGAATATGTTACTTACATGACATGCATATTATACATTGTGATATAAAACCTAACAATATTTTGATTAATACTATAGAAATAAAAATAATGAATAAGATTGTCTAATATGCTATTGTTAAAGTGATTGATTTTGGAATGTCTAAGATTGAAGTTGGAAAGAATCTAAAAACCACAAAAAATAGTTATATTTATGGCAATCTTAAATACATGACTCCAAAGACATTGAAAAATAAATTTCAAATAATAATAATGTATTTTTTTGAAATTAATATTTATTCATATGCAATGGCATATTTTAAGATTCTTTAAAAAAAAATCTATTTTATAATATTCAAAAGATAGAAGAGATATTAAAAAAAATTAAAAAAAATAAAAGATCAAACTTACCTTCAAACTATAATGACTTGACGGAGCTTATCTAAGAGTGTTGGAAGTTGAATCCTTTGCATAGGCAAATGATTGCAAATATTTGTGAAAGATTGAACTTATTAAAGTAGAAGTTTTTAATTAGAATTAATAGAGCAAATGCACCATATTTTAAAACATCAAAGAACATTAGTCATCAAAATATAGAATTTTAGCAAATACACAATAAATTGCTATTAGCAAGACCTATACAAAAAATTACAGTAAGTATGTATCAAATTAATTGGATTAATTTTATTTGATTTATATACAACCTTCTATTCTATAGTGATGTTTAGATGCCTTAATATAAGCACAAGTTAATAAAATTAGATTAAAATATGATATATGCTTATATTTTTATCTTAATAATATATGGTTAAATTTCTATTTAGAGGATGATTTACTTGAAGAAGGAATATTTGATAGAGTACAATATTTATTACAAATAAGACAATAATGTGCAAAAAAAGTGAAGACATTGTCTCTTGTTAGAATAGATAGAATAGAAAAGAGTATAATAGCAAAAGTTGTATTAAATGATGTGAAGCAAATGTATAATGTTTTATGCTTTGTTGAATATGTTAAAAGTAGTGGTGATTGCTTTATAATTTCTTACAATATTTTAGGATAATTTAAAGTCAAATCAAAATTTAGGGATTTAAAAGAAGTTTAAAAAATGTTAAAATCATTCTTGATTAAGAACAAAATTATTTTGGTCTTTAACAATATAAAGAAGAAAAGTCAAATTGAAGATGTTGTATTTATGGATGATATATTTTCTAGCAATGGTAGTATATAGATTGCAATAACTTATAATTCAAAAGGAATAAATTATTGTGGTGAGAAAATTTATAAAATATATGTTGAAGAACTAGATAAAGAAACAAGTTTGAAATTAATTATCATTTATTTTTGTAGATACTAACAAACTTTATGTAATGAACTTTTTGAGACTTGCAAAAATTTTGTAAGGGCTTGCAATGGCCTACCATTGAGTTTGAAAGTTATGGGAGTATTTTTAAAAGAGCAAAAGAAATTGAGATATTGGAAGCAAGCTTTACAAAGATTAAAAAAAGGAAGAGAGTTGGATGGAGATGAAAAAAACAGTGACTACAAGATTTAGAACATTTTAAGAGTAAGCTTTGATGATTTAAAAGTTGAAGAAAAAAATATGCTTTTTGATATATGTTGTTTCTTTTGTAATGATGTAAAAACATATTGGAATAAGATGTGGAATTTGTATTAGATACATTGATTTACTAATCATTGATAAAAGAAGAAAAAGATGAAATTATAAGAATACATGATTAATTACAAGACATTGGTAGAAAGATAGTTAAAACTGAAATAGAACATAAATACACACAAATATGGAATTTGAATGTAGATCCATTTTACGAATCATCAAACAAGATAATTTACTTAACTATTATCAAAATGGCATGTTTAAAACTGATAGTAATAATTAATTAATTAATTAGTTAAAATTAAAATATTATAATTTTTATTTTTATATCATCTAATTTTTATTATATTTTTTCAGATATATGTTGATGTAAAGTTATTTTTTAAATAAATTAATCTCATATTATAATAGATATATATTAAATGCACCATTAATATAGAAAATATAATATTTTAGTGTGTTTAGTTGTATTGGTTTATAATTAGAGGAATTATTTTACAACTTTGTAAACAACAACATTTTTAGTGAAGTAAGAAGTGTTTGTTTTTTATCACTTCAATTTTTAAGTTTTGATAGATTGGTGTTCTATTCCAAAGATTATTATAAAGATATTAAGCATTTTTTTGAATTAATAAATAGTCTCAAAATTTTAAAATATTTTTTTACTAGACATGTCATTTGGATACAAATTAGAAGAAGATTTAGCAAACAAGGCATTGTACATGCTACATGACAAAGATGTTTGAAAAAAATTTAAGAATTTAAATATCTTGCAATTTAAATATTTTTTAAAAGAAAAATTTCTAAATTAATTCTTTAAAATTGCTACATTATTAGATTTTGATTTTAAATGATATTCAAACTTAATTATACTATCAAATAAAAATATAAAATATAATTTTTAAAAATAATATTAAATTTAAAGAATTATAATAGATTCAAGTCATTATCAATATTAATACAAAGTTTATTTCCTTTAAAAAATCTTAATATAAGCAAGTAATTAAGCTTAGTATTATTGCTACATGAATTAAATAATCTCATATCTTTGACTATCTTTGATATGCGAGAGTGCTCAACCTTGATATTATTACTAAGAGAATTGGACAACCTTATATCTTTGACCATTTTTAATATAAGTAAGTGCTCAAGCTTGATATCATTATCAAAAGAATTTGGCAACCTCATATCTTTGACTAATTTTGATATGAGTGAGTGCTCAAGCTTCACATTATTGCTTAATGAATTTGGCAATCTAATATCTTACACTACCTTTAATATGAGAAGGTGCTTAAGCTTGGCATCATTGCCAAATGAATTGGGCAATATCACATCTGTAACTAGTTTTGATATAATCAAGTACTCAAGTTTGATATCATTGCCCAATGAATTGCACAATCTTACATAGTTAAATAACTATTATTTTAATTATTTTTATAATTTTTAAAGTTATTCAAAATTTACAAATCATAATGGCTTAGTATATTTGTTGGATGTTCTCTACTAATTTATTACTATATTGGTAGTAAATCTTAATTAGATTATATTTTATCTTAAATATTATATTATTGGTGATATATAATAGCTGCAAAAAAGTAATTAATTTATAATAATACCATATTTGTATTTTATTTTATTATGATAGGAATTTCTATATAAAAAATAAAAATAATTTTTATTTAATTAATATTAAAATATGACCAATTAAAAAATTAATAAAATAAATTAATAAAATAAATTATCTTATATAAAATAAAGGCTCAAGAATTGAAAAGAGTATATAAAGAGCTAAAACTTTGTACATGCATAGAAATAAGATGGTTCATAGCTGTAATTAATGATTTTTTTTATATTTTGATTACCAAAAAAGTTGGAAAAATTTAAAAAGATTCATTTATTATTACAAACAATAGGAAAAAGAAATAATAATATTATTAAAGAAAGTGACCAAAAAGTCTTGAAGTTAATCCTATTTGGTAGAAGATGAAAAGATGAAGGAGCAAGAAGCATTAATTTTAGAAGCAAGGATGTATTTTAGAGGCATTATATTTCAATTCTTTTTTCTTAAATATATGTTTAATCAGCAATGTAAGAAGTACCATAACAATATTCTAACATCACTTTTTGTAAGTATATCCGTTAGAAACAAATATTGTGTAAATTAATTGAACCTTTTGATTACTAATCAATACTAAAAGTGATTACTTTGCAACAATTCAATCTTCTTATATTTGAGTTTATTACCATTATATAGAAATATATATAGATTAAATCAAATTAACCTTACATTTGATGTTATTATTAAAAAGATAAAGTCAAAAAAAAGATTGTTAAAGACTTATATTTTATATAAATTTGATATTTAATTTAAAAAATAATATAAAAAATTTATAAAACATAAGATTGATTCAATCCAAAAAAATTATAAGTTTAGAATAAAAAGACAATAAGAAGGTCTTAAATTTAATTGGCAATATATAAAATAAATAGACAAAAATCTAAGATATTATATAAGTTTATTAAAAGTAATTCAAAACAACCAAGAAAATAAGAATATAGACGAAGAATTTGCATGAATTCAAAAGAATTCTAATCTATTTTATTGAAAAAATCCTAACATGGATAATATCAATCTTTTTATTATAGCAATTTAAAATCAATTAATAAGATATTTACTAATTTCTATAAGGCCAAATAATAAGAATAATTGGCTTTATTGATGATTAAGTTATTTATATTTAGATAAAATTTAAAGTAATTTAAATATATACATATATAAATTCCTAATTGTTTGTAATGTCAACAATACTAGAACCAAATTCCATTCGTTGAATTTGTTTTCTATTGCTTTTGAACAATATACAAAGTTATAATTTAATACCAATCTTTGTGTGATTTTCAAACATGGAAGAACTTAAACATGCATTTTTTATTGCATTTAGACTAATTTCTAATAACAACCATCTTAGTAAATAATTGACCTATCTTTCTTTCTTTCTCTCTCTCTCTCTCTCTCTCTTTCTCTCTCTCTCTCTCTCTCTATATATATATATATATATATATATATAATATATACTAATACTAAAAGATAGATAGATTTTTAGAATAAGTAGAAATATCTTTATTATATAAATTCTTCTACTTGATAATATTTTAGCAATATAAGGTTTATTATTATTATTATTATTATTCATTATATAATCTATTACCTTTGTATTCTTCATATTACAATCCATTCTTAGGAATAATAATTAAAAAAGAATCATTTATAAAAATCTAATTTATAAAGTATCTAAATGTCTCAATAAATTAAGAGTGTAAATAGTAAAAAATAACATCTTTCCAATAATAAGTATATGAACATCTTATTAGGTCTATTAGTCAAATTTAGTTTTTATTTTTATTTTTATTGTCTTATTATTTTATTATTTTTTAATATTAAAAAGATAATTTAAGTTTAATTATAATATTAAATTATATTTTTAATATCTTTTATAATATCATCTTTTATCTTTATATAAACTTAAAGGACTTTATGAAAGTAATAAGGAATTATTTAATATTTTATTATAAATAGCATATTAAATATCATTTTATAGAAAATTTATGCAATCACATTTTTTAAGATGGTAGATTTTATTATAAATGGTAGATTTTATTATAAGATTTTTAAATATAAATTATGTAAATCTTATAAATATAAATTATATAAATCTTATAAGTATAAATTATGTAAATTTGAAAATCTTATAATAAAATCTACCATATCTAAATCTTGTAAATTTGAAAACATAATTTTAATAAAAAGATTTAGATTTATATTTAGATATATTAAGATTTAGGATTTTAAGCTTACAAAGGCCTTCTAAAGGATTTTCATATGTTTTTTTTTAAAATTTTGATTTAATCTATTTCCTTAATTTTAATGCTTGCAATTCTCATAGTATAATTCAAAATTTAAATATGCTTTTGATTTAGGATTTAAAGTTTTAAGTCAAAATTTAGGATTTAGAATTTAGAATATCTTCACTTTTTTAATATCTTTATTTTTTAGAATTAAATTAACCTACTTCTTTTCCTACCATTTTTAAAATTTAATATTCTAAAGATACAAATAACTTATTATAAAAGTTTTTAGATTAGAAGAAATAGCCACTTTGACTGAGTCTTTATAATTTTGATTTTTGGCATATAAGATCTTTTGTAAGTTTTGAAAAGACAAAGTTTAGAATTTAGGATTTATAATTTATAATTTTAGAAATTTAGGATTTTAAAAATCTGGGATTTAGATTTAGAATATAGGTGGTTTAGAGTTATAAAGATACCTTAGGATATTTTGATTTTTTTTATATTTTGAAGTGACCTATCTCCTTAATTTTTATACCTACAATTCTTATAATGAAGTTAAAATTTCCTACAAGTTTTTTATTTATAAGATGTAGATAGCTTGATTTTAAATTTTGAATTTAGGATTAAGTATTACATAAGTATATATAGTTTTTTGAAATTCTTATTTTTTAATTTTAATTTGATCTATCTTCCTATTTTTGGAGTCTATAAATTTAATGGTATAAATAATTTGTACTACAAGTTCGAAGTTTGAAAGATATAGCCCCTTTGATTTGAACTTTAGGATTTTGACTTTCAAAATATTAAGTCTTTTATAAATCTTGAATATACCAATATCAGCATATTATGATTTTAAAATCTAAATATATATTTATATTGCTCTAAATAAGCATGGATTTGTAGATATCAAGTATTTAAGAATTTAGGATTTAGAATTTAGGATTTAGGATTACAAAGGCTTCTCTAAAATTTTCAACATATTTATTTTGGAATTTTGAAGTCACTTACTAACTAATTTCTAATATTTATAATCCTTGTGGTATGATTAAGAATTTAAATATATTTTTAATTTGGAAGATATGAAGTTTTAGGATTTAAGATTTAGGATTATATAAATGTTCTTAATTTTTTGAAATCTTAATTTTTTAATTTTGATTCAACCTTTTCTCCTATTTTTGGAATCTAAGATTTTAATGATATAAATAATTTTTTCTATAAGTTTTTAATTATAGCCACTTTGACTTTGATTTTAGAATTTTGATTTTTAGTATATAATATCTTTTACAAGTTTTGAATAGATGTGAGTCTTAAATTATGCACCAAAATTTTATTTAATTAATTTTTTATATTTTGATAAGATATAATGTTATCTATTTATTAATTATGAAAAAATAGAGGTTTTTGGTCTAAATTATGTACCAAGGCCTTAGATTATCAAATTGATTTTAATAAAATTTAGTTACAAAAATTAGATTCTAGATAATATTAATTCTTGTTTAAAATGAGGTTGTCATGAAATGTGGAGTTAATTGTAGTTGAAGTCTGGTGAAAAAGTGATGGGAAGTTATTCCACTCTTGAAGCTAAAAAAGATGATAAAAGAAGAAGATGGAGAGCTATTCTACTCTTCAGCCATTACTTTTATGACAACAAATCAAAATAGCTTCTTATAAATCCTTCTTAAAGATTAATATTTCTATTGATAAATTAATAAATTATTTTATATAAGCTTTGGCTAATTAAGCTATTAGGAATTAAAACTTATCTATTGATTGGTATCCATGGTGATTTATCATCACCTTATAGCAAATAAATACCAACCATTGGTCTTCTCTACAAATGGCATTAGTTGGAAATTATAAGAGGTGTAGGTTGACCTCTTAATAATAAGTGGTATTAAAAATAATAGTTGGTAGTTAGAAATACTTAGAATAAGATAAAGTGGCATGCAACTTATACCACTTGCATGGAGTAGCTAGTGAAAAGGTTTCCAAATTAGTTGTTATTTGTAAGTTATCAACAATGGTAATTGCTAATAAATGCCTTGAGGGCTTGGAAATATAAGACTCTCTCAAAGCCTTGTTCTTCATCTATCTATCTATCTAGCTATCTATCTATCTTCCACCTTTGGTTTGAGCTCTTGGTAAGAGTAGTCCATTGAGGCACCAAAGAGTTGTATTGTTTTGTTTGTTATAAACTTGTGTTGTTGGTTTGTTGTTTCATATCCTTGTTGGTCTTCTTGGAGCTTACTATTAGTAGAAATATTTTCTTATTTAGACATGTTTATTATATAGAGAAAAAAAAATTAGTATGGTTAGGTGAAAGAATCATCAAATTTAGAGATGAAATAGAAAAGTTATGAAGGTTTGAAGTTGAAGGGTTTTTGATTGCTTCTACTGCTCTACCTTGAAGGTTTGTTGCTATTACTTTGCCCTGTGATGTGTTTTCATATAGTTGCATTGTTTCCATCCAATAGTGATTTTTCTATCAAGTTATATTATTTCCATTTAATTACGGTATTTCCATCTAGCAACACTGTTTTCATTCAATTGTGTTATTTTCATTCAACAATATCTGTTTTCAACCAATAATAATGTTTCTATTTAAAAATATTATTTTCATTCAACTATGTTATTTCTATTCAACTATAATATTTCCAATCCAATAACACTATTTTCATTCAACTACGTTATTTCCATCCAACAGTGTTATTTTTATGCAGTTGCATTATTTTTATCTAGCAACACTGTTTTTGTCTAGCTATATTATTTCATCCAATTGCGTTGATTTTGTTTAGCAACATTGTTTTTGTCTAGCTACACTATTTCAGCCAGTTGCGTTGATTTTGTTTAGCAGCATTATTTTCATTCAGCTATATTATTTTTATCTAGTTGCTTTATTCTACCCACTTTTTTTCATTCGGCTACTTCTATTTTGTTATTTCTATCTATTTATTTTATTTTCATATTTTATTTTTCTTATCACTTGTTCTAAATTAAATCAAATTATAATCATTCTTTAGAAGATATTATTCAGAGAGTTGAAACTACAACCACTTGATTAACTAATCAATTATTAAAGTAATTACACAATTAGTTTTTACTATCTTTTAAACTTGATGTATAGTTTTTTTTCTTAAAATAGATAAGAAGATATTTAATACATTTTTTGGTCTTCTATCCGAAGGTTCTTTTTTAAAAGATGTCAGTTCTTATATAAGATATAAGAATAAGAAAATAATATAAATCCAAATAATAATTTAAAATAATAAAAATACTACAATTATAATTACTACTTCTTAACAAACATACCAAAATATGAACTAAAATTCCTCCCTATCCACTTCAAAAAGAAAAATAACCATATAATAAATTCAAAAGATAGTAGAGATTAATTGTGTGATTATTTTAATGGTTGATTAGTTAATCAAGTGGTTGTAGTTCTAACTCTCTAGATAATACCTTCCAAGCAATGATTACTATTTGATTTAACTTAAAACAAGTAATTAAAAAAAAAAAAATTAAAAAAATTAGATAGAAATAATAAAATGGAAGTAATTGGATGAAAAAACTTGGATAGAATAATATAATTAGATAAAAATAATATTTTTGGAAAAAAATAGGACAATTGTATGAAAACAGGCATAGCTGGATAAAAACAATGATGCTAGACGGAAACAACGTAACTAAATGGAAATAGTGTAACTTAATGGAAACAACACTATTGAACAGAAACAATGCAATTGTATGAAAACACATCACAGGGCAGAGCAATAGCAACAAACCTTCAAGGCACAGCAGCAGAAGCAATAAAAAACCTTCCAACTTCAAACCCTCATAACTTTTTTATTTCATTTCTAAATTTGATGATTCTTTCACCTAACCTTATAAATTTTCTCTCTTCTATATAATAAACATATTATTGTGTTGTAGTTTGGCTACCATGTGAAAAAATTATACATATATATTTAATATATAATTTATTATATAATTAAATAAAAGCTATAATAGTAGGTTTTATTGATTATAGGATGTGGTTAGCTTGCTAATTTAAAAAAGATCCATTAAAAGGACTATTATTGAAATTTATGACTTTTTTTTATAATAATTTTGAAGTTGATTTTATATTGATAATAACGTTTGTTTATCTTAAGTCACCTTTGTTAGACATTGGTGATCTTTAAGATCTTATTTATTTCTTTTATTTGGTATTAAGAACACATATTATGTAAATCTTATAAAAAACAAAGGATTAGAAATAAATTTTTAGTGTGAAAGGGGGTAGTTAGGCCATCTATGTGAATGAATGGAGATAGATGATAGAAGTCTCTATTCTTATTGGCCAAAAATCATGCCGAATAGACTTCAAGGAGGCTACCCAAGGATTTATTAGGGATTAGGGTTTTTTTTTCAAGGAGGTCAAACATCAAAAGTTAGGATCAGCAAGTTTGGGTTTTTGGATATGGTTTTGGTACAAATTTTGTGTAATTTGGACTTTTTATAAAAGAGATATAGGCACTCAAAGTTAAGGTATTGAAATTGTATCTATTATCATTCTTTTGAGCATAACTCGCGCATACAGAAAGCAATAGCAGATAGGCAACTAAGGTTTGAAAGAGCACTTCTTTAGCTACACTTTTTATGTGAAACTTAATGAAATCCACATTAAGATGAAGGAGATATTGGAAGTTTAAATCAGTGCTTATAAGCTAAAGGCAACAAGTGACCCCGCTTAAATAGTGGTTATGTTTTGAACTATATCTTAGACAATTTGATAAATTTTTGGCTCAAAATTTTCAAGAGTGTATATGTTTATGTCAAAAGCCTATGCAAATTTTTTTTGTGGCATTAGGATTTTGGATCTGTGAGATATGAGGAAAATAGTGCTCAAGTGCCTCTGAGCTAGGGTTTTAAGCACCTACTAGGATTTTTAAGATATCGGACAATTGGAAGCAAATTTATAGTTGATTCTTTTTTATAATGAAACTTAAGAAAATTATCTATACTTTAAAGAAAATTTTATAGAAATTAAATAGTTGGATCAAGAGTTATTGTATTCGAAGATTTGGAAAGAAATAAGTTTTTATTGGTGAATAAGGTTTTGAAAGATTTCGTAGCAATTTGAGCCTTTTTTAATAAACCTACTTAAATATAGAAGATTTTATCAATAAAAATTATCTTTTGTAATATAATTGTATTATTTTTCTTTTTTATTAAGGACAAATCACTTATTAGACTCTTGCCAATATATTTTAAGTAAATTCTCTATAATCAAGTATCCAAAGTATTCCTAGATAGAAGATCACACCACACAACAACGTCTAAACAAGAAAATAATTCTACTAATAGTAAGCTCCAAGAAAACCAGCCAGGATATGAAACAACAAACCAACAACACAAGTTTATAACAAACAAAACAATACAACTCTTTGGTGCCTCAATGGACTATTCTTACCAAGAGCTCAAACCAAAGGTGGAAGATAGATAGATAGCTAGATAGATAGATAGATGAAGAACAAGGCTTTGAGAGAGTCTTATATTTCCAAGCCCTCAAGGCATTTATTAGCAATTACCATTGTTGATAACTTACAAATAACAACTAATTTGGAAACCTTTTCACTAGCTACTCCATGCAAGTGGTATAAGTTGCATGCCACTTTATCTTATTCTAAGTATTTCTAACTACCAACTATTATTTTTAATACCACTTATTATTAAGAGGTCAACCTACACCTCTTATAATTTCCAACTAATGCCATTTGTAGAGAAGACCAATGGTTGGTATTTATTTGCTATAAGGTGATGATAAATCACCATGGATACCAATCAATAGATAAGTTTTAATTCCTAATAGCTTAATTAGCCAAAGCTTATATAAAATAATTTATTAATTTATCAATAGAAATATTAATCTTTAAGAAGGATTTATAAGAAGCTATTTTGATTTGTTGTCATAAAAGTAATGGCTGAAGAGTAGAATAGCTCTCCATCTTCTTCTTTTATCATCTTTTTTAGCTTCAAGAGTGGAATAACTTCCCATCACTTTTTCACCAGACTTCAACTACAATTAACTCCACATTTCATGACAACCTCATTTTAAACAAGAATTAATATTATCTAGAATCTAATTTTTGTAACTAAATTTTATTAAAATCAATTTGATAATCTAAGGCCTTGGTACATAATTTAGACCAAAAACCTCTATTTTTTCATAATTAATAAATAGATAACATTATATCTTATCAAAATATAAAAAATTAATTAAATAAAATTTTGGTGTATAATTTAGGGCTCATAGTAGACATCCATCTTAATTTCAAGGTTGTTAAATCTAAATAGGAACTCAAATTATCCTAAAAGTGTAAAAATTTGTAAATATTAAGGGTTAAATCATTTTGGATTTTAAATTGACTGTGCAAATGGCAAGGTTTTGGAATTGAACTGTCTCCTTCCTCTCTCCATTATTGGACTCTACAAATCTAATAGTGTGCTTAGAATGCTCTATAATTTTTTAAATTTTAAATATAAGAGCTTTATTTTATTTTATTTTGTTTTTTTAACTTTTATTCATTTTATTTTTTACAAATTTTCAGTTGATGTACCCCCTTATTTTCAATGCTCTTGATTCTAATAACATGTTTAAATTCTTTAGTAAATCTATAATTTAGGAGATATAAGGCTTTCAAAATTGTAGCGAAGATTTAGGATTTAGGATTTGGTGGTTACAAGGGCCTATCTAAGGATTTCAACAAATTTTTTTAAGTTTTGAATTAACATATCCTCTTATTTTTTATGATTCCAATCTTTGTGATATGATAAGGAACTTAAATATTTTTTTTATTTAAGATATATAAGACTTAGAAAACAAAAAAATAACTATTACTAAACGATGATTTTAAAAGAATTAGTTTTTTCTTTGGACTTGGTTTATTGAACTAATTCTAAACTTTGTTACTTAAATTTTTCTTAATTTAACTATTGGTATGAATTTTGATCTACTAATTAATTATTTTTAATCTTAGATATGCTTGAAATTCAAAAAAAGAAAAAAAAATTACATTGTTGTTTAAAAAACTAATTATAATTTTAACATATTAATTAATAATATATTTAAAATGAGTAACATTTCTAGGAATACTTTGAACTTAAAAACTATTTTAATTTTTTAATTTTTAATTTTTTACTTTTTTACTTTTTTATTTTAAATTTTTGTATCTAATTCTTTTAGTTATCTATTTAGATGCTATTCCCATCCCAAGTTGTTTAATTTTAAGGTTTGTAAAAAATTTATTTAATGGCATCTAAAACTTGGTAATTTTATGGCTTATATAATTAAAACTTTGATTGTGTTTTAATATTTAATTATGCATAAATCAAATTTTTTTATATTCAAATTTAAATTAGATTTTTAAAAAAGATGCTAATTATTGTTAGCATTAAAAAGCTATTTATTCATAGCAGATTTATTAGAGGTAATGGTGAGATGTTCTATTTTTAGATTTAAATGAGTTATATTTAAAATTAATTTAGGAGTTGGTGGTGCATTATGATTACTTTGTATTAATATTTAAACATATTAATATACTAAACAATTGTATTATTAAAATTTTATATTATTTTCAATCAAGATTAAATTAGCCTAATTGCATATTACTTACACTTATATAAATCAATACAAATCATTTTATTTTCTATGTATTATCTAATGAACCTATAGAATGATAAATATTTCAACTAAAAAGATGTTATTACATTTTTATACTATAATATATAACTACTAAATATTTAAAATAGAAGTGTTGGATTCAAAGCAAGTTTAAAATAAATTATAATACTTTGTATATTAGCACAAATATAATTTTTATGAATGTATGTCAAAGTTATTTTAAAATCTTATAAATTTATCAATAAAAATTTGTGCATTTTATTCACATCTATCTTAACTAAAAAAAACTTATAGATGGTTATAATAAAATTAAAAATTAAAAATTAAAATAAACTTATAAAATCAAATCAATTCAAGATTCATAATTTAATTTGTTTCTTTTATATTTTTCTATAATTTTTTTGCAAGTTTTAATTGGATATGATAGAGTTTTGATATATATATATGTGTGTGTGTGTGTATGTTCATATTTCTAATATTCTTTTTTTTCAAGTTATATAGAAAGTAAATTTAATTTTAATAAAAATAATTAAAAATGTAATAAGAATAAGTTGTGATAGCAGCAAAAACTACAGTGGCATGTAGTGAATGGCATATTGTGGTGGCAATAGCAAAAAATGTTGTAGCATTAGCAACACCCTCTATATATATATATATATCTTATACAATAAATTGATGAATTAATTTTTTTTATAATTTTAAATAATATTAAATAAAAATTTGTAATAAAAATTTTATAGATTTTTTTTTGAATAAATAATAAAATATAACATAATTGATACTACAATCTTAAAAAAGAATCTTATTGTATTATTGCAAGTGGATATTATATTTTTAAATATTTTAAATATTTTATTTAAAAGTGCTTACAAAGGCCTTGATAATAATCTATTAACTAGATGGTCTTTTTTCTTAGTTATAAGACATTATCAACAGTTTTAAGGACCTACTAACCATATACATGCAAAGTATAGATTAAAAATTGTTATAAATACCATTTGACATAATTTAAACTTCATCAACTAATAAAGCAATTTGTTATTTCACTACTCCATTTTAAACTTAAAAACTTCTACAATGTTTTATAAATAAGTTACTAATCCTTCTGGTTAGGTACACGACCATGTCCGTTAAATCTCCATGGTTCCGCAGAACTTTACGGACATGGTCGTGTACCTAACCAGCAGGACGCAAACCTGGTGAAAATTAGATCAGGAGCATACAACCACAAAGAATATAAGCACGACTTTCTGCGGTGCAAACCAGCTTTAGTGAACTCCCCAAATACGGTGCAAATCAGACACAGACAACACGAACAATATTCAGAATAACCACCGTCAAACATGTTCAGGTAGAGAGTAAGGAAAAATAGCGTTAACTGAGGAAGTGAACGTGCGCATGGCAGAAGAGATATAGGGTGCCCCATTCGTGGACAATCAAGGTAACATGACTACTAATAACAAATCATCTGTTGGCCTGCGTGGGCAGATGAAGGAGTAGTTGAGGCCTGAAACGAAGAGCACACGAGATTTCAATACGACACTCTCCACAGCCAATTACTGCGCAAGTAGCACAAAAGTGCATCTAGAACCGGAATAAACAAAAACGGTTTAAAATCAGATTTGAACGGTAGCACACAGGTCTGAAATTTCATTGAATCAACATTGGACAACGGTCCAAAGAAGTATAAATAAAATTAAGAGTAACCGCATTACATACATCTCAGCATCGAGATAAACTGACAGGAACCCAACTTGGTCTAAGTGGAGCTCGCACCAAGTATTTCGAGCAAGCACAGCACCTCAATATACCTAGATTCAGAAAAATGGGCCCTAACAGGTACCAAAACAGCCAATTCCGCTGTACCAAAAATTTTACTTCTTCTTGGCAGCGGCCTTGGTGACCTTGGCACCAGTTGGCTCCTTCTTCTCCACCGCCTTGATCACACCCACGGCCACCGTCTGCCTCATGTCCCGCACCGCGAACCGTCCCAACGGTGGGTACTCTGCGAATGTCTCCACCGTCATCGGCTTCGTCGGAATCATCTTCACGAATCCTGCGTCTCCGTTCTTCAAAAACTTCGGCTCCTTCTCCAGCTCCTTGCCCGACCGCCTGTCTACCTTCGTCAATATCTCTGCGAACTTCACCGCGATGTGCGATGTGTGGCAATCCAGCACTGGCGCGTACCCATTGCCGATCTGCCCTGGGTGGTTCATGATGATGACCTGAGCTGTAAAGTTGGCGGCCTCCTTCGCTGGGTCGTTCTTCGAATCCGAAGCCACATACCCTCTCTTGAGATCCTTCACCGCCACGTTCTTCACGTTGAACCCAACGTTGTCACCCGGGTGCGCCTCAGGCATCGACTCGTGGTGCATCTCCACCGACTTCACCTCAGTCGTCAGTCCAGTGGGTGCGAAGCACACCAACATACCTGGCCTGATGATTCCTGTCTCCACCCGCCCCACTGGCACAGTTCCGATACCTCCAATCTTGTACACGTCCTGAAGCGGCAGCCTCAGAGGCTTGTCAGATGGCCTCTTCGGCTCCGACACGTTGTCCAACGCCTCCAAAAGAGTCGGACCCTTGTACCAGTCCAGGTTCGTCGACCTCTCGATCATGTTGTCACCCTCGAACCCTGAGATTGGCACGAACGGAATCTTGTCCGGGTTGTACCCCACCTTCTTCAGGTACGCCGACACCTCCTTGCTGATCTCGTCGAATCGGGCCTTGCTGTACTTCGGGGTCGTCGCGTCCATCTGCCATCCACCATATCACCAACAGCAGCCCTCAATCCCCCACCTCACTCCTCCACAAACCGAAACCACAAACCCTAGCCCTACGTGCACTCGTCCCCCCCCCCCCTCCCCGCACTTGCCAAGCCATGACCACACCACAATCTTGGGCCATGTAGCTACCACCCCACCTTCCCCTAAAGTACACCGATACTGCTCGCAAACTCACCTTGTTGCAGCAGCAGATCATCTGCTTCACTCCCAAAGTGAACGCCAGCAGTGCGTGCTCACGTGTCTGCCCATCCTTCGAGATACCGGCCTCGAACCCTCCCGTCGTCGAGTCGATGATCAGCACCGCGCAGTCCGCCTGCGACGTTCCCGTGATCATGTTCTTGATGAAATCACGGTGTCCGGGCGCGTCGATCACAGTGCAGTAGTACTTCACAGTTTCGAACTTCCACAACGCGATATCGATGGTGATACCGCGCTCGCGCTCTGCCTTCAACTTGTCCAGCACCCACGCGTACTTGAACGAACGCTTGTTCATCTCCGCCGCCTCCTTCTCGAAACGCTCGATCACACGCTTGTCGATGCCTCCCAACTTGTAGATAAGGTGCCCAGTGGTCGTCGACTTCCCGGAGTCGACATGGCCGATGACCACGATGTTGATATGTACCTTCTCCTTACCCATCTTGAACTATCTGCTTTACAGAAA
This sequence comes from Physcomitrellopsis africana, assembly GCA_036785485.1. NCBI lineage: Eukaryota > Viridiplantae > Streptophyta > Bryopsida > Funariales > Funariaceae > Physcomitrellopsis > Physcomitrellopsis africana. The sequence goes on from JAWRVF010000028.1 coordinate 756,335, forward strand.
TGGGAGCGAACTTAGATGGACCACAGCGGGTCGTGTTCAACACAGAACGTGTAGAAACGGCATGATGTGGAGTCTATTGAAAATTTTCGTATGAATAAAGCCATTCAAGACGGCCTATGAGATATTGACAAAGACATCGTACTGAGGACGTAACATACACCCTCACAAGTAAAATACTGAGGTTCAGCTATTCCTGAACTGCTGAACGTTGTTTCACAGGTTGTGGACCGTGTATTGTTTCCATTGATAGAAGTGGCCATTTGTTCGGGCATATCCTTGAACTCACGTACATGCATCTCACAGCAACTATAACAGCTTCAACTCACTGCATGTTGCCTGTGTAATGAACTCGAAGAATGAGCAAGAGGACAGGTGAAAGGACAATACCTGAAGAAGCCAAGGTTTCTGAAGCTGTGAAGTGAGCAAAGAGGACCAATCTCGCAAGCCTCTGAGGGAGTAGGGGCATTGATAGTCGAGAAGAGCTCTCTTAAAGGGACGAGGAATGGCAATCGGTGCGTGTTAAGGATGCAGTGGGTCCGTCGGATAGGAGATCGGACGGTTTGGATGGTGCGGCGATGGACACTGACATGGCCGCGTGGTTGAGGGCGTGGTTTGTAGGGCAAGCGGCGGCTTGCGGTGGAGTGCGGGCTGGTCTGGATCTCCATCCACCCACCCCCATGGCTATGGGAACGGTGACCTAATCGCAGCGCTGTGGACTCCATAACGGCATGGCCTTTTGTGGGGAGGCGGCCAACATGGTGCACTTTTCCCTTTCCTTTCCCCCTTTCGCTTAACTTTCTTCCCGAATGCTGTTTTACCTTTTATTTTTACTTATTTGTGCTTATTCCCATTCCGTTTCTTTCCTTTCCTTTTCTTTTTCTTGTCTTTCTATCCTGCATTCTCCTTCTTTCTCTTTCTATCCTTCGCTTTTCCTGTTCTTGTTTTTTCTTTTTCTTTTGTCATCTTTTCTAGTTTTTTTTTTTTTTTTTTTTTTTTCTCCTGAATATTTGGAATGCAAATAGTGTTGACATAGCTGAAGTTGGTGATTGTGGCATGGAAGTAATTCTTATCATAGAAATTACTGAAAAATCTAGAAGAAACATTCTTAGACCATTGTATAGTTGTGAGAAAGATTACTTATTTTTAATTATTGTTTAAAAAAGTGATTATTATAGCAAAACACTTTTGGAATTTTTTTATGTTTAATAATAAAAAAATAAAAAACAAAATAATAGTAATAATTTGAAATAAAATAAAAGATAAATCTTAAATTTCTTGCAAACCATGGTGCTTCTTATATCAAGACCACAAATTGAAACAAATGCATAAATTAGTGAAAACTATGTCAAAGAAAAATGACAAAATAAAAAGAAGGAAATATGTATATTCAAAAAGAAACTAGAATGGCCATTATTAAAGACTAGAAAATACATGAGACTCTTGAACTAAATTAGAAGCAAGAAAGGAATTGACAAGAGTGAAGAAGACTTCACTCTTGTCTCTATATATACTATTTATTTAAGAATTATGTGGCGGCATTCTATAGGACCTCCAACATGTATCCAATTTGTAAGACACAAATTAAACTTGCAAGATAAGTTTCTTACATATGCGCCATATACTTAATTTGTTCCACAAGCTATCAACAAGTGTGACACATGGCTAATTTGTTCTACAAGCTACCAATATGTGCAACACATGGCTAGCTTGTTCTATAAGCTACCAATATGAACGATACATGACTAATTTATTGGCCATGTTTCTAATCTATTAATCACCTATAGATATGTATAAAGGTGATTCCGTGTCTATAAAGCTTTTAAGAAGCTTCTCTATAAGATATTATCAAGCAAACTTATATTTACCTACTTCTATTAATCTATATTAATTAAATAATTATTCGAGTAAATCTTATGTTTGTGACATTATTCCCCCTTTTAGGGATGAGTTCCATAAGGAGCGGTGATTACATATTGAGAAAGTCCAAGATACGTCAAATTATGCTTGTCACATATTTTGATCTTAATTCCCTTCGAAGATAGTTGATAGGTCCTTTCATCCATCAATAGTGTCTCATACTAGGGCGAGAAGACTATTCTGATATTTGATCATTATTGAGGCCTTCATAATTTTCTTCAAAGAAAATATTTGGAACACCATCAAGAGTAGTTTCTATCTCTAAAAATATCACCAAATATTGAGAGTCTTTTCTAAGGTCGTGATACCAAACACGTTATATTTCGCCATTAATTCAAAGAAGAACATGTCATTCTTGAGGGTTTTCATGTCTATTCTATTCTTGAAGGTTGTGATAGTTATAATGCCTTGTTTGATAAGTCAGCAAACGATGGTTCTTGAGCTAAATTTGTTGGTTGTTGATCTTCCATCTCTTTAGCATGAATAAATTTAAAAAAATAACAAATAATGATACAAGATAGAATGAAACCTCTATAGAACATCCTTTATTTTATAGCAAAGATTTTCTTGACTCTTTATCTTGGTTTCGATAGATGCTATTGATGAAACATATTGACTTTTACTGATGGATTTGTTAGATTCCTGGATGGCTGCCATGTGCATTCATTAGTATCATATCCATGCCAATGTATAAGATATTCCAATCAATTTTGGCACTGCCTTGAATCTAAAACCTCTTCTACCTCAAATTCTTCATTATTGTCCACTTCTACAGGAGGTAGTGGCATTTGTCTTTTTTCTTATATATCCGCTATTGTATGTCATGAAGTCTTGCTTGAGAATGCTTCGGGTACCTGGCTGTGGAAGATAAAAAGGAAATATGCAATAATAACTAGTCTTAATCTCTCTAATCAATTTTTAAATAATCCTTAATAAAATCTTAACTAAACCCTAATCAATCCTCATCAAATCCAAACAAACTTCAATTAAATCCTAGTCAACCTTGGTCAAATCCTAACAAATCCTAAAACAAACCTTAACTAAAACTTAGTCAATTCTGGTCAAATCTTAATCAATCTTGGATAAACCTCAACAAATCCTAAAACAAATCGTAAAGAAATCCTAGTCAATCCTAGTCAAATCCTAACAAATCCTAAAATAAATCCTAGTCAATCTTAGTCAAACCTTAACAAACCTTAAAACAAACCCTAAAGAAATCCTAGTCAAGACTAGTCAAATCCTAAATCCTAAATCCTAAACCGAATCCTAACCAATTCAAATCAACTCTAGAAAAAATTAGAACTTCAATACCTATCAATTAAATTGTTGATCTTATTTAAGACTTTGTACACCTTTTAAATTCTTAGTCAACAATAAGCACAACAAAATTGAAAGAAATCAAACTTACCAAATGGAAGAAAAATCCTAAAAACTCCTTGGGTGTTGGCCGGCCTCCTTCTCCAATCTAGATGCTGATCTTCGAGTGCTAATTTCTCCCTTTTTCACCATTCAATCAGTCTCAAATTCCTCATATGTATAGAAAAACAACTCTACTATTCACATATATAAATTTCACTCCAATCCAATTGGCACATTGCTCAAGATCTCAAAAATCTCAACTGACCTTTAAAGCTAAACTTGCAAGACCTTGACCTTCTTAAAGCTCAATTACATACAATTAAACTATTAGATTCAGCTCAAATTTATAGCACCCTATAAGCACTACTGTATGCACCAACCTACAAAATATCACTTGTAGATCTATAACCAATCTCACAAAATGCCCAAAAATATAAATCCTAATATATTTCACAAAATCAAAGTACCCAAAATCAACCTTGACTTTGCAAAGCCATTACAAAGTCATTACCAACTCAAATCACTTTTAACTAATGCTCAAAAGAAGATCCTCTTGTCTACTCTCTAATCCCACCTTTCGATCTACAAAAGGCCCCTTGACCCGCCGTAGGCACATGGTTTTGTGCCTTAGAGTCAGATTCCAACCTTGGCTCATAACTGGTCCTCTCTGGGTATCTATTTTGAGATTTTTGTAATAAAATTTTCTGAAACTTCTTCTTAACTCCCTCCTATATATGTCTATATTATTTTATTTTCCAATCTATTTTGTTTTGCCTTACTTATGGCCCTACAAAGTAAATAGAAGCTCATTTGTAAAAAGGGCAATATTAACACTCATTAGTTTTATTTCCTTTTTACTATTATCTATTTTTCTAAGATAATTTGCTACAATATTTTGAACTATGATCTTCTATAATATACTATTTCCACACTCTTTCACCTAATAGTCGCGCTATATCACAACACTGCTATCTTGTACGGCTTGAGTAATAACACGTAGAATACATGATGGATCTTCATAGATTTTGATAAGCATAATTGATAAGCAACTGGATTGATTTGTTTACAAATCAAAAAAGGTCTAAGCCTACAATAATCTAGCTTATCGCAATGACAAATAGCCTTGATATTTTGATAAAGTATCCATACCTTATTATCTATGTGAAATTGAGGTTGTTCCTTACAATAGATATTTGCATTGATTTTTTGTTATTTTTGAACTTTCTTTAATTGTGCCTTCATTATTACATGTAGCTCTGACAATCGATTTGCTAAATCTTCCATTGCAAGATTATCAACTTATGAAAAATCAAAAGTATTAAGTCATAGATGATAACCATAATTTTTAAAGAATGAAATTTGTTGAGTAGATAAATATATCAAATTATTATAAACAAACTCTGCCAATGGTAAAAGAATTGTCCAATCATCTTGATAATAATTGATGGTATATCTCAAATATTGCTTTAAAATTTGATTTATTCATTCCATTTGTCTATCAATTAGAGGGTAGAAAGCTGAAGATAGTTTTATATCTACTTTTAATATTTTAAAAAAGATCCTTCAAAATCTTGATACAAATTGAATTCTTCTATCTGATATAATATCCCTTGCCAATCTATGATAGCAATAGATATTATGAAAGAAAAGTTTAGCTATTTCTTCAACTATAATAGATTTTATACATGATACAAAATATGTTATTTTGATAAAACAATCTACAATTACAAATATAGAGTCATATAAACTTGACTTTGAAAGATCTGTGATAAAATCCATAAAAATAGAGGACCAAAGTTATTTTGGTACAAGTAATGGTTGAAAAAGTTTGTAAGGTTGATGATAAGGAGTTTTTGATCTTGAACAAATATCACATGACTGTACAAACTCTTTAATAATCTTCCACATTTGAAGCCACCAAAAATCTCTTGATATTAGTTTCAAGTCTTATTATATTCAAAATATCCTACTGCAAGGAAGTTGTGACAAGCTTCTAGAGCACGTTGTCGTACTGTAATTGCTTACAATATGTAAAATCTACTCAAAATGTATAATATATTTATAGATTTAAATATGTGTTAGAATGGTTAGTAAAGAAAATTCAAGGGGGTTGGTGTAAGAAAATTTATTTTAGATTTTTATTTTGTTTGGTTATGGGATTTAAATTAAATAGATCTAAATGTTTAGTATGAAGCCTAGAGAGAAGGTGGAAGCCTAAGGATGAAAATTTAAGCTGGTAGGAGGCTAATTGGGAGGGATGAAATCAAGGCATGGTCGGATGAAGGCAAGGAATGGAGAACTTCATCCCTATTGGTTGAATATCATGCCCAATGGGCTTTGAGGAGGCTGCCTGCGACCTTAACAAGGATTTTGGCGACTTCAAGGAGGCCAGTAGAAAATCAAAGACTAAGGTTAGAAAGCTTGTTTTTTGGGCTACAATTTTGGTGTAAAAATTGAGAGATTTGGAGTTTTTATGAAGGAGAAGTAGGTGCTTGAGGTTAGAGTGTACAAATTGTATCCACTGTCACTCTTTTGAAGATTAAAGGAGTTGTATGGGAGCTTTTGGACATCATGAGGTGCGGCTAGAGAGGTGATTTCAAGCTCTACACTTGATATAGAAGAATTATTACAATTGAAATTTTGAAGAAAGAGATATTGGGAGTCAAAGACAGCATATCAAATTCCAAGGCAGTGTCACGGACACAGAATACGAAGAGGAAATCTAAACAAGAATTTCAAAGAGAACTAGCAAGAACTAGATTGATCAGATGAGTACAAGAGCAACACAAGAGAGGTGAGCTAGAGCTCCAAGAGATGTGTTGTCGAGACTGAAGAACCCTTCAGCCTCGACTCCTATATATACTACCAGATAGGAAACTTCTCGAGCTACTTCCGCTAAACTAGGAAGCTTCTCAAGCGACTTCTATTTAACCAGGAAGCTTCTCAAGCAACTTCCTAAAATCTAATGGAATATTCTAGGAATATTCTAAGAATCTTCTAGAACCTTCTAAGGGAATCTTTAGAAAATCTTCTAGGAATCTTCATAGAATATTCTAAAGAATCTTTAGGGAATATTCTAGAGGGTTCCAAAGACTTGCTTCTAGAATGTTCTAGAAGCTTGTCTCTAGAAGGTTCTAAGGACTATGTCCCTAACATTACCCTCTCCTTTAGCTTCGAGGTCTCCGAGAAGCAATGTTGTTTGTCGGTTAGAACAATCGCAAGAAAATAAAGATCTATCGCATAACGTCTGCAATGAACTCCAATTGCTGTTCGTGAAGCAAGTGGTTCAACGGCCCTTGAAGCCAACGGTAGTGGCCCACGCCTTCCACTTCTGACCAAGCATGAACTTCCGTGTCCTCATTGTGAAATTGTCCTGCAAACACACCTTCTGGCTGACCATCGTAAGCAGACTCGATCTCAAATACTATCACCAGCGATCGGTTACTCGGTATCCTCCGTCGTTGTCACGGTGCAAGCGATTCTTCATCTTGAGGTCGCCTTCGTGAGCTAGTCGGTTGAGATAACACGACTGGCATGTTATCCATGTCGGGAAATCAAACTCTGGCTACTAGAAAAAGTTCTCTATCTTGAAAAAAATTACTTATCAACTGTGAGTTTTGGTGGTGCTCTCCCCTCTTTTATGTTCTCGGATGAGTAAGCTTCAAGAAGAAGTTATCATTGAACTAGCTTAGGTTTATGAGGATATCGTCGATGAAACTCCTGTACCTTTTGCGGCGCATTGGCAAGATTTTCGGCTGGCTCCCACGTTCGTTCATTAATGTCGTAGCCGCATCAATGAACAAGATACTCCAACTTGCCCCACCTTCGTCGTGAATCTAGCACCTTTTCGACCTCGTATTCCTCGTGGTTCTCAATTTCAATGCTAGGTGGCGGATGTTGTGTTCTTCCAGGAAAGGATGACTCTCGATAAGATTCCAACAAAGAAACATGAAAGACAGGGTGTACCTTCATAGCAGCTGGTAGCTCCAGACGATATGCCACTGGATTGATTTGCCTCTGGATGACAAATGGTCCCAATCTTCGGTAGTCCAACTTATCACAAGGCCTTGTCGTCTTAATATTTCGTCGAAGTAACCATACTTTATCTCCAACCTTGAAAGCAGGTGCCTCATTCCGAGATCTATCTGCGGTCGCCTTGTAGGACTCTTGTGCAGCTTGCAATTGAAGTTTCAACGTGGCTTGAAGTTTCGATAACCGCTTTGCAATTCCTTCAGCTGCCGGATTGATATTTGTTGATGGACTCAATAAGTCAAGTTTCGGATGGTATCCATAATTGGAAAAGAATGGTGTTTGTTGAGTCGACGCATGAAGTGTGTTGTTGTAAGCAAACTCGGCAAGCGATAGATATGCGGTCCAATCGTCCTGCTGATAGTTGATGCTGCACCGTAGATACTGCTCCAAGACTTGATTGACCCGTTCTGTTTGGCCGTCAGTTTGGGGATGGAAAGCCGAAGAAAGTTTGATATCCACTTTCAATGCCTCAAAGAGAGATCTCCAGAACTTGGATACGAACTGAGTCCCTCGATCCGACACGATATCATCTGGTAGGCCATGATAACGATATACGTTATCGAGGAAGAGCCTTGCAGTGTCTTCGCTTGAAGATGTCTTCTTGCAAGGGACAAAATGTGCCATCTTTGTAAGCCGATCCACCACAACAAAGATGCTATCGAATGAATTTGATGACGGCAAGTCTGTGATGAAGTCCATAGAAATTGAAGACCATGGTCGACGCGGAATAGGCAGTGGCTGTAGAAGACCATAAGGGCGATGTCGAGGGCTCTTGGATCTTGAACAAATGTCACAAGAGATGACAAACTCTTTCACATCCTTCCACATTTGGGGCCACCAAAAATCTCGGGAGATAAGCTCCAAAGTCTTGTTGAACCCGAAATGTCCCGCAGCTGGAAAGTCGTGACGAGATTGAAGAACTCGGAGTCGTGTTGGTCCTTTTGGAATATACAATCGCTTTTCAAAGTATAAAAGATCTTCTTCAACCTTGAACTTGTCGTTATCAATGCGCTGCTTGATATCCACAGCTATAGAATCTTCAAGAGTCGCGGCGCGTACCTGGTTGAGGAAATCGGTATCAATTGGCATGGAAGCGGTGCAAATCCTAAAATGCTCTAGCTTCAGCAATGTTGCACACTGTTGATCGAACGCTGCTTCTCCAACCTTCGGCGCAAGATACGATCTCCTCGATAATGCATCGGAGAGTCCTTATTGCTTCCCAAGCCGATAAGTAATAACAAAGTCAAATCTGGAAAGCGACATATTCCATCGAGCCTGACGACGATTCAAAACTCGAGATGTCATGAAGTACTCCAAATTCTTGTGATCCGTGTATACGGTGTCATGTTGTGGTTTGGCTACTATGTAAAAAAATTGTACATGTATATTTAATGTACAATTTACTACTTAACTAAATGAAAGTCATATCAGTAGATTTTATTGGTTATAGAATATGATTAGGTTGGTAGTTTAGAAAGGATCTATTAAAAGGATTATAATTAAGATTTATACAACCTTATTTTCTTTTTAGTAGTGACTTTTGAAGTTAATTTTATATTGATAGTAACTTGTATATATCTTAAGTCACCTATGTTAAACATTGGTGATCTTTAAGATCTTATTTACTTCTTTTATTTGGTGCTTAAAGCACCAAGTATGTAAATCTTATAAGAAGAAGGATTAGAAAAGGGTTTTAGTGTAAAAAGGGTAGTTTGGCCATCCATGTGGATGAATAGAGGTGGATGATAGAAATCTCTATTCTAATTGGCCAAAAATCATGCCCAATGGGCTTCAAGGAGGCTGCCCGAGGGTTTATTAGGAGTTAGGGTTTGTTTTTCGAGAGGAGTCGAATATCAAAGGCTAAGGTCATCAGGTTTAGGTTTTTGGGTATGGTTTAGGTGCAAATCTTGCATAATTTTGGACTTTTAATGAAGAAGTTATAGGCGCTCAAAGTTAGGGTGTCGATTTTGGACCTACTGTCACTCTTTTGGATATATCTCGCGTATACAAAGAGCAATCAAAGATCGGCGACTAAGGTTGGAAAGCGCACTTTCTTGGCTACACTTTTCATGTATATCTTGATAAAATCCAAGCTAGGATCAAGGAGATATTGCGAGTTGAAGTCAGTGCTTGTAAGCTAAAGGCAGTAAGTGACTCTGCTTAACTAGCGGTTACATTTTGAGCTATATCTTAGTCAATTTGATATATTTTCGGCTCAAAATTTTCAGGAGTATATATGTTTATGTCACAAGACTATGTGCAAAATTTTTGTGGCATTAGAGTTTTGGGTTTGTGAGATATAGAGAAAATAGTGCTCGGGTGTCTCTGAGCTAGGGTTTTAAGCACCTGCTAGGGGTTTTGAGATATCAAACGATCGGAAGTATATTTGCAGTTGAATTTTTTTGTGGTAAAGCTTAAAGGTGAATTCTACCTTGCCTGAAAGTTTGAAGAAAACTGAACGGCTGGATCAGAAGATATAATTTTCTAAAGTTTGGGAAGAAAAACATCCTTTGCGGAAAAATATATTTTTAAGGGTTTTTGTTGCAAATTTGGACTTTTGTGCATATTAAAGGTGTTTTTGGGAGCCAAGACTTTATGGAGGTGTAAAAAGTGGATGTATAGAGCCATGATATGGTTTTGATATATAGATGAGTCTTTAAAAGGTTTTTAAGGATTTTCCACATATCATAGAGAAAACTTATGTACAAACCTACTTAAAAATAAGAGGTTTTAATCATACAAAACCTTTTTCTTATATTATCATGTGTATTTGTCCTTCTTATTAAGGACAAATAACTCATTAGAGTTTAGCCAATAAATATTAAGTAAAATTCTCCACAGCTAGGTACCCGGTGTATTCCTAGATAGAAGTTCACGCCACGCGACAACGGTCCTTGGATGTGCAGCTCCTTCAAGGAAGTGTCGCCAATCTTGAAAGGAATCCACTATTGCAAAGAGTTCCTTATCGTGGATCTCATAGTTGATCTCGACAGCAGAAAACTTCCGTGAATAGAATGCAACTGGATGGAGCTTCCCGTCTACGTCCATCTCTGAAAGCACCGCTCCCAAAGCAAAATCTGAAGCATCGGTCTCTAAGTAGAAGGCCTTTGCAAAGTCAGGGTGTACCAAGATTGGAGCTGTAGTAAATGCCGACTTAAGATCTTGGAATGCTTTCTCCGCTTGAGGTCCCCATTCGAGCTTGTCCTTGCATGTTAACCAAGTGAGCGGGGCAACGACTTGGGAATAATTCTTGATGAAGATCCGATAGAAGTTAGCAAAACCAAGAAAGCATTGCACATCTCGAATTGTCTTTGGAACTTCCCAAGACACGATTGCCTCTACCTTTTTGGGATCCATCTTCAAACCTTCTGTAGTCGCGATAAATTCTAAAAACTCCATCTCAGTCTGGTGAAATAAGCATTTCTCTAGTTTGGCGTAGAGTCCTCACTGGCGTAGCTTTTCAAGGACCAAACGAACATGTTTCTCATGCTCTTCCTCGTTCTTGGAAAATATCAGAATGTCATCTAAGTAGATGACAACGAAGTCGTCAAGGTGCTCTCAAAAAATGTCATTCATCATGTGTTGAAAAACGGCTGGAGCATTGATGAGGCCAAAAGGCATGACATTATACTCAAAGTGGCCATACCTTGTACGGAAAGCTGTCTTCCATTCGTCTCCCTCCTTGATACGCACAAGATTGTAAGCTCCCCTTAGATCAATCTTTGTGAAGATCTTTGCACGTCCAAGTTGTTCCAAAAGACCAGAGATCAAGGGTAACGGATAACGATTCTTCTTCGTCACCTTGTTGAGGCCTCGATAATCTACGCACATCCGCAACGAGCCGTCCTTCTTTTTCACAAATAAGATCGGTGCCCCGGCTGGCGACTTTGAATGGCGAATGAAATTCTTGGCTAGATTCTCGTCGATGTACTTCCATAGCTCTGCCAACTCCGTCTGCGATAGGTTGTAGATTGGGCCAAAAGGTGGTTGTGTTCCTTCTTGTAAGTCTATGGCACAATCGTATGGTCGATGCTCCGGTAGCATTTCAGCATTTTCTTTTGAAATACGTCCTCAAAGTCCTTATACTGCTCCGGTATACTTGTTGTCGAAGTCTTCTCGTCGCTAATCGGTGTTGCATAAATGACAAATGGTGTACCTTCCTTGGACGACCTTACAAACGCTCTTGCTCCAAGGAATAATGGTTTTTTTATTCTAGATCTTTTAATAGGCTTACTTTTAGAATAATCTATGAAAAACGTCATTCTTCGCAACCTCTAATCGATAGATGGATTATGCTTCTCTAACCGGAAAGACCAAGAATGACAGGGTTTGACGGGGTTCTAATAATATTAAAAATAACAAAACTACTATGGTTTTCAAATGCAACTTCTATAGGTTCTGATTCATGGGTGACACTACCGGACAATAAGGGTCTTCCATCTATTACTTCTACGTGTACGGGTTTGGATTTCAATACTAGAGGGATCTTATGGCGCTTAGCAAATTCTTCGTCTAAGAAACAAGCAGATGCTCCTGAATCTAATAACGCTAGGGTTTTGATTTTCTGAGGACCAAAAGACAAGGGGATTGTAAAACAACTAGCAGGCTGGGAAGAAAGAGTGGAACCTGATTTTTGTTGTGGTATTGAATTGTCCAGCCGCACGATTCCTATTGTGGCTGGGCATTTTCGTTTTCCTATATAATCGCACCTCTGGTCTTCACAATGCGTCGATTCTGCTTCTTGGGGCAGCTTCTAACTGTGTGGCCTTGCTCTCCGCAATACAAGCATAGTCCTTCCTCCATACGTCGCTTTCTTTCTTCTGGAGTAAGGGGCTTTATACGTATCGCGTCAATTTGCATGTCTTCCGCTTCCAAATGTGAGTTGAGGCCACTTGTTGACATACTAGGGCCATGGCGAGTCGTATATTATCTTGCACGTTGGTCTTGACGACGTTGAAATAGGCAGTTATCGCACTTCACCGCTTGGCTGATGGCTTCGTTGAGCGTCCGTGGGTCTGGAAGCGATAATAGCAAATCCTTCACGTCGTCTCTTAGACCCCAATAAAATTGACTCATCAACGCTTCTTCGTCCCAGTTGATGTCGCACGCTAATTGCTTGAAATCTGATGCATAAATTGATACTGAGCGCATCTCTTGTCGTAGCGACCGAATCTTCGTTGTAGCCCATCGAGCCTTATCATGTTCGCCAAATGCCTCGGCAAATGCCTCCAAGAAAGTTTCAAAGTTGCTCAAAATTGGTGATCGTTTCTCGAATAAAGGAGCGAACCACGATAACGCTTGTCCTGTGAGCAGAGTTCCGACTAATCCAACACGCGACTCCTCCGTCGGATAGCGTTCAGGTTGCAAAACCGTAATCAACCTGATTTGGTTGACGAAACCTCGAAACTTGGAACGCGTACCATCAAATTTGTCTGGAAGGCTGACTCGGGGTTCCTTTCGCTGTTGAACCAACGGTTCTTGCCGAACTAACGACATGGTTGCTTCATTAGATGCCGAAGCTTGAGATTGGTGAACCTTAGATTGAGCTGCCTCGGGCGTTCCAACGTTGTGAAGCCTTGCCATAACTCCTTCTATCTCTGCAGTTCTCTGAGACAACGTAGCAAGAGCATTCATGATGGCGTCCAATTTGGACTCCGAACTTTCAGCCATAGTGATGTCTTGACCTCCGACCATTCTAAGAGAAGGAAAAGATGAATCTACAGAAGATAATATTGGTGTAGAGGAGGGTACTCCGCAACCTCTAAAACGCCTTAGGTTCTTCAAGAAGAGGGATAATCCGCGCTTTTCAAGAAGAACAAGACTCCAATATTGAATACAATGAATATCAGTTTAGAGGAGGGTAATCCGCAACCTCTAAAATGCCAGTAGACCTTCAAGAAGAGGGGTAATCCACACTCTCACAAGAAGGAACTAGCTCTGATATCAAAGATGTGTGTAGTCTTGACAAACTATCACGGACACAAAATACAAACTAAAAATCTAAACAAGAAGTTCACGAAGAACTGGAAAGAACTAAATTAATGCAGATGAATACAAGACCAACACCAGAGAAGTGAGCTAGAGCTCCAAGAGATGTGTTGTCGAGACTAAAGAACCCTTCAGCCTCGACTCCTATATATACTACCAGATAGGAAACTTCTCGAGCTACTTCCGCTAAACTAGGAAGCTTCTCAAGCGACTTCTACTTAATCAGGAAGCTTCTCAAGCAACTTTCTAGAATCTACTGGAATATTCTAGGAATATTCTAAGAATCTTTTAAAACCTTCTAAGGGAATATTTAGAGAATCTTCTAGGAATCTTTATAGAATATTCTAAGGAATCTTCAAGGAATATTCTAGAGGGTTCCAAAGACTTGCTTCTAGAATGTTCTAGAAGCTTGTCTCTAGAAGGTTCTAAGGACTATGTCCCTAATATTATCTCACAATTTCAAAATCCTATTGGCACAAAATTTTTGCAAATAATCTTTTGAAAAAAACATATATACTCTTGAAGAGTATATATACATAACTTCAACTCCCAATATCTCCTTCACCCTAACTTGGATTTTATCAAGTTGTATATAAAAAGTGTAGCTGTAAAAATGCTCTCTCCAACTCCAATCGCCGATCCTTGATTGCTCTCTGTATGCGTGAGTTATATTTAGAAGAGTGATAGTAGGTCTAAAGTCAATACCTTAACTTTGAGCGTCTATAACTTCTTCATAAAAAGTGCAAATCACACAAAATTTGCACCTAAATCAGATCCAAAAAACCTGAACCTTATGATCCTAGCCTTTGATGTTTGACTCTCTTTGAAAAATAAACCCTAACTCCTAATAAACCCTCAGGCAACCTCCTTGAAGCCCATTGGACATGATTTTTGGCCAATTAGAATAGAGATTTCTATCATCCACTTCTTTTTATCCACATAGATGGCCAAACTATCCTTTTTATATTAAAGATCCTTTTCTAACTCTTTTTCTTATAAGATTTACGTACTTTGTGCTTTAAGCATCAAATAAAAGAAATAAACTAAGATTTTGAGGGTCATCAATGTCTAACAAAGGTGACTTAAGATATACAAAAGTTATTATCAATATAAAATCAACCTCAAAATTACTATCAAAAATAAAAATAAGGTTGTATAAATCTCAATAATAATCCTTTTAATAGACCCCTTCTAAACTAACAACCTAATTCCATCTTATAACGAATAAAAGTCTACTGATATGGTTTTCATTTAGCTATGTAATAAATTATACATTAAATATATATGTATAATTTTTTTTACATAATAGCCAAATCACAACATGACACCATATATCCGGATCACAAGAACCTCGTGTATTTCATATCCACGCGTGTATTGAAACATCGCCAAGCTCATTGGAGCATATCTTTATGAAGATTCAAGTTTATTATCACCTATCGACCCGGAAAACAATAAGGTTTGATCGATGCCGTTTCTAGACATTCTTACCTTGTACCAAGAGAAGAAGATTCAACTTTTAATCAACAAAGAACGATCCTCTGGAAGCCTAAGTAATTTCATCTTTGAGCAATGAAATCAATATTAATTATTGATTCTACTTTTGTTAAGCAAATCTAGTCTAGTATGTCTTCAGATCCTTTTATCCATGAAATTAAGAATAATTCATCTAAGTCTCATGATACTTCTAAGTTTAAGTTGAAGAATGATTTGTTCTATTTCAAAAGATGCATATATATTTCAAAAGGCGTAGTATGACTATGTACTCTAGAAGCTTGTCACAACCTGCCTATGGCAAGATATTTTGAATAAAATAAGATTTTAAAGCTCATATTGAGATATTTTTGATAGCCTCAAATGTAGAAGGTTGTTAAAGAGTTTGTATAGTCATGTGATGTTTATTCAAGATCAAAAATTCCTCGTCACTGATCTTACAGACTTCTACAACTATTATCTGTATTAAAACAATCTTGGTCTTCTGTTCCTATGGATTTTATCACGGATCTCCAAAAGTCAAGTTCATACGACTTTATATTTGTGATTGTAGATCATTTTACCAAGATGGCACATTTTGTACCATGTACAAAATCTATTACATGTGAAGAAATAGCTAAACTCTTCCTTCATAATATCTATCACTATCATAGACTACCAAAGGATATTATATCGGATAAAGGAACACAATTTTTATTAAGATTTTGGAGGACTCTTTTTAAAATATTAATGGTAGAAATAAAATTATTCTAAACTTTCCGCCCTCAAAGCAATGGACAAATAGAACAAGTAAATCAAGCTTTGGAGCAATATTTGAAATGTACTATCAATTACCATCATGATGATTGGACAATTATTTTGCCATTGGTAAAATTTATTTATAATAATTTGATACATTCTTCTACTCAATAAACTCTATTCTTTGCAAATTATAGTTATCATCCATGACTTGATACTTTTGACTTTTTAAAAGTTGATAATCCTACGGTAGAAGATTTGGCGAATTGATTGTCAAAGCTACATGCAACAATGAAGGCACAACTAAAAAAAGCTCAAGAATAACAAAAAATCAATGCAGATGTCTATCACAAGGAACAACCTCAATTCCACGTGGACAATAAGATATGGTTACTTCATCATAATATCAAGACTATCTGTCCTTACAATAAGTTAGATTATCATACACTTGGATTTTTTTTTGATTTGTGAACAAATCAATCCAGATGTTTATTCATTATGCTTAACAAAATCTATTAAGATCCATCTTGTATTTCAAGTGTCACTACTTGAGCCATACAAGACAAAGGATATACAAAGAAGAAGAGAAATGCCACCGCTATCATACTGCATTTACGTGTAGTATATAAAAATATTATATATCTTGTATCTATTGTTAATACATGTGTGAGTGCTAGAGGTTATTTTAGAAGATATTATATAGAGAGGATTTATTATAGCCACTTAGTTAGTAAATTAAGATGGCTATTTGTTTTGTTCCTATCTTATTTATATCCTAGAATAGACTCTTTTGTAATTAGAAGAAAGGTAAAGGTTGTTTTATCTTTCTTATAGACTTTTGAAGTAGAATGGACCTTGTGAGGAGTAAAAAAAGAAGAGCATGGGGTGAATAGGGCCTGACCAGTAGGATTTGGCTGCCCATGAAGGCGAGTCATAGTCTAATATGGAAGGAAAGGGGGATATACTCCTCTTGCTAAACCTAAGGTTTAGACAGTTTTTGAGTGGTAAATTTTGGAGAGAGATAGCTCCAAGGAGATAGAGGCATTTGTAATGAAAATTGGTAGATGTGTTCTTCAAGTTTTGAGGATTCTAGAACCTACTCACTTTCTTGTATTGGAGTTGTGAGCAAAAAGTTATGCTTGTTTTAGTAGAGTAAAGTCTACTGTTATCGAAAAGTGACGGTAGAAACTTCGATCTGCCACTGCAAGTTTGATTTCAAATCTTTCTTAGTGAAACTTATTAAAAGTGTGGAAAATTGTGCTAGCTTTCTATCAAGACATTTCTTGTATCATTTGGAGTTGGAGAAGAAAAGTTGTGAGCTTGAGAGTGGGAAAGGATATGCTGCCACCCGACAAAGAGGGGCAGAGAATTTGTTCAACCACCCAAGTTGGAAAATCTCTTCAATATTTTTGATATTTTAGATGCTTATAGTAGCTTATATAAGCTTTCCACGAAAACAAAAATAAATACATTTAAAGCTTTAATGAAACTTTTATGAGCCGTAAAGTGTCAAGAGGGCAAATTGTTGCTAGGGTTTGAAGAGTAGAATCAACTAGCTATAAAAAATGGAGTTTAAGAGGCATGCATGCAAAATTTTAGATCAAATTAGATGGTCAAGGGAACTTTCTAAAAATTTATTGCATGCCCAATTTGGAAAAGGGAAGTAATCACAACAAAGGCAAAAGTGAAGAGGAGCTTTGCTGCCTTTGCATTTCTTGGGAAATTTTGGTGCCTATTTCTTTTAGCAATAACTTTTAAACAGTAAGACATCTATTTGTGAAATTTTGATATGTTTTACAATAGATCATTAGCTTTCTATAGGCTATAAGCACATTTGATTCGACCTTTGGATGAATTTTTAGTGATTTATTTATTTTCAGCTTGTTGTATAACTTGTATTCCTCATATGCGGTTGTATTTTGAGGTATACTTGAATATATACACACTTTGCTTATACCTTTTATACAAATATATATACTTGTATTTATATCAAGTATTTATATAAGTATTTTATAAGTATTATATATAATATTTATATAAATATTTGTACAAGTATTATACCAAGGATTATATATTATTTTATAGAAGTATTTATACAAGTATTTTTACAAGGATTGTCCTATATTTTATTAAAGAGATCATATTTTATTTCAAAGATAGAAGAAGTATATCAACAATATACAACTTTATTGAAATCAGAGCAAATTCGCCTTTGTGCTACTATTACATTGGTACCTATTGATTCTAATTTTTTCAATGATGTGCGTGCTATAACCATTAATGATGCTTTGGCCCATGATATCAAGTTTCATTTGCAGCTTGTAGAAACAACTATGACTTTCTCACTACAAGAATCCTCTTCTCTGTTAGTAAGAGTTATTCAAATTTCTTTTCAAATTCTCTTAACAACTCACTTGGTTCCATGTTGTTACCTGGTTGTTGTTCCACCCAATCAAGGAAATTTCTTTTGGACATCCTTTCTTCATCTTGATCAAAAAACTCATCTCGAAGCCTCTCTTCAAATTTGGCCCAAGTAATCTCAAAATTATTTTGATGAAGATCTTTCATCTTATTTCTGATCTCTGGTACAACTGCCAAGTCAAATGTCTCTATCATCTTCTCCTCTGAAATTTGATAAACTTCCATCTCACAAGTATAATTCTTTAAAAACTTTGAAATGTTCTTCCCATTGAATCTTTCATTCTTGGAAATAACAGCTCTCAAAGCTTTTGTAGCTCTTTGTCCAGCTGCATTGGCAATGTGTTGTTCCATAAACATTTGCATGGCCCTAAAGAACTCCTCTGCAAATTTTTGACTACCTCTTTGAGCTTGACTGGTTCTATTGTCCCCCATCTTGCCATAAAAAATCTTGAAGCCTTAGAGCTCTCTCAATGGAAGCACCAAATGTTGTGATGAGAGTCTTAGCCCTAAGAAACAGTGGGTCTTTTGTGCCTCTAGTTTCTTAAGTGCAAGATGAGATTCATAAAGTTCATAAAATTGAAGAATTTATATAAAAACATACTTTATTAACCCTAACATATTTTGCCTTTAGAAACCTGCCGTCAAATTTGCCCATATATCCTAGCATATCACATCAATTGAAGCAAAATTTGGACACAAAGTACTTAAGGAAGTAAGAAAGCAAATCCTATAATCTTTTTGATTATAGCACATGTGGATAGAGAGAACCATATTGTCAAAGAAATCCCTCCATGCTGCCTTTGATTCTAGACCCCCTTTGCTTCACACCTTCATTGCTCCTCATTATCAAAACCCCAAGTATTGAAATTTAGTAGGCTTGTTTCTTGCTTTATGTTATAAACATCTTCTAATTTTTGCTCCAAAATTCCTCTTTGAACTAGAGTTATAGACTCTACCCTTCTCCTTTAATTCTATCTTCTAACAACTCTAGATCCGACTACAAATTTTCTCATAATTCTTTAAACATAACTTCAATAGCAATCAGTTTTTTAAATAACTTAATAGACTCATATATCTACAAATCCCAATAAATTTTACTCAAAATACTATGATCACAAAGATATGCTCCCTCAAACTTTGCTAACTTAGAGATAGATCCTGATCACTTTGAAAGAGCATAACATTTTTTTCATAAGACAAATGAGTATCAAACTTGCTCTCATCTCTTCCTTAACTTGCTTAGATCATGTTTATTAAATTTTACATTCAAATTCGTCTCCTAACTCCATTTATACCCAAAAAACCCACACACACACACTATCCATATAAACCCCAATTCTGCCTTCACTCTATTTCTCTTTTCACCTACACCTGATTACAATTTCACTCATAACTCTTTGCTTAGAGATCATATTGGCTTAAGATTTTGACACAAAGTATTAAACTCTATAAGAAACAAAAACCAAATAAATTTTGCCTCTAGAATCCAAGTGGTTCCCAAGAGCCAAGGCCCGAAATTTAGTAATCCTCACTAACCTAGTCTTAAACATCTACAACTTTGACGACTCATATCTCCCTTGATGTTTAATCAAAAGATATGAGAATTATTTCTATATGTTCTTTATCTTGTCTACTATAAATCCACAAAAAAATATACTTAAAATCTTCTCCAAGCTTCTTCTACACACAAAAATATATACTACCTATCTAAAAAAATCATATGCACCTTCAAAAGAACCCTCCTCCTTCTTCTTCATGACCCCTCCTTATCATCCCCGCTTGGTCTTCCTTCTTTGCTTGGTCAAAGAGACACCTCAGCCATGTCTTTCCACCTCTTTAATCTTTTCTTTTGGATTAACTTGAAGAAATCTCATTTTTTGAGGTAAATTTCTATTCTATCTTCTTACTATCATTTTTCTACCAACTTCTCTTCTAATTTCAGTCCACAACATTTAAGTTTAGATCTAAGATAGAAGAGAATAAAGATAAAGTAGATCTAAGATAAAATAGAAGAAAATCTAACAAGTAGAAAGAAACAATTAAGATTAGATTAGAGATAAAAAAAATAAAAAAAATAAAAAAATAAAAAAAAAAAATTACATCTTACATTGCTAAGTCAAAGAAGCTTGTGTGGTTAAGTTCTTAGCTACTTTGGAGCTGACATGGATTTGAATCCACTTGACTTCACTGTAGAAATCCTTGGCTTCATGACTTGGTACTGCTAGTGGGAATTTCAGCAGGAAATTAGTAGTTTGGCCTACCTATCATCCCTGAGCTTGTGATAAATATTATAACCCCCAAGATAATGTGGTTATAATCACAATTCCTTCTCTTTTTCATCTTCTCTTCTTCTAATCTTAATTTTTTTATTTTAATACATTTATTTATATCTTTCACACTATGTTTTAATTTACAACGTGACAGTACAAGATATAACCGTCAAAAAAAGACATTTGGTTTCTTATAAAGTTTTTTCAGACAATACATAATCACAAAATTGAATCGAGATAATGACATACTCCATTGTACTTGATGGCGATTCAAAATTTGGATACTCATAAAATACTATAAGTTTTTGTGATCAATATATATCATGATCTTGTGTTGAGCCTCTTACAGTAAATGGTGCCACTTTTCAAAAGCATCAATAATTGCCAATAATTCTTTATTGTGGATCATATAATTGATCTTTGTAGCTAAAAATTTTTGAAAGCAAAATGCTATTAGATGTAATTGATTATCATTACTATTTTGAGAGAATACAAATCCAAGTACAAAATCTGAGGCATTTGTTTCCAAAATAAATGATTTTGTTGGATTTGCGTGGACAAGTATAAGGGCTAAAGCAAAAGACTCTTTTAGCTTCTTGAATGCTTTTCAAGCCTTATTATTTCAAATAAATTTTTCCTTGCCTATAAGTTGTATTAATAGAACCGCAATCTTAGAATAATCTTTGATGAAAATTTTATAAAAATTTGAAAATTTCAAAAAATATTATACATCTTTAATTGATGACGCTTGTTTTTACTTTATAATAATTTGTATCTTATTTGGATCTATAAAAAATCTATTTTTAGAAGAAATATATCCTAAAAACTTGACTGATAGTTGATAAAAAGAGTACTTTTTTAATTTGGCATACAATCCACTTTTCTATAGTTTCTTCAATACCATATATACATAATGTTCATATTCTTATTTGTTCTTAAAGAAGATCAATTATTGTTGTTATATTGTAACTTGTTTATATTGTGAAAAATATGAATAAGAATAATTTCTATTTAATACTTGATTATCTTGGTTTGATAGGAACTTAAGAGATATAAAAAAAGATTTATGAAAGCTTCTTAGATTATTTTTTTATTTTAATAGCTAATAGATAAAAGTTAGATATTAAATTTTCCTTTTATATTGTACAAACTCTATTATTGCTTTTAAAAAGCCATAAGTTAATAAAATAGGATAGAAAAGGTAAATAGTTAATATGATTGATATTAGGATTAAATTAAAGATAGAATTAAGCTTAAAAATCCTTAGAATAAGTTGGATTGATATTCGAGGATTGACCGTGTATGAATTAGGATCAAAATCAGATCTCTAGCCACAAAAATAGCCACTAAGGGCAGGGATTCAAGGCATTTGGAGATCAGCAATTAAGATTGGAGAGCTAGCTTTAAGCTTGTTTTAGGAATGTTAGGCTTATTTTTAAAGGATTTGAAAGGACTTTGTAATTTCTATCTAAAATTAGGATTTATACCTGAGATTAAGTTTTTATGCAATAAACTTAGGACCATCACTATTGGCTATTGTGTACAATTGAAATAACATCTATAATTAAAAATTTGATAATATGTGAATAATTGAGTGTGCCAAGACTAAATTAAAATTTGTAGCAATCTAATAGTGCAATCAAGACTTATTTGATCTTTAATACAAAGAGATATTAAAAATTGGCAGTTTAGGATTGCTTAGGATATCTGTGATATTTAAAGATCTAATAGTTGAATTAAGGTGAAAATTGGCATAATATTAGAAGACTTGAAGGACAAGCTATATATCAAATTTTAGCTGAAGTTAATAGTTGGAGAAGAAGAAATTGCCATTGGGATATCTACATCAACCTTCAAG
Organism: Physcomitrellopsis africana; assembly: GCA_036785485.1. NCBI lineage: Eukaryota > Viridiplantae > Streptophyta > Bryopsida > Funariales > Funariaceae > Physcomitrellopsis > Physcomitrellopsis africana. The sequence continues at coordinate 778,412 of JAWRVF010000028.1, forward strand.
CCAATGGCCAAGTGATATCAGTGTGGAATTTGGTTGATTTTTTACAATTTGTAAGTTGAGTTGGATTGAAAATTTTTAAGCATATAGAAGACTTATATATATATATTTGTATGCAAAGTTTCACACCAAGTTGATAGTTAAATTAAAAGCTATAGCTTATTGAAGTTCAATAAATAAGGGTAGGATTTGTAAAGAGAAATATAGTTGCTTGATTGTGACAAGTAACAAAGCAATTGGGATTTATATGTGGATGAAGTTATGAAAAAGAGTGTTTTTAAGTACTTTGTATTGACTTAAGCACTGTCATATTGATATTCAATCATACTCTTTTTATACAAATAAAAATTAATTAGGATTCTTGGATATTTGTGAATCATATCTTCACCCTCTACAGCTCGGCGCATTTTCAAATATGATAACATGTAATATAATATTATTTAGCTAGATGACTACAAAGTCATCTAAGTATTTCTATAATATATCATTTACCATATATTGAAAGACTACAGGTGCATTTATAAGTCCAAAAGACATAATATTATACTCAAACTGTCCATACCTTATATGAAATGTTGTCTTCTATTGATCTCATTTTTTGATCCTGACTAAGTTGTAGGCACCTCTCAAATCAAACTTTGTAAAGATCTTTATCTATCCTAATTGTTCCAATAATCTTGAAATTAATAATAATTGATAGTAATTTTTTATAATTACCTTATTCAAACCTCGATAGTCAATACACATATGTTGTCGTGTTGTAAATTAAAACATAGTGTGAAAGACATAAAAGAATATATTAAAATAAAAAGATTAAGATTAGAAGAGAAAATGATGAAAAAGTGTAGGATGTAGTTCTTTCTTTTTTTATCTCTAATCTAATCTAAGTTATTTTTTTACTTGTTAGGTTTTTTTCTATTTATCTTAGATCTACTTTATATTTATTTTCTTTTCTCTTAGATCTAAACTTATATATTTTAGGCTAAAATTAGAAGAAAGATTGATAGAAAATTAATAATAAGAAGATAGAATGGAAATTTACCTTGAAAAGTGAAATTTCTTCAAGTTAGTCTAAAGGAAAAGGTTGAAGAAGTAGAAAAGACATGGACTAAGAGGTTTTTTTGACCAAGAGGATAAGGGGGACCAGGAGGGAGATGACAAGGAAAGGTCGTGAAAGAGAAGAGGGAGACTATTTTTGTTAGGCATAGGATTTTTTTGATAGGCAGTATATGTTTTTGTGTGTAGAGGAAGCTTGGAGAGGATTTTAAGTTAAATTTTTTGTAGGTTTGTAGAAGACACAATAAGAAATTCATAGAGATAATTCTTATGTCTTTTGATTAAGTATCAAGAGAGATATGAGTCGTCAAAGTTGCAAGTGTCTAAAACTAGGGCAGTAAGGGTTACTAAATTTCGGGCCTTGGTTTTTGAAAACCACTTAGACTTTAGCAGCAAAATTTTTTGGGTTTTTGTTCCTTATAGAGTTAAATAATTTGTGTCAAAATCTCAAGTCAATATGATCTCTAAACAGAGAATTATGAGTGAAATTGTTTGGATGAAAAGAGAAATAGAAAGAAGGCAGGATTGGGATTTGTATGGGCAGTGTGTATATATGGATTTTTTTTGTATATAGAGAGAGTTAGAAGATGAATTTGAGAGTGAGATTAGATAGAAATAATCTATGTAAATTAAGGAAGAGATGAGCACAAGTTTGACACTCATTTGTTTTATAAATAAAATGTTATGCTCTTTCAAAGTGACAAGGGTCTATTTCCAAATCTGTGAAGTTTGAGGGAGCATATCTTTGTGATTAGAGTAGTTTTTTAAGCAAAATTTGTTGGAATTTGTAGATATATAAGTCTATTAGGTTGTCTAAAAAACTGATTGCCATTGGAGTTATATTCAAGGAGTTATGAGGAAAATTGTGGTCAGATCTAGAGTTGTTAGAAGGCAAAATTAAAGAAGAAGGATGGAACCTATAACTCAAGTTTGGAGAGGACTTTTGGAGCAATATTTGGAGGGTTTTTACAACATGAGACAAGCTATAAGCCTACCATATTTCAATACTTAGGTCTTCTTTAATAAAGGGCAATGAAGGTGTGAAGCAAAGAGGGTCCAGAATTGAAGGCTACAAAGAGGGATAACTTTGACAACGTGGTTCTCTCCAACTACAATAGCTATGATCAAAATATTTTTGGGGTTTGCTTTCTTACTTTCTTAAGTACCTTGTGTCCAAATTTTGCTTCAATTGATGTAATATCCTAGGATTTATGATCAAAATTGAGGGTAGGTCTCTAAAGGCAGAATATGTTAGGGTTAATAAAGTATGTTTTTTATGTAAATTCTTCAATTTTATGAACTTTTATGAATCTCATCTTGCACTTGAGAAACTGGAGGCAAAAAAGACCCAGTGTTTCTTAGGGCTAAGATTCTCACCACGACAATGCAAAGAATCATCCTTCTTCTTCACAAACAAGATAAAAGCTCCTACAAGTGATTTTGAATGTCTAATAAAATTCTTGGCTAATTTTTCATAAATGTATTTTTACAAAGTTGTCAGCTCTGTTTGTGAGAGATAATAAATTGGACCAAATAGAGCTTGAGCTCCATCTTATAATTTGATTACACAATCATAAGGATTGTATTTTGATAATATGCTTGTTTATTTTTTTATTTTTTTCTAATATGTCTTCAAGGTCATGGTATTAATTAGGAATATCTTTCTTAAGTTGCTGTGTGGATCTTTCATTGGGATAGCATACAATGCAAATGCAGCCTCTTTCTTTGTTACTTGTATAAATGCTTTAGCTACAAGAAATAAAATAGCACCTTGTTTCATCTTTTGATGTTTGGATCTTGAAGAAATCTTTTGTAAATTCCAATTAATATCAAGATTATGTAATTCAAACCAAGAGAGTCTAATGATAATAAGATTTGTTAGACATTGAATGATATTGAAAATAAATGTGTGATACTCGATCTTATAGTACCACTTTCAATAATTGGATTTCTTCAATAACATCTCTTGATGTAAGGTTTCATCTATCAATGACTTCAATGGATGTAGAATGGATCTTCTTTACAAATATTAAGTTGTACGTGGTTGCAAAATCTTTATCCATAAAGCATGTTAAGGCTCTAGTATCTAAAAGGACTTTAGCAAAAATCTCTTGTTTTAGGATTTTTATATGTATATGAAAATATAAAATATGATATTAGATCTGAAGGTAGGAAGAGACCTTTTTTTGATACTTTAGATTTAAGGGTGTCCAACCGTAAGGTTTCTATTGTAGTTGGACGTCTTTGTTTTCCGACCTCTGTAATTCAGATGTTATATCTCAAGCCTTAAATTTTCTAGACTTGCTTAGACAATTTGTTGCCTTATAATTAGATCTTCTACAATATAGATATAGATTTTTTATTGACATCTAGTCTTTTTTGCTAGTGTTAATAGCTTGAATTAAGTTGCATCAATTTGCATGGATTTAGAATATATTAATGGCTTCTCTAATACTCTTGAGAATGTAGCAAAAATATCTTGATAGGTATTGCTAAAAATTGATTGCCTCTATTGTCATAACTCAAATAGGCAATTGTGATAAGTAATAGCTTGAGATATGAATTCTTCTAAACTTTCAAGTCTTGGCATTGTGATCAATAATTTCTTCACATTGTCTTTTAGGCCATAATGAAATCAATTCATAAAAGCCTTATCATTCCAATCAAGATCACAAATAAGTTGTTGAAATTTTGTAATATAAATTGTAGTTCAATATTCTTCTTGTCGTAGGTTTTGAATCTTCTTTTTTGCCACCCTCTCTTGATCATTATTTCTAAATATAATAATAAATCTTTTCATAAAAGCCTCCAAATTATATAAGATTAGAAAAAAAATTTCCAACAGTAGAGCAAACCATGATCGAGCACTTGAATGAATCCATCCACATAATAAGAAAGATATAATTATAAATAAAGCTGTACTTATTATACAAACACTCAAAAGTTGCATCTTGTTCTATCAAATTTATTAGACATACTAGCTTATAACTCTTTCATGACAATCCTTGGAGCTTCTAAAAAGGTTACATGCATAGCTTATCTTATGCCTCCTTCCTTCAATGGAATAATCTCTTGTTGCAAACTATGGATCTTTTACTTAGTTTCTTCTAATATTTATTCCATTCCTTGTTTTTTTTTTTTGGATTACAAAGGAATGTCATTTCTTCTTGTATAATATTCAAAAGAGCTCAAAGATCTATAAGAGTCATCACTCTATTCTTTGTTTGTAAGAATGCACCTCCTAAGACTTAATTTACTTCTATATTTATAAAGAAAATATTAATAAGTTATTAATATAGTATTTTTTATATTGAAAAGGAATATTTTTAAACTCTCTCTAAAGAAAGATTAAATTGCAATAAGTAAATATATTAATCTAAAGGGGAATAATGTACATTCTTCTAAAATATAATAATATTTTTAAGAAGAGGAATAATCCACTTTCTATCAAGACATCAAAGCTCTAATATGATTACTTAGATAGTCTTGTCAAATTATCATAGATGCAAGATAGCATATTAAAAAAGAAACAAGGAAAAGATTACAGAATTAGAATAATTTTTTAAAAAAAAGAATTGGATGGACAAGAACAAAGAATTAGATGATTGATAAGAACAAGAAACTAGATTGATATGAAAGTATAAAACAACACTTTGGATTGTTCCAAGACTTGTGTTGGCAAGACTAAGGTATACCTTGGTCTTGCCTCTTATTTATATTATAAGGCCTATGTCCTATTGAACCTTCTAAGAATATCTTAGAAAATTTTAGAAGACTAAAAAAGTTTCTAAAAGATTTTAAATAAATTAAAAAAGATTCTAGAAGGTTTTAAAAGACTATAGAAGATTTTAAAAGACTAAAGAAGATTTTAGAAGGTTTTGAAAGATTTTAAAAAACTATGGAAGATTTTAAAAGACTATGATAGGTTTTAGAAGACTACGAAAGGTTCTAGAATGTGGTGGCTTGATGTATGTCATTGACAAAGGCTAAAGAGTTCTTCAGTCTTGACAACGCATCTTTTGGAATTTTTAGCTCACATTTTTTAATACTGTTTATATACTCATCCAATTAATTCAAATTTTTGTTGGTTTTTTTTTAAAATCTTATTCTAATTTAAGTTTCTTATTATATATTCTTATATCCTTCATACTTAGAATAGATCAAAATATCATTTAGCTAACAAACAAAAAAATTATCCAAGAATTCATAAAAAACATCATTTATGAGATGTTAAAAAGCAACTGATGTATTTATAAGTCTAAAAGACATAACATTATATTGAAAATATGCGTATCTTATTTTAAATACAATCTTTTATTTATTTCCTTCTTTGATGCAAATCAAATTATATGCTCATTGTAGATCTATTTTTGTATAGATTTTAGTTTGATTTAGTTAATCCAAAAGTCTAAATATCAAAAGTAGAGTATATCTATTCTTAATGGTAATCTTATTGAATTTTTGTCTACATACATCTATATTGATCTATTTTTTTCTTCACAAACAAAATAGGAATTTATGCTACAAACTTTGAATGGCATATGAAATTCTTAGCCAAGTTTTCATTAATATATTCTTTGAGTTTAGCCAATTCATTTTGTGATAAATTATAGATTGGTTTAAATGGAGGCTGAGTTCTCTCTTTGAGATTGATTGAACAATCAAATGGATGATGCTTTGGAAGAATATCTACATTTTTCTTTTCAAAAACCAAGTTTTCTTAATAATCTTCATATTGACTTAAAATGCCACTTGAAGTCTTTTCATCATCAAAAATAGATGTAGTATAAATAACAAAAGGTGATCTTTCTTTTGCTACATGCATAAAAGCTTTTACACCTATAAGTATGGATTTTATTATATTATACTTATGGCTTTTTGCTTGGTTAGTAAAAATCTTAATAATGCTCTAAAAAAAGTCAAGTCTATAAGAAATTGAGTCTATTTAATGATTATATTTTTTTAGCTATGATAAATCTTAAATAATTAGATTAGAGAGAGATTAAATTATATTAAAGCTTATATAATTATTATGACCATCTGTTGTTATATTTATAGGAAGGATTTTATGAATAATATTTTCAAAAGATAATGGACGACCATCTATGACTTTTACATGTACAAGTTTAGTTTTCTGTACTAAAGATATTCTATAGCTTTTAACAAACTCTTTATCCAAAAAACAAGCTAGGGCTCTTGAATCTAACAAGGTAGATGCTTTGTGATTTTTAGGTCTCAAATAGATATCTATTTTAAAATAAAAAGAAGGTTGTGAGAAGAGAATTGGATCTTTATTAGGAGTTGTACAAGATTCCAACTATATGATTCCTATTGTAGCTAGACAAACTTGTTTTTCAATATATTGTCTTTTCTAACAATTGTACTCTTCATTTTATAGTTGCATCATTTCTTTCAACAATATTGAGCAGTGTGCTTAGATTTTCTACAATATAAGTACAATCTTTCTTGACAACAAGTTTTTTTTTATTCCATAAGAAATTTATAACATACTATGTCAACTTATATATCTTCTACTTTCAAATGTACATATTGAAAAGATTTCAATGTTGCCATTGTATTATAATAATATTAAGGCTTGCTTACACGGCTCTAAAATCAAAATTCAAAAAGCTGATTGTCATACTTTATAGCAAAATCAATTCCATGACTTAATGCCTGAGGATCAGATAAGTTGAGCATCAATTTTTTTACCTCATATTATAATCCATAGAAAAATTGGTTGATGAATGTAGCATCATCCCATTTAATATTAGTCGCTAGTTGTCAAAATTATGAAGCATATAATACCATTGATTGATTGTTTTGTTGCAAAATACAGATCTTGTTAGTTGCAATACAAATTATTTTGTGTTTTCTATACATAGATCAAAACTTTATTAAAAATACCTCCAAATTATCTAATATTAGATCATATTATTCAAAAAAAAATAAAAACCATGATAAATCAAAATCTAAAGTAATGTTTCAATAAATTTGACTTGTGATCCTTGAGTTGGATAATTTTAAGATTGAAATTCAATTACCAAATGTATTTGATTGATGAATATTTAAAACTTAGATCTTATGCCATTAAACTTCTCAAACAAATTAATTTTTGATTCTTTGATGCTTGAATGGTGTTCCATCGTAGGTGAAGTGGTATGGCTTGAAGTAGCTCCAATCATCTCTATATCTTCACTTCTTATTAATCTTGTTGTTTTTTATGGTAGTACATTGAGTTGATAAATTGTAAGCATTAACTCTCTCATTTATTCTTACATTTGTGCCATTACACTCTTCATTTCAGCAAGTTTTGCCATAATAATATAATAGAAAGAAAAAAGTGTTTACTCTCAGTACAAAATAAAATATTCAAGAATAAAAATAAAATAAAATAAAAAAGAAAAATAATATTAATATAGAAGTGGGTGATTTATAACTTCTAATATACTTAAGCTTTATTAAGAGAAAGGAGTAATCTACTCTTAATCTAGAAAAGATAAAGCTTTGATATTGTATCTTCATTATTGTCAATCTATTAAGGACACGAATTGAAAAAGATGCATAAATTAGTAAAATCTATATCAAAAAAAATGACAAAATAGAAATAAAGAAGTATATATATTCAAGAAGAAACTGAAATGGCTATTGCCAAAGACTAGAAAATATAAGAGACTCTTGAATTAGACTAGAAGTAAGAAAAGAATTGATAAGAGTGAAGAAGGCTTTATTCTTATTTTTATATATATTATCTACCTAAGAGTTATATGGCGGCATTCTATAAGACTTCCGACACGTGTCTAATTTGTAACACACGTGTCAAACTTACAAGACAAGTTTCTTATATGTGTGCCATGTATTTAGCTTGTTCCACAAGCTATCAATATGTGCGACATGTGGCTAACTTGTTGGCCATGTTTTTAACCTATCAATCACCTATAGCCATATGTAAAGGTAAAATCACACTTATGAAGTTTTTGGGGAACTTCTCTTTAAGAGCTTTGCTGCCTTTGCATTTCTTGGGAAATTTTGGTGCCTATTTCTTTTAGCAATAACTTTTAAACAGTAAGACATCTATTTGTGAAATTTTGATATGTTTTACAATAGATCATTAGCTTTCTATAGGCTGTAAGCACGTTTGATTTGACCTTTGGATGAATTTTTAGTGATTTATTTATTTTCAGCTTGTTGTATAACTTGTATTCCTCATATGCGGTTGTATTTTGTGGTATACTTGAATATATACACACTTTGCTTATACTTTTTATACAAGTATATATACTTGTATTTATATCAAGTATTTATATAAGTATTTTATAAGTATTATACATAATATTTATATAAATATTTGTACAAGTATTATACCAAGGATTATGTATTATTTTATAAAAGTATTTGTACAAGTATTTTTACAAGTATTTATACAAGTATTATTCAAGGATCTATACTTTATATTTATACAAGTCTTATATAAGTATAATACAAGTATAATTTGAAAGCTTGAACAAATATTGTTCAAGTATAGAAGATACTTGCACGGCTTCCTCTCATGTTCCCTGCTAATTCTAGTAGCAACTAGGAACTCGGCGTTTTTCCAAGGCAAATTCTCTCTACCTGACACTACCTCCTATAAAAGTGGATAACAATGAAGAATTCAAGGTTGAAGAAATTTTAGATTCAAGGCAGTGTCGAAATCGACTAGAATATCTTGTAATTACACAAATTATAAAAAATTATTATATAGTAAATTAAATTTTTAAATTTTTCCATGGTTTAATCTTTTTAAGAATATTTTTACAAATTATTTTAAAAATTAGATAGACATTATTCAATTTTGGCTATAATGTAATATAATAATATCAAAAAAAAATAGTGACAATAAAAATTAATATATATATATATATATATATATATATATATATATATATATATATATTCTTTTAAAAAAATATTATATATATTTTTTTACATATTTAATTTTTTTAAATTCAATACTATTTATATGATTGAATAAAAAAATCTTATTTCAAAATTGGACTCTAATCATATCTATCACAACATCTTTAAAAGCTAAGCATCTACCTTAAAATTTTGTTTACAATTTTATATAGCAACTTTATTTTATCAAGATTTCTATTACTTATTTAAAGGATTTGAATAGACATACATATGTTAGGGACACACTTTAGAGGTTCATATAACCTTCTAAAATATTCTAAAGATTCTTGAATTAATGAAAGTCGGTTGAGAAGCTTCCTAGTTGGTGAAAATAGCTGAAGAAGCTTCAAAATTAGTAGAAGGAGCTCAAAAAACTTCTAAGTTGGTAGAAGGAGCTCAAAAAGCTTCCCAATTGGTAGAAGCTACTTAAGAAGCTTCTTAGTTTGATAGAAGCTGTTCAAAAAGCGTCCTAGATAAGGATATATATGGAAGTTGAGATTGAAGAGTTCTTTAGTCTTAATAATGCATCTCTTGGAGTTTCTAGCTCACCTTTCTTGAATTGTTCATATATTCATTCGATTAATTCAAGTTCTTGTCGGTTTTTTCTTAAAACTTTATTTGGGTTCAAGTGTTTTGCCCTGTATTCTTGTGTCCTTGATAGTTTGTTGAGAATAATCTCATCTTCAATATTAGAGTTGGATCTTTCTTGTTAGAGAGTGAATTACCTCTCTTCTCAAAGATATATCAGCGCTTTAAAGGTTGAAGATTATCCTTCTTCAAGCTGATATTTTTTTCATCCCAATATTAGAGCTTTATTCCTCTTGTGAGAGTGTGGATCACCTCTCTTCTTGAAGGTCTTAAAGTAATTTGGAGGTTGTAGATTATCTTCTTCTAAATTGATATTGTCTTCCTAAAAATTTTTTTTTTTTTTTTTTTTTTTTTCTTAAAATGGTTAGAAGTCAAGACATTAATATGACCAAATCTTCCAAGTCCAAATTAGATGCCATTATAAGTGCTTTTATTATATTATCTATTGGAATTATAGAGATTAAAGGAATTATTTTAAAACTTCATAATCACACAATATTTAGAATATCACAATCTAGACTACACCTACCTCTAACTTTTGCACTTAAGAATGTAGTACTACCTATGCTATACCAAGAAAATCTATTTGTTCCGCAATGTAAAGAGCCTTGAATTAATCTTCTAGAGAAATATGATGATATGTGTTCAAAGTTCTAAGGATTTGTCAATCAAATTTGATTGATAATAATTCTATAATTTGATACTTATGTGACAAAAGAATCATGGATTAGATTGGTTAGCACCTTGCTTTTAGAACAAGCATTATCATGATTTGTTCTCTTATTTAAAAAATAATTACCAATTTTGAGCATCTTTAAAGTTTTTACAGAAGCATTTACAGAAGCATTTGGAGAACATGACAAGGTTTATTAGGCAATAGCTAAGATCCAAGCATTACGTGAAAGGACACGCTCTACATAAGTCTATGTACTTGATTTTAGGCAATTAGCATGCAACATCAATTAATATTAAGAAATCTTAATTCATCAATTCTATTAAGGACTAAAAGATGATATAAAAGATTTATTATTGTTGCTTCCAAATCTACAATTGCTTAATGAAGCCATTAGCTAAGCTATAAAATGTGATAATTAATTATTTCAATGTTGTAAAGATCAATGTTTATGGGCATCAGCAAGATGACACGCAATTTGATATATTCTTATTACATTGACAAGCATTTTGAATTCATATTCACAAGTAGAAGATATGCAACTTGATGTAGTATGTTTTAAATCTCTTAGTCCACAAGAAAAGAAGCATTGGATGGAAAGAGATCTATACTTATATTATGGAGAGAGAGGCTACAAGGTTGGCAATTATCCAAAAAAATAAAATTGACATATCACCAAAATCAAGAATACAATCGTTTAAAAAAATAAAGATTTTCAAACATAATAGGGACCGTGTAGCTGGACAATTCAACATAGCAAAATTCTTTAGGTTCCTCTCTTTATACTCAATCTACTTGTTGTTTTATAATTTATTTGTATTTTGGCCCTTAAAAACTTCAAACAATCACCTTATTGGATTTGAGGGCATCTATTTGTTTCATAGATGAGGCGTTCATTAAACTTCATAAAATTCTTTTAGTACAAAAATCCAAACCTATTCATCTAGAAATAATAGATAGACAATCCTTATTCTCTTGTAGTATCATCTATGAAACCATGCCTATAGAAGTATTATTTAAAGATCATAGCAGCCAAATTATATTCAATGTTATTAAAATTCCTTCAAAATCTATTATCCTTGAACTTTCTTAGTTGAAAAAATATATACCATATATACATTGAAGGTTGTAAAAAATAACATTTTTGATAAAAATCCCTGTAAGAAAAATTTATAAAAAGTCACGAGTTAATAAACCTTTATTTGTTGGAATCAGGGCTTTTAAAGGATTGGCCAAAGAAGGTATACTATTTGTTATTTATGCAACTCCAACTAAAGAAGATATGACTTCATTGATAAGTATTCCAGAATAATATAGCAAATTTCAAAATATTTTCTAAAAAAAAAAATGTTGATATATTATCAAAGCATCAACCATATAATTGTGCTGTAAGTCTTCAAAAAAAATACACAATCACCTTTTGGCCAAATTTATAATCTTTTTCAAAATAAACTTTCGGCATTTAAGGATTATATTCATGAAAACCTTCCAAAGAACTTTATTAGACATTCAAAATTTCTAGCAAGTGCACCTATAGTCTTTGTGAAGAAAAAAAATAGTTCCTTACATATGTGCATTGATTATCACAGATTGAATAAAAATAATGGTGAATAATTGCTATCCACTACTGTTAATTTGAAGACTTTTGGAACAAAATCCAAAATCTATACTAAGATAGATCTTTATGAAGTATACAACTTGGTACAGATCAAGGAGGGAGATGAATGAAAGACCACTATCGACTAATGACACGGCCATTAGAAAAAAAAAAAAGGGAATAACTATAATATGTAGGAGCTCAAATATAAATATTTGAAAAAATTATTTAAGAATTATAGATAAAAAAATCAAAAAAAATCAAAAAAAGTTAAAAGGCTAATGCTACCTTTTTATAAGAGAGACTTCTACTTACTTTGTATGGCCATAAATAAGGCAAAACAAAGTATATTAGAAAAATAAATAATATAGGCATCTTTAAAAAAGAGTTAAGATGAGATTTAAGAAAATTTTATCTTAAAAATATTAGAGTTGATACCTGGAGAGGACTGATTATGTGCTTGAATTGGAATCAGACCCGAAGGTGCAAAACCACGTGCTTATTACGGATTAAGGGGTTTTTTTGTAGATTAGAGAGTTGAATGAGAGATCAAACTTGAGAATTCTTGTTTGAACATTGATTTGGACTGATTGAAATTTGTAACAACTTTGTAAGGGCTTTGCAAAATCAAGGTTGATTTGGTGACTCTCATTTTTATAAAATATATTGGAATTTATATTTTTGAGCATTTTGTAAGATTGGTTATAGATCTACAAGTGAAATTTTGTAAGTTGGTGCATACAATTGTGCTTGTAAGGTGCTGTAAATTTGAGATTGATCTAACTGTTCAATCAAAGATTATTGAAGTTTAAAGTGGATTGGGATCTTGAAAATTCGAAATCAAGGGCCATTTAGGTTTTCTAAAATTTCTAATAATGTATAAGTTGGATTGGAGTGAAATTTATTTATATGTAGAAGATTTAATTTTTTATATGCATATAAAATTTGGAAGTAATTGAATGGTATAAAAAAGAGATATTAGCACTGGACAATCGGCATTAAGGTTGGAAAAAGAGGCTGGCCGATACTTGATTGAACTTTAGGATTGATTTTCTTGTTGATAAGTTTGATCTTCTTCAAATTTCACGTGCTTATTGCTAACTTAGTTTTTAAGAGGTATGTAAGTTTTTAAGCAAAATCAATGGTTTAATCAATAGATATTAAGATTCTAAACTATCCTAGGATTGAAATAAGTTGGTTAGGATTTGGTTGGGATTTTAGTAGGATTTGATTTAAGATTTGATGAAGGTTTGTCTAGGATTTGATTTAGGATTTGTTAAGATTTGATTAGGATTGACTAGGATTTGGTTAGAATTTAATTAGGATTTGATCAAAAATGATTAAGATTTAATTAGGATTTGATTAGGATTTAATTAGGATTTGATCAAGGTTGGCTAGGATTTAGTTAGAATTTGACTAGGATTGTTTAGAATTTATTTAGAATTTGATTAAAATTTAGTTAGAATTTTATTAAAATTATTTAGGATTTATTTAAGATTTAATTAAGATTTAATTAGGATTTGACCAGGATTAATTAGAGTTGTTTAGGGTTTGACTAGTATTTAATTAGGATTTGATTAAAGTTTGTTTAGAGTTTGATTAGAGGTGTTAAGACTAGTTATTGTTATTTCTTTTTATCTTCTATAGCCAGGTGTTCAGACTATTCTCAAGCTAGACTTCATGACATATGACACCGTATTTTAGACAAGATATGGACATTTTGAATATAATGTCATGTCTTTTAGACTAACAAATATATCCACTATCTTTTAGCATTTAATAAATGATATCTTTTTAGAGCACCTAAACAAGTTTGTAATGATGTATCTTAATAATATCTTGACTTATTCAAAAAAATTAAAAGAACACAAAGAACATGCTAAGTTGGTATTATAAAAGTTGCAAGATACAAGTCTATATGCCAAATTAAAAAAATGTATATTTCATCAATCAAAGATGGAATTTTTAGAATATATCATATCTATTGAGGGTTTGATAATGGATTCAAAGAAAGTAGAAGCAATTATGTAATGGGCCATTCCAAAGATTGTAAAAGACATACAATATTTTTTAAAATTTACTAACTTCTATTGGATCTTCATTAAAAATTACTTTCAAGTTGTTGCTTCTTTTACTCGATTGACATGCAAAAATAAGTTGAAATAGGGACCTCAAGTAGAAAAGGCATTCCAAGATCTCAAGACAGTGTTTACCATAGTCTTAATCTTAATGCATCTAGATTTTTAAAAAGCATTCTACATGAAAATCAATGCTTTGGATTTTGCACTAAAGACCGTACTTATACAAATAAGTATAGACCATAAATTCCATCATGTTGCATTTTATTCTCAAAAAAAATTTATTATCAAAATTAATTATGAAATCTATGATAATGTTTTTTTTATTATTATCAATTCTTTTGAAGAATGGTATCATTTTTTTATAAAAGCAATGCATTTTGTAACTATATATATAAATCATAAGAACTTGGAATATTTTATATCAACTCCCATTCTTAATCGTTGCCAAGCTTGATGGAATATATTGCTATCTTCATTTAACTTTATCATCACTTATCGACTTGAAAAATAATAAAGGTTATTTTATGCTTTATTAAAGAAATCATATCTTGTACCTAAGACAGGAGAGATAGTGTTTGATAAACAATATGTAACTTTCTTGAAGTCGGAGCAATTTTACCTTTGTGCCATTATTATATTAACATCTATTGATTCTAATTTCTTCAATGAGGTGTGTGCCGCAATCACTAATGATGCTTTGGCCCTTAATATCAAGTGTCACTTTGATAAAAATATTGATAAATTTAAGCTTGAAGAAGACTTTTTATATTTTGAAGAATGTTTGTCTATCTTAGAAGAATTAACACGATTGCACATTCTTCAATTGCACTATTAGGAACATATACTTTGGAAGTTCATAGAACCTTCTAGAACATTCTAAAAGTTCTTGAATTAGTGAAAGTTAGTTGAGAAGCTTCCTAATTGGTGAAAGTAACTCAAGAAGCTTCATAGTTAATAGAAGGAGCTCAAAAAGCTTTCCAATTGGTAGAAGTTGCTCGAGAAGCTTCTTAATTTGATAGAAGTCACTCAAAAAGCACCCTAGATAAAGGTATATATGGAAGTCAAGGTTGAAAAGTTCTTCAATCTCAACTACATATCTCTTGGAGTTTTTAGCTTATCTTTATTGATATTATTTGTATATTCATCCAATTAATTCAAGTTCTTATTGGTTTTTTTTTAAAACCTTGATCTAATTCAAGTTTCTTACTCTGTATTTTTGTATCTTTAATAGTTTGTTGAAACTAATTTCATTTTCAACATCAGAGTGGAATCCTTCTTTTTAGAGAGTTAATTACCTCTCTTCTTGAAGGTATAACAACACTTTAGAAGTTGTGGATTATTCTCCTTTAAACTAATATTTTTTTCATCACAATATTAGAATTTTATTTCTCTTGTAAGAGAATGAATCACCTCTATCTTTGAAGGTCTTAAAATTATTTAAAGATTGTGGATTATCTTCCTCTATACTGATATTATCTTTTTATAGATTCATTTCTTTTTTTTTTTAGAATGATTGGAAGTGAAGATATTAATATGACCAAATCTTTTGAATCTAAATTAGATGCCATTATAAATGCTCTTATTATATTATCTCCTAGGATTACAAAGATTGAAGGGGTTGTTATAAAACTTTATAATAATACAATATCTATAGTACCACAATCTAAACTGTTCCTACCTCCAACTTCTACACTTGAGGATGCAATACTACTTATGCTACACCAAGGAAATTTACTTGTTCAACAATATAAAAAGCCTTAAGGTAATCTTCATGAAAAATATGATACTACACATTCAAAGTTATGATGGTTTGTTAATCAAATTTGATTGATAATAGTTCTACAATTTGATACTTATATGACAGAAGAATCATGGATTAGATTGGTTGGCACCTTACTTATAGGACAAGCATTATCATGGTTTGCTCCCTTGTTTGAAAAGAAATCACCAATTTTAAGCAACTTTGAAGTTTTCATGGAAGCATTTGGAAAACATAACAAGGCTTATTAAGCAACAATTAAGATCCAAGCATTGCATCAAGGTGCATACTCTACAAAAGCCTATATATCTGATTTTAGAGAATTAGCGTGCAACATCAATTGAAATTAAGAAGTCTTAATAAATCAATTCTATTGAAGACTAAAAGGTGATATAAAAGATTTGTTATTGTTACTTCCAAATCCACAATTGCTTAATGAAGCCATTAACCAAGCTATAAAATATGATAATTGATTATTTCAATATTGTCAAGATCAACATTTATAGGCTTTAGCAAGACAACATGTAATCTGATATATTCCTACTATATTGACAAGCATTTTGAATTCATATTCACAAATAGAAGATATGTAACTTAATGTAGTATATTTTAAACCTCTTAGTCCACAAAAAAAGAAGCATCGGATGGAAGAAGGTCTATACTTATATTGTGGCAAAGAAAGCCAGAAGATTAGCAATTATCCAAAGAAACAAATATAACATATCATCAAAATCAAAAATATAATTATTTAGAAAAATAAAGATATTTAGCTACAATAGAGACCATGTGGTTGGATAATTCAATACCATAAAATTATTTAAGTTCCTCTCTTTGTGCTCAATTTGCTTCTTATTTTATAATTTCTTTGTATTTTGGCCCTCAAAAGCTTCAAATGATTGTCTTATTAGATTCAAGAGCATCCATTTATTTTATAGATGAAAAATTTGCTAAGCTTCATAAAATTCTTCTAATATAGAAATCCAAACTTGTTTATATAAAAGTAATAGATGGACGATTTTTATTCTCTTATAGTATCATCCATGAAACCACGCTTATAGAAGTATTGTTTGAAGATCATGGCAGCCAAATTATGTTCAATTTTATTATAACTCCTTCAAATCTTATTATTTTCAAACTTTCTTGGTTGAAAAAGCATAATCTATCTATTAATTGGAAGTTGCAAAGAATAATATTTTCAATAGAAATCCCTATAAAAAAACTTTATAAAAAGTCATGAGTTGATAAATCTTTATTTATTAAAGCAAGGACTTTTATAAAATCAACCAAAGAAGGTACACCATTTGTTATTTATGTGATTCCAATTAAAGAAGATATGACTTCATCAACAAGTATTTTAGAATAGTATAGCAAATATAAGATGTTTTTTAGAAGAAAAATATTGATATACTATCAGAGCACCAACCATACGATTGTGCTATAGATCTTCAAGAAAGAACATAATCAAATTTTGGCCTAATTTATAATCTTTTTCAAAACAAGATTTTGGCATTGAAGGATTATATTAATGAAAACCTTTCGAAGAACTTCATCAGATATTCAAAGTTTCTAATAGGTGTACCCATACTCTTTGTGAAGAAGAAAGAAAGGTCCTTGCATATGTATATTAATTATTGGGGATTGAATAAGATGATGGTGAAGAACTGTTATCCACTATCGTTAATCTTAAGACTTTTAGAACAATTCGACTAAGCCAAGATTTATACAAAGATACTTTGTTATCTCTTGAGATATATTTTTAAGATCCAAGAATCTTTATTATTTTTATAGATTCTTATAATCCTTGCCTATTCTAAAATAGTCATGGTCTTCTATCTCAATGGATTTCATCATTGATATATGGCCATCCAATTCATTGGACAATATCTTTGTCGTAGTTGATTGATTTACAAAGATGGTTCATTTCATTCTTTGCAAGAAGA
This sequence comes from Physcomitrellopsis africana, assembly GCA_036785485.1. Classification (NCBI taxonomy): domain Eukaryota; kingdom Viridiplantae; phylum Streptophyta; class Bryopsida; order Funariales; family Funariaceae; genus Physcomitrellopsis; species Physcomitrellopsis africana. Next base: position 796,041 of record JAWRVF010000028.1, read on the forward strand.
TTGAATCTAGTAAAGAAATGACAAGTCTCTTTCTTGATTTTATATATATATATATATATATATATATATATATATATATATATATATACATATTAATATCATAGCCTACTAGATGATATTGTATCTAAATTTTGGAGATGTCTTTTTGAAATATTAAAAGTAGACATTAAACTTTCTTTGGCTTTCCATCAAATTGATAGCCAAACAAAAAAAGTTAATAAAGTTTTGGAATAATATTGACAATGTAATATCAACTATCAATAAGATGATTAGATCTTGTATCTATTATTAGTAGAATTTATATATAATAATATTATTCATGCTTCAATTCAATAAATATTATTTTATTCTAATTATGGATATCATCCAAAGTTTGATTTATAGGATATTCCAAAAAATAACAATCTAGCAGCTAAAAGATTTGCAACACCAAACAACCTTGAATCTTTAATTGCAAGCATCTCAAGATGTTTATAAGATATTTGTAGATAAATTTAGAAATCAATTGCTTACTTTTCACATTAGAGATAAGGTATGGCTTCTTCAATAGAATATCAAGACTAAGCAGCCATGCAATAAGTTGGATTATTGGAGGTTAGAACTATTTTCTATCCAGAAATAAATTAATTCAATGGCATATTGCTTAGAATTATCATCTTTTATGAAGATACATTTAATTTTTTATATCTCTCTTTTAGAACCTTATAGAAAATTGCATATTTTGGAAAGAATATAACAATTGCCACCTAATATCAAAATAAAAAATCATAAAGAATACAAGGTTAAAAAGATGTTGGATTCACAATAAAGGTGGAAGAAATTAGAATATCTTGTTCATTAGCATAACTATGATATCAATGAGTATACATGAAAATCAGCCAAAAATCTTACGAATGCATCTCAAAAAGATATAGGAATCTTATTGGCTTTATTTCAATAAATCCAAATGTGTTTGATGATAACTTTTTAGTAAAGATTGGATTTAGGAAATACTCATAAGAGGGGGAGAGTTAAACTAAAGCCTTCATCAATATGTAATCATCTGTTTCAAGATAGAATAGAATGGTAGAAGCAAGTCAATCACTATGTCAAACCTTCAAGCATTGACAGAACAAGATTTAGAAGATTCACTTGTTACGCAAGCTTTGAATAAACTAATATAGTTTTTACAGCCTTCAATTGAGTAAAGTGACAATTATACATTTTAGCATCAAGTGCAACTACAGTTGGAGGTATTAGAAGCAACACCCAATTATGCATGTTTCAATTCCAATGCTTGATTTTTAGTGATATTGCTTGAACTTGAAAAGGTGAATCCTTCAAAATTTGAGATCTTGTTTGGAAGATGTTATGGAGGCTACAATGAAGATCAAATCTTTGGATGGGATGTTTCAAAAACGGATGTATTAATTCAAGACTATAGATGATTTCTTCGAGGACTAGTAGAACCTATTGTCTAAGAATGGAGAATAAAATACATAACTTCATTAGTATAGTATATTCTTGATTATTTATGTATATAGAAAGATTGAACTCTTTTTAAAACTCATCACTAAAAAAAAAGGTGATATTAGAAATATACACTTCAAAGGTTTTTAGAACCTTCTAGAATATTTTAGAACTTTTTAAGTTAGTAAAAGTCAATTGAAAAGCTTCCTAATTGATGAAAGTAGCTCAAGAAGCTTCATAATAGGTAGAAGGAGCTCAAGAAGCTTCCAAGTTGGTAGCAGCTAGATAAGCTTTTTAATTGGTAAAAGCTACTCAAAAAGCTTCTTAATTTGATGGAAGCCACTCAAGAAGAGTCTTAAACAAGAGTATATATAGGAATCAAGGTTGAAGAGTTATTCAGTCTCAACAATGCATCTCTTAGAATTCTAATTCATCTTTCTTAGTATTGTTCATATATTCATCCAATTAATTCAAGTTCTTATTAGTTTCTTCTTAAAATCTTATTTTAATTTAAGTCTCTTGCTATGTATTATCATGTCTCTTATACTTATTATAACTTTCCAACTATAGATTATTTTAAATTCAACAAGACCTTAGAATTTATTTTTATCAAGGATACAAGAATATAAAATAAGAGACTATAATTAAAACAAGGTTTCAAGAAAAAACCAACAAGAATTTGAATTAATCAGATGAGTATACAAAAAACATCAATAAAGGTGAGCTAGAATTCTAAGAGATCCATTGTTAAGACTAAAGAATTCTTTATCCTTGACTCTTATATATATTCATGTTTAAGACACTTTTTTAGTAGCTTCCATCAAACTAAGAAGCTTCTTCAGGAACTTCTACCAACTGGGAAGCTTCTTGAGCTCCTTCTACTAACTAAGAAGCTTCTTGAGCTACTTTCACCAATTAGGAAGCTTTTCAACTGACTTTCATTAACTCAAAAAGCTTTTCAATTGACTTTTATTAATTCAAGAAGCTTTAGAATGTTCTAAAAGGTTTTGTGAACCTCCAAAGTGCATGTTTGTAATATCACCCTTTTCTTTAGCGATAAGTTCCAAGAAGATCTTATACCTTTGAAAATCTTTTTATATACATAAAAAATTAAAGATACATTATATTAATGAAGCTATGTATTTTGTTCTTTGTTCTTGGACAATATATTCTATTGGTCTTTGAAGAAATTGCCTATGGCCTTGAGCTAGTATCTCCATTGTTAAAACATTCTATCTAAAGATCTGATCTTCATTGCAGCCTTCAAAACATCTTCTAAACAAAGTCTCAGGCTTAAAAGGATTTATCTTTTCAAGCTCAAGTAATATCATTAAAGCTCAAGCATTAGAATCAAAACTTGCATGGTTGGATCTTACTTCTAATGGCTCCAACTAAGGTTATATTTAGTGCTAAAATGTATCATCTTGACTTTGCTCAATTGAAGATTATGAAAATTATATTGGTTTGTTCAAAGCTTGCATGGCAAGTAAATCTTTTGAATCTTATTCTTTCTACAATTGAAGGTCTCACATGGTGACTAACTTGCTTCTATTACTCTATTCTATCTTGGAAGAAATGACTACATATTAATGAAGGCTTTAGTTTAACTCTTTCCATCTTATAAATACTTCTTGAATCCAATCTTCATCAAGAAATTATCATCAAATACATTTGGATTTGTAGAGATAGAATCAATGAAATTCTTGTACTTTTTGAGGCGCATTGGTGAGATTTTTGGCCAATTCTTATATACACTCATTAATATCACAGCTTGGCTAATAAACAAGATATTCTAATTTGTTCCACTTTCATTGTGAATCAAGTATATTTTCAACCTCATATTCTTCATAGTCTTTAATTTTGATATTAAGTAACAATTGTTGTATTCTTTTTAAAATATGCAATTCTCTACAAGGTTTTAAAAGAGAGACATAAAAAATTAGATGTACCTTCATAAAAAATGGTAATTCTAAGCAATATGCCATTGGATAGAAAATAGTCTTAAATTTTGATAATCCAACTTATCACATAGCTGCTTGGTCTTGATGTTCCGCCAAAGAAACCATATCTTATCTCCAATATAAAAAGTAGGCAGTTGATTTCTAAATTTATCTACAAATACCTTGTAAGCATCTTGAGCTACTTACAATTGAAGTTTTAAGGTTGTTTGGTATTGCGATAGATACTTTGTAAATTCTTCAGTTGTTGGATTGTTATTTTTTGGTGTATTTTATAGATTAAGCTTCAGATAATATCCATACTTGGAATAAAATGGTATTTGCTGAGTTGAGGTATGAGGAGCATTATTATATATAAATTCTATTAATAATAGATACAAGATCCAATCATCTTATTGATAATTGATGCTACTCTAAAAATTCATTAATTTATTCTATTTGGCCATCAATTTGAGGATAGAAAGCGAAAGAAGGTTTAATGTCCATCTTTAATATTTCAAAAAGACATCTCCAAAACTTAGATATAAATTGGGATATAAGGATAAAATTCACCCCTCAATCCAAATTATAAGATAGCCTCACTTAAGAGTTACTTGTAATTAGTGGTCTAAAATGAAGAAAGCAAATAGCAAGAACAAGAAGAAGAACAACCACATAACAAATGAAGTAAATGATATCAAGCAAGTGTACTATTCAAACTAGGTCATAGTTTATTTATTATATTTTTATTTAATAAAAAATTATTATTATTATTATTATTATTTTAAATAGATAATTTTTTTTATCTTTCCAATGATATATAAAATAAGTAAATCCAAGTTACTACCAATAAGTTATGATAGTTCAAAGATAGAAGATAAATGATAAAAAAATTAAATAAATTTTTTTATCTCAACAGTAACTTGCTTAAGAGATCATGAGTTCAAACATCATGAAGGCTCACAAGTAATACATAAGGGGTCTTGAAGAGGCCATGAGGCCTTAATCTTATCCTCCTACCTACATCCAAGGTACCACAACCCATATGGGACTTGTGCACCTCTCTTCCTACAAGGACTACATTGGCTGCTGGTCCTCCTATTTTCTACTCGTAAAATTCATTTTTTTGTATTTTTTACTATACCATAGTATTCAAAAACATCCAACATGCTTAAAAACCTTGAATGGCTTTCAAATCTTGCTCCATTTCTTCATAATAGCTCCCAAGGTGGTAAAACTTATTTTTACCAAAGTCTTCAAAATTATTCTAAAAATTCCTAAAAAATTCTAAATAAATTCTAAATAAATTTTAAAAATTTCTATAATATTTTTGAAATGATAATTTCAATTTAAGACTATTTTATTCTACCTTGGTGATTTTTTATAATAATAAAATTAATTTAAATTAACTATAAAAAAAAAAATTTACATAAATAATTAAAAAGATATGAGATTTATTTTTCATGCTTCTTAAATCTATTAAGTAATATTTATATATTTTTAATAAATGGTACATAGAAATAAAAGGCCAATGTAGACATTGGTTTTAATGACTAAATACTAATTCTTATAATTAGAAAAAAATACTAAATCAACTAAGATAATTGCCTCCAAGACTTACTAAGATTCTATTTTTTTCTCACTACTACTATCCTCTTTTATTTAGTATCTTCTAAACACATCTTTACTTTATAATTATAGTTTTGGTATTCTAAATATATTTTTTTATCTTAAAATAATTAATGAATGAATTTGATGATTCATATGGGATCCTCAATTGGATACGATATCATCTAATAGGCCATGATATTGATATATATTGTCAAGACAGAGTTTTGTTGTTTCTTTATTAGACATAATCTTATTGCAAGGAATCAAATTAGCCATCTTTGTAGATCAATCAACCACGATATGGATGTTGTTGAATAAATTAGATGGTAGTAGATCCGTGATATAATCCATTGAAATAGAAGACCATGACCGTTTTGAAACACGCAAGGATTGTAAGAGTCTATTAGGGCAATGTCAATGATTTTTGGACCTTGAATAGATGTCACAAGAGAGTACAAAATCCTTCACCGCCTTCTATATTTGAAGCCACCAAAAATCTCGAGAAATAAGTTCCAAGGTCTTATTAAATCTAAAGTAATCCGTAGTTGGAAAATCATGGTGAGATTGAAGAACATGCAGTTGTGTTGGTTTTTTTGGGATATACAAACTTTGTTCAAAATAGCGACATATTCTATTAAGTTTGGTAGCAATTAAGAACTCAAGTTGGCATAAAATATTCCAAATTCTTGTAATCTATATATACAATCATAAGATGCATTGCTCCTTCAAGGAAATGATGCTTTTCTTTAAAAAAATCCATAATAGCAAGAAGCTTCTTATCATGGATTTTATAATTAATTTTGGCAACAAAGAATTTTTGAGAATAAAATGCAACAAGATGGAGTTTATCATCTATCCCCATTTGCAAAAGTACGGCCCTTAGTGTAAAATTTGAAGCATCAATCTCCATATAAAATGCCTTTGTAAAGTCTGAATGCACCAAGATTAGGACTATAGTAAGTATTGTCTTGAGGTCTTGGAATGTCTTGAGGCTCCTATTCTAACTTGATCTTATATGTCAATTGAGTAAGAGGAGCAACAACTTGACAATAATTTTTAATAAAGATTTGATAGAATTTAGCAAATCCGAAAAAATATTGTACGTCTCTCATAATCTTCGGAATGGCCTATTATATAACTGCCTCTATTTTCTTGGAAGCCATTGTTAAACCCTTGGTAGATACAATGTATCTCAAAAATTCTATCTTAGGTTGATGAAATATGTATTTTTCTGATTTGGCATATAAACTTGCATCTCATAGTTTTTGTAATATCAACTTGATATTCCTTTCATATTCTTTTAAATTTTTTGAATAGATCAAGATATCATCAAGATAAATTACTACAAACTTATCTAAATGCTCTCAAAAGATGTCATTCATTAAATGCTCAAAGATAGCAGGTATATTTATTAATTCAAAAGATATGGTATTATATTCAAAATGTCCATATCTTATCTAAAATGTGGTCTTCTATTCATCTCCTTTCTTGATCCATACTATGTTGTATACTCCACAAAGATCTATCTTAGTATAAATCTTAGCTTAGTTGAGTTATTTTAAAAGTCTTGAAATTAATAGTAGTAGATAAGAATTTTTTAATGTTATTTTATTCAATTTCCAATAATTAACATACATACGTAAAGAACCATCCTTCTTCTTCATAAAAAATATAAGTGCCCTTCTTGAAGACTTTGAATTCTTAATAAAGTTCTTTGTAAGGTTTTTATCAATATAATCTTTCAATGCCAAAAGCTCATTTTGAAAAAGATTATAGAAGAGGCCAAAAGGTGGTTGCATTCCTTTCTAAAGATCTATAATACAATTGTATGGTTGGTGCTCTGATAATATATTAGCATTCTTTTATTAAAAAAATATCTTAAAATTTATTATATTATTTTAAAATATTTATCAATAAAATCATATCTTCTTTAATTGGAGTCACATAAATAAAAAAACGTTGTACCTTCTTTAGTTGATCTTATAAAAGTCCTTATTCCAATAAATAAAGGCTTATCAATTTGTGACTTTTTACAAAAAAAAATTACATAGATTTCTATCAAAAATGTTATTCTTTACAATCTTCAATCTATACATGGATTATGCTTTTTCAACCAAGATAATTTGAAAATAATAGGATTTAAAGGAGTTCTAATAATGTTGAACATAATTTGGCTTTTATGATCTTTGAACAGCACTTCTATAGGCGTGGTTTCATCAATGACACTACTAGAGGATAAAGGTCGTCCATCTATTACCTCTACATGAATAGGTTTGGATTTCTGTACTAAAAGAATTTTATGAAGCTTAATGAATGCCTCATCTATAAAACAAGCAAACACCCTCAAATCCAACAAGGTAGTCATTTGAAGCTTTTGAAAGCCAAAATACAAAAAAATTATAAAACAATGAGCAGGTTGAGCAAAAAAGGACGAACTTAAATAATTTTGTTATGTTGGATTGTCTAGTCGCATGTTATTGTATTGTAATTGCTTACAATATATAAAAATTAGTCAAAATATAAAATATATTCATAAATTCTAATATGTGTTAGAATGGTTAGCAAAATATTTAAAATAGTTGAAATAAAAAATTTTGTTTTGATTTTTTTTTATGTAACTTGATTATGGCATTTAAATTATATAGAATCTAAATATTTAGTATAAAGCCTTGAGAGGCAATTGGGGTCCAAAGAAGAAGAATTAAACTACTAAGAGGCTTATTTAGAAAGATGAAGATAAATTATAGATGAATGAAGGAAAGGGATGAAGTTCTTCATTCCTATTGATCAATGATCATGTCCAATAGGCTTTGAGGAGGTTGTATCAAGGACATGAAATAGAAAAAGATACATAATCTAATAGAAACTATATCAAAGAATAGTCACAAAATAGAAATAAGAAAATATGTATATTCAAAGAAAACTGGAATGGCTATTGCCAAAGACTAGAAACATGAAGACTCTTGAAACTAGACTAGAAATACAAAAGAAATTGACAAGAGTGAAGAGGGCTTCACTCTTGCCTCTATAAATACTATCTAACTAAAAACTACGTGGCAGTATTCTATAAGACCTCATACACGTGTCTAATTTGCAAGACACATGTCAAACTTGCATGACAAGTTTCCCACATGTGCGCCACGTACTTGACTTGTTCCGCAAGCTACCAACATGTGTGCCATGTGGCTAGCTTGTTGACCTACCAATCACCTATAGACATGTATAAAGGTGATTTTGTATCTATAAAGCTTCTAGGAAGCTTTTCTATCAGATATTATCAAATCAATTTATTTTATCTATTTCTATTGGTCTATATTATTTAGGTAATTTATTAGAATAAATCTTATGTCTGTGACATTACCTCTCCTTCTAGGGATGCGTTCCACGAGGAGTGGTGATTACATATTGAAGAAGTCTAAGATACGTCAAATTGTACTTACTATATATTCTGATCTCTGTTTCCTTCGAAGGTAGTTGATAAGTCCTTTCAGCCATTGATAATGTTTCATACCAGGGCAAGAAGACCACCTTGTTATTTCATCATTGTTGAGGCCTTCATAACTTCCTTCAAAAAAAATATTGGAAACACCATCAAGAATAGTTTGCTATCTCTAAAAGTATCACCAAATATCGGGAGTCTCTTCCAAGGTCGTGATACCAAACACATTGTATTTTGCCATCAATCCAAGGAAGGACATGTCGTTCTTGAGGGTCTTCATCTCTATTCCGTCATCTTGAAGGTTGTGATAGTCATAATGTCTTGTTTGGTAAATCAGCAAATGATGGCTCTTGAGTTGAATTCGCTAGTTGTTGATCTTCCATCTCTTTAGCACAAAAAAATCTAATGACAAACAATGATACAAGGTAGGATGAAACCTCTATAGAACCTGCTTTGCTTTATAGTAAAGATTTTCTTGAATATTTATCTTAGTTTTGATGGATGTCGTCCATGAAATGCATTGACTTTTATTGATGCATTTATTAGATTCTTTGATGGCTCCCATGTGCGTTCACTAATATTGTATCTGCGCTAATGCACAAGATATTTTAGTTGATTTTGGCGCCGCTTTGAATCTAAAATCTCTTCAACCTTGAATTCTTCATAGTTGTCCACTTCTACAGGAGGAGGTGGCATTTGTCTTCTTTGTTGTATATCCATTGTCTTGTATGGCTCGAGTAGTGATACATGGAATATATGATGGATCTTCATGGACTCCGGTAGGTGTAATCGATATACAACTAGATTGATTTATTCAATAATAGGAAAAGGTCCAAGCTTACGATAGTCCAACTTATCACAAGGACGAGTAGTCTTAATATTGCAACAAAGTAACCATACCTTATCCTCCACATTGAATTGTGGTTGTTCCTTGCGATACGCATCTGCATTTATTTTTTATCGTTCTTGAGCTTCTTTTAATTGCACCTTCATTATTGCATGTAGCTCTAACAAACGATTTGCAAAATCTTCTGCTGCTGGATTATCAACTTTTGAAAAGTCAAAAGCATCAAATCATGGGTGATAACCATAATTAGCAAAGAAAGGTATTTGTTGCATAGAAGAATGTATTGTATTATTATAAGCAAATTCAGCCAATTACAGAAGAGCTATCTAATCATCTTTTTGATAATTGATAATACAGCTTAAATATTGCTCCAAGACTTGGTTCACGCGCTTTGTTTGTCCATCAATTTGAGGATGAAAAGCTAAAGATAACTTTATGTCCACTTTTAAGATCTTGAAAAGGATTCTCCAAAATCTTGATACAAACTGAATTCCCCTATCCGATATAATATCCTTAATTAATCCATGATAGCGATAGATATTATCAATGAAAAGCTTAGTTGTTTCTTCACTTGCGATAGATTTTGTGCATAGCACAAAATGAGCCATCTTGGTGAACCAATCTATTATCACAAATATAGAGTCATAAGATCTTGAGCTTGGAAGATCTGTGATAAAATCCATAGAAATAGAAGACCATGGTTGACCTGGAATAGGTAATGGCTGAAAAAGTCCAAAAGGCCGATGACGAGGAGTCTTTGATTTTGAGCAGATATCACATGATTGTACAAAGTCTTTAACTGCCTTCCACATTTGAGGCCACCAAAAATCTCTTAATATAAGTTCTAAAGTCTTGTTGTATCCAAAATGTCTTGTCATTGGAAAATCATCACGTGCTTGAAGAACACCTTGTCGTATTATGTGTTGTCTCGGTTGAAAATGCACCGGGCACTTGGCTGTAGAAGGTAAAGTACTGTTTGCAAATACTCAAGAAATCCTAATAGGTTTCACCCATATATAAGGAATATAATTCGAGCTTCAATTCAAAAGTGTTTAAAAACACTCCTCTTAGTAAAATCAATCTTACATATACCCCAATTACCTTATTTCTTTTATAATTAAGCAATTTTTATTTTTGTTTATAAGTTGTAACCCTAATTAGTGAGCTTCAATAAGCTATAATTTTTAATCAAACCGTCCATTTAGTGTGAAATTTTGCACACACATGCTAGTATAAGCCTTTTACATGCTCAGAAAAACTTAGTCTAATCCAACTTACAGATTGTAAGAAAATGCCCAAAAAGCACACTGATGACGCTTGGCTACCAACTTGAAGATTGATGCAGAAATTCCAGTGGTGATTTCTCCTTCTTTCACTGTTAACTTCAGCTCAAACTTGGTGTATAGCTCAACCTACAAGTCTTCTATCAGTATACCAAAAATTACGTTGATCCAATTAGTGGATCTTTGGTTATCACAGAAAGCCTATCCAACCCTAAACTGCCAACTTCTGACAACCCTTTGTATCAAAACTCAAATATCTCCTGATTGCATTGCTAGATTAATACAAAACTTTGTATATACTTAGCAAAACCAACAACCCAGACAATATCAAATTTTGAACTGTAGATGCTTCACAGATTTTATGAATCACTCAACAATGCAAGCCATCATTGTCTTATATAAAAATCCAAATCACCAATACAAATCCTGACTTTGAATAGCAATTGCTAAGTCCTCCAAAACCCTATGGTTGCAAGCTAAATGCCCTTGGAATCTCTTTTAAGCTAGCTATCCAATCCTAATCGTTGATCTTCAAATGTCCCCCTTCCTTGCCTTCGGCGGTCGTTTTTGTCCCTAGAGGTCCGATTTCAACCCTGTCTCATATCCGGTCTTTCCTTGGGTATCAATTCAACTAAATTTAAGGATTTTTAAGTTAAATCCTATTCTCAACTTAATTCTTATACCAACCATAATAACTATTTTTTTTTTTCTATCCTATTCTAATTAACTTATGGCTTTTCAAAATCAGTAAAAGAGTTTGTATAGCCTAGAAGAAAACTTTAACTATTAACTTTTATCTGTTAGTTATTAAAACAAGAAAATAATCTAAGAGGCTTCCATAATCCTTTTCTTAAGTATCTTAAGTTCCTATTGAACTAAGATAATCAAGTATTAAATATAAATTGCTCTTATCTATACCTTTCACTATATAAACCTTCTGCAATACGACAACATAAATGTGCTTCTCCTTCTAGAACATATAGACGTTCTTCAATATATAGTAGATTGTTCTTGAACTCGAATTTAGAAGAATCATGAGACTTGGAAGAATTATTCTTGATATCATGAACAAGAGGGTGTGAAGACATACTTGATTGAATTTGCTTGAAAAAAGTTGAATCAACAATCAATGTTGATTTTATTGCTCAAAGATAAAACTGCTCTGGTTTCAAGAAAACCGTTCTTTGTTGCTCAAAAGTTGCATCTCTTTCTTTTGGTGCAAAATAAGAACGTCTAGAAAGAGCATCGGACAAACCTTATTGTTTTCTCAGGCAATAAGTGATAACGAACTCAAATCTTGACAAAGACATACTCCAACGAGCTTGACGACGATTCAACATGCGTGCCGACATGAAATACTCGAGGTTCTTGTTATCCGTATACACGGTGACTGGACTCAAAGTGCCTTCTAGATAATGATGCCATTCTTGAAAAGAATCCACCATTGTAAGAAGTTCTTTGTTGTGGATCTTATAATTAATCTCGGCTGTTGAGAATTTTTTTAAATGAAAAGCTACTGGATGAAGTTTATCATCTGTTTCGATATGTGACAAAATTGCACCTAGGGCAAAGTCTCATGTGTCTATTTCCATAAAAAATGTCTTGGAAAAATCTACATGATATAGGATTGGTGCAGAAACAAACGATGTCTTCAAAGCTTCAAATGCTGCTTCTGCTTCTTGATTCCATTGGAGTTTGTCTTTACAAGTCAAACGTATAAGTGGAGCTACAACTCAAGAAAAGTCTTTAATGAAGATCCAATAATAATTGGCAAATCCCAAAAAGCATTGGATATCTCTTATTGTCTTTGAAATCTTCCAATTCATGATTGTCTAGATTTTCTTAGAATCCATTATGAGACCATCATTTGAAATGATGTATCCTAAAAAATCAACTTGAGTAGTATGAAATACACACTTTTCTATCCTGGCGTATAATCTTGTATCTCTAAGTTTTTGTAATACTTGATGAACATATATTTCATATTCTTCTACATTCTTAGAATAGATCAAAATATCGTCTATGTAGCAGAAGACAAAATTCTCTAAGAACTCACCAAAAACATCATTCATCAGATGTTAAAAAGCAGTTGGTACATTCGTAAGTCCAAAAGGCATGATATTATATTCAAAATGTCCGTATCTGATTCGAAATGCAGTTTTCAATTTATCTCCTTCTTAGATGCGTACTAGATTGTATGCTCCTCTTAGATCTATTTTTGTATAGATCTTAGCTTGATTCAACTGATCAAGGACTCCTGATATCAGAGGTAATGGATATCTATTCTTGATTGTGATCTTCTTGAGTCCTTGATAGTCAACACACATCTGCAATGATCCATCTTTTTTCTTCACAAATAGAATTGGAGCTCCTACTGGAGATTTAGAATGGGGTATGAAATTCTTGGCCAAATTCTCGTCAATATACGCCTTGAATTCAGCCAATTTATCTTGTGATAAACTATAGATTGGTTCAAATGGTGGCTAAGTTCCTTCTTTAAGGTCGATTGAACAATCATATAGACGATGTTCCAGAAGAATATTTGCATTCTTTTTCTCAAAAACGTCTTGATAATCTTGATATTGATTTGGAATGCTACTTGAAGTCTTTCCATCATTGGAAATAGGTGTAGCATAAATGACAAAAGGTGATCCTTCTTTTGCAACATGTAAGAAAGCTCTTGCACCTACAAATGCAGGTTTAATTCTACTAGATTTATGATTTTTTATTTGATTAACTATATTGTTAGCTATACTTTTATAAAAGTTTAGAGTACAAAAAATCCAATCTATTCAAGGGTTGTGTTTTTCTAACCATGATAGAGCTAGAATAATTGGAATAGAGAGAGATCTAATTATGTTGAAAATTATGCAACTATTATGGCCATTTACTACTACATCTAGAAGAAGTGTTTCATAAGTAACATCTCCAGAAGATAAAGGACGACCATCTATGACTTCTACGTGTACGGGTTTAGATTTTTGTATTATTTGTATTCTATGGCTTGTAGTAAATTCTTCATCTAAAAAACAAGCCGAGGCTCTCGAATCTATTAAAGCAGAGGCTTTGTAATTATTAAGTCCTAAATATACATCTATTATAAAACAAGGAGATAGTTGTGAGGAGAAGATAGGACCTTTATTAGAAATTATACAAGATCCCAGCCGCACGATCCTTATTGTAGTTGGACAAACTTGTTTTCCAACATATTATCTTCTTTGACAGTTGTACTCTTCATCTTGTGGTTGCGTCGTTTCTTTGGACAATTTTGAGCAGTGTGTTTAGGTTCTCCACAATACAAGCATAATCCTTCTTGACGACATCGAGTCTTTTCTTGTTCAGTAAGCGGCTTGAAACATATAGCATCAATTTGTATGTCCTTGACTTCTGAAGGTACATATTGAGAAGACATTGGTACTGCCACTGAATTATAATGTTGCTGAGGTTCTCTTGTACGACTTTCAGATCTAAATTCAAAAAGCCAATTATCACACTTTACCACAAAGTCTATTGCTTGACTCAATGTTTAAAGATCGAATAAGTTCAACATCAATTTCTTCACTTCATATTATAATCCGTAGAGAAACTGCATGATGAATGCAACATTGTTCCACTTGATATCGATTGCTAGTTGTCAAAATTATGAAGCATATAATGTCACTGATTGATTGCCTTGTCGTAGGATATGAAGCTTTTTGGTTGCAACATGAGTTGCATCATGTTCTCCATACATAGATTAAAATTCTGTTAAAAAAGCTTCTAAATTATCCAATATTAAATCACGTCGTTTCAGAAAAGATGAAAACCAAGATAAGGCAGAACCTGAAAGTAGTGTACCAATAAATCTAACTTTTGATTTTGAAGTTGGAAAACTTTGCGGTTGCAATTCAATCACCAATTGGACTTGGTCGATGAATCCTTGAAACTTGGATCTTGTGCCATCAAATTTGTCAAGTAGACTAATTTTTGGTTCTCTAATGCTTGAACAATATTCCAATATAGGAGGAATTATATGGCTTGGTGTAGATGTTGAAGCAGCTCCAACTATATCTATATCTTCATTATTTGGTAACCTTGTTGTTCCTTGTGGAGGTACAGTGAGTTGATGCATTGCAAGCATCAATTCTCTCATTTGCTCTTGTATTTGTGCCATTGCACTCTTCATTTCGGCAAGCTCTGCCATGATAATACTTCAAAAAATATCTAACACTACTCAAGTTAAGTAGAAGAAAGAAAAAAAAATACTATGAATAATATCAATTTAGAAGAGGGTAATCCGTAACTTCTAATATGCTTGTGTCTTATCCAGAAAAAGGGGTAATCCACTCTTAATCAAGACAAGATAAAGCTATGATATAATAAGTGTACTCTTGTCAATCTGTCAAGGACATAAACTAGAAAAAGATACATAATCTAATGGAAACTGTATCAAAGAATAGTCACAAAATAGGAATAAGAAAATATGTATATTCAAAGAAAACTGGAATGGCTATTGCCAAAGACTAGAAACATGAAGACTCTTGAAACTAGACTAGAACTAAGAAAGAAGTTGACAAGAGTGAAGAGGGCTTCACTCTTGCCTCTATAAATACTATCTAACTAAAAACTACATGGCAGTATTCTATAAGACCTCATACACGTGTCTAATTTGCAAGACACATGTCAAACTTGCATGACAAGTTTCCCACATGTGCGCCACGTACTTGGCTTGTTCCACAAGCTACCAACATGTGTGCCATGTGGCTAGCTTGTTGACCTACCAATCACCTATAGACATGTATAAAGGTGATTCCATGTCTATAAAGCTTCTAGGAAGCTTTTCTATCAGATATTATCAAATCAATTTATTTTACCTACTTCTATTGGTCTATATTACTTAGATAATTTATTGGAATAAATCTTATGTATGTGACAGGCTGCCTGCAACAAGAACAAGGGTTTCGGCAATTTCAAAGGAGGCATTTGAAAATTAGAGATTAGAATTAAAAAGCTTGTTTTTTGTACTATAATTTTGATATAAAAATTAAAAAATTTGAAGTTTTTATGAGGAAAAAGTAGGCACTTGAATTTAGGGTATACAAATAATATCTACTATTACTCTTTTGAGGAGTTTTATGAAAGCTTTTGGAGATTAAGAGATGCGATTGAAGAGGTAATTTTAAGTTTTATACTTGATATGGAAGAATTATTATATTTAGAGTTTTGAAGAAGGAGATATTAGGAATTAAAGATAGCAAATTGAATTCCAAGGTAGTAAATAGGCCATTTTATTCATAGTGATGGCTTTTGCCATATCAAGAGCTTTTAAACGAATTTTTGCCTAAAATTTGTTTAAAAGGTGAATCTTTGTATTAAAAACCTATATTTCAAAGTTTCATAGCATTTGGACATTTAGTTTGTGAGATGTAAAGAATTTAGTACACAAGT
This sequence comes from Physcomitrellopsis africana, assembly GCA_036785485.1. Taxonomy (NCBI): domain Eukaryota; kingdom Viridiplantae; phylum Streptophyta; class Bryopsida; order Funariales; family Funariaceae; genus Physcomitrellopsis; species Physcomitrellopsis africana. The sequence continues at coordinate 812,034 of JAWRVF010000028.1, forward strand.
GTTTATAAATAAGAATTTGAAGCTACTGTTAGGATTTTTGCAATATCTAAAGATTGGTAATGAATCAATGGTTGAAATTTGTGGTGGTAGCTATTAAAAATATATTAATATTTCATTTAAATTTTGAATGGATATGGATGGTTGTATTAAAAGTCATGGATTATTGAAATTCAAAAAAAATTCCCTCCATATGGGAGAATGAAGGTTTTAAAATATTTTTTATATTTTGAATGTTTTAAAGAAATAAAACTTATATATTGGATGAAATAGCTCTATGAAAAAATCTTTTATATAAATTTGGAGGTTTTTTAATACTTGGATCTTGGTTAAGTAATTAATAGCCACTAAAAGCTCCGTACTTTCTTGAGGCAAATACTCTCTACCATAACAACAGTCTTTATTATGGTTGAATATTATTGTTTTCCTGAATAATTGTACTCTTGATTTTGATAATGCATCAATTTTGTTTTTTTGGACAATTACCAATCTTGTGACCTTCTTCATTATAATATAGGCATAGACTTTCTTCTATCCAATTTTTCTTTTCTTCTAGACTAAGAGGTTTAAAACGTATTATATTAAATTATATATCTTCTATTTTTCAATATAAATTCAAAATACTTGTCGATGTAATAAGAGTATGTTGGATTGCGTGTTATCTTGTTGAAGTTTATGAATATTAATCTTAATGACGTTAAATTAGTTGATTATCATATTTTACGGCTTGGCGAATGGCTTCATTGATCAATTGTGGATCCGGAATTGATAACAACAAATCCTTCATATCATCTCTTAGTCTCCAATAGAATTGGCTCATTAGGGCTTTTTCATTCCAATTGATGTCACATACTAATTGCTTAAAATTAGATGCATAGATTGATGCAGAGTGTGCCTCTTGATGCAATGCTTGAATCTTAATTGTTATCCAATGAGCCTTGTCATATTCTTCAAATGCTTCCATAAAAACTTTAAAGTTGCTCAAAATTGGTGGTTTCTTTTCAAATAACGAAGCAAACCATGATAATGCTTGCTTCATAAGTAAGCTGTCAATCAATCTAATCCATGATTCTTCTATTGGATAAATATCAGATTATAGGACCATTATTAATCAAATTTGATTACAAATCCTCAAAACTTTGAACGCGTTGTCATACTGCATTTACGTGTAGTGTGTAAAAATATTATATATCTTGTATCTATTGTTATTATATGTGTGAGTGCTAGAGGTTATTTTAGAAGATATTATAAGGAGAGGATTTATTTTAGCCATTTAATTAGTAAATTAAGATGGCTATTTATTTTGTTCCTACCTTACTTATATCTTAGAATAGATTCTTTTGTAATTAGAAGAAAGGTAAAGGTTGTTTTAACTTTCTTGTTGACTTTTGAGGTAGAATGGATCTTGTGGGGGATAAGAAAGAAGAGCATGGAGTGAATAGGGCCTATCCTATAGGATTTGGCTATCCATGTGGGCGTGTCATAGATTGATATGGAAGAAAAGGGGGATATACTCCTCTTGCTAGACCTAGGATTTGGCAATTTTTGATTAGTAAAATTTAGAGAGAGATAGCTCCAAGGATATAGAAGCATTTATAATGAAAAATAAGGTGTGTATTCTTTGAATTGTGAAGATTTTAGAACCTATTTACTTCCTTGTATTGGAGTAGTGAGCAAAAAGTTATGCTTGTTTTAGTAGAGTGAGATCTGCTGATATCGAAAAGTAACGGCAAAAACTTTGATCTGCCACTGCACGTTTGATTTCAAGTCTTTCTTAGTGTAATTTTCAGAAAGTGTGGAAAATTGTGCTAGCTTTCTATCAAGCTATTTTTTGTAGCATTTGGAGTTGGAGAGAGAAAGTTGTGAGCTTGAGAATGGGAAAGGGTCTGCTGCCACCTAACGAAGAGGGATAGAGACTTTGTTCAACCATCCAAGTCGGAAAATCTCTTTAATCTTTTTGATATTTTATATATTTATATTAGCTTGTGTTAGCTTTCTATGAAAACAAAATCAATACATTTGAAGCTTTTATGAAAGTTTTATGAGCTATGAAGTGTCAAGAAGACAAATTATTACTAGGGTTTGATGAGTAGAATCAACTAGCTATAAAATCTGAAGTTTGAAAGGCATATATGCAAAATTTTAGGAAAAGTTAGATGATGGAGTGAACTTTCTAAAAAGCTATTGCATGTCCAATTTGGAGAAGGAAAGTAATCACAAAAAAGGTTGAAGTGAAGATGAGCTTTACTGCCTTTGTATTTACTGGAAAATTTTAGTGCCTATTTCTTTTAGCCATAACTTTTAAAGGATAAGACATCTATCTGTGAAATTTTGATACATTTTACAATGGATTATTAGCTTTTTATAGGCTATGAGCATGCTTGATTTAAAATTTTAATGGATTTTTAGTGATTTATTTAATTTCAGCTTATTGTATGACTTATATTCCTCATATGTGGTTGTATTTTGAGATATACTTGAGTATATATATATTTTGTTTATACTTATTATACAAATATATATACTTGTATTTATATCAAGTATTTATATAAGTATTCTATAAGTATTATATATAATATTTATACAAATATTATATCAAGGATTATACTCTATTTTTATATAAGTATTTTTTAAAGGTTTGTATTTTATATTTATATAAGTTTTATACTTTATATTTATACAAGTTTTATACAAGTATAATACAAATATAATTTGGAAGCTTGAACAAATATTGAGCAAGTATATAAGATACTTGCACAACTTCCTCTCATGTTTCCTGCTAGTTCTAATAGCAGCTAAGAACTCGATATTTTCACAAGGCAAATTTTTTTTATCTGACAGCGTACCATCATATTTCTTTGAAAGACTAATTCAAGGCTCCTTATATTATTAAATAGGTAGATTTCCTTGCTGTAGTATAAGTACTACTGTATCTTTAAGCATAAAAGTTGGAAGTGGGTGTAGTATAGCTTGTAGCACTCCAGATGTTGTGTTGTTACAAAGTTTTGCAACAATTTGTTCAATCTTTGCAATTTTAGCAAATAAAATAGTAAAAAGACTTATAATAGTGTCTAACTTGAATTCAAAAGATTCAATCATACTAATATCTTGACCTCTAGCTATTCTAAGGAAAAAAAAAAAATGAATCTATGAAAAAATAATATCAATTTAAAAAAAGATAATCCGCAACCTCTAAAATGCTTTAAGACCTTCAAAAAGAGGGATGATCCACTCTCTCATAAGAAGGACAAAGTTTTAATACTATAATGAAGAAAATATCAATTTAAACAAAGATAATCCACAACCTCTAAAGCATTGGTATACCTTCAAAGGTAAAAAGATTGTGTCTAGTGAAGATAGTGCAAGGCTCTTTCTTGACAATATATATCAATATCATGGCCTTTCGGATGATATCGTATCTGATCATGGATCTCATATCTATTATTGGAAAAATTTACATATAAAAAAATTCTTCATGCCTAAACTCAATAAACATTATTTTACTCCTACTAAAGATATCATTCAAAGCTTGATCTATGGAATATGCCAAAGAACAATAATTTAATAGCTGAAGGGTTTGCAAAGCATCTATCACAATATTAAATAACCTTGAAGCTTCAATTACAAGTAGTTCAAGATGCTTATAAAGTATTTGCATATAAATTTGAGAATCAATCACCTACTTTTTATATTAGAAATAAAGTATGGCTTCTTCGACAAAACATCAAAGCCAAGTAGCCATGCGATAAGTTGAACTATCAGAGAGTATGACCATTTTCCATTTAGAAGCAAATTAATCTGATGGCATATCGCTTGGAACTACCATCTTCTATACATGTACATCTAGTTTTCCATGTCTCTCTTTTAGAGCCTAATAGAGAGTTGCGTATTCCAAAAAGAATACAACAATTGTCACTTGATATCAAAATCAAAAATCATAAAGAATGCAAGGTCAAAAAGATGTTGGATTCACGGCAAAGGTGGAAGAAATTAGAATATCTTATTCATTAGTACAACTATGATATCACTGAGCGCACATAGAAATTGGCCAAAAATCTTGCCATTGCACCTCAAAAGATAGAGGAATTTTATTGACTCTATTTCTACAAATCCAAACATATTTGATAATAATTTCTTATTGAAGATTGGATCCAAGGAATATTCATAAGAAGGAGAGAATTAAACTAACTCAAGGCTATAGGCAATTTCTTTGAAGATTAATAGAACCTATTGCCTAAGAACACAGAACAAAATACATAGCTTCATTAGTACAGAGTATTCTTGATTTTTAATATATATAGAAAGATTTTTGAAGGTATGAGCTCCTCTTGAGACTTATTATTAAAGAAAGAGGTGATGTTAGGGATATATACTTCGAAAGTTCATAGAACCTTCTAAAATATTCTAGAGATTTTTAAGTTAGTGAAAGTCGGTTGAAAAGCTTTTTAGTTGATAAAAGTAGCTTGAGAAGCTTTATAATTAGTAGAAGGAGCTCAAGAAGCTTCCTAATTTGTAGAAGTTGTTTAAGAAGCTTCTTAGTTTGATGGAAGTCACTCAAAAAGCATTCTAGATAGGAATATATATAGGAATCGAGGCCGAAAGTTCTTTAGTCTGGACAACACATCTCTTGGAGTTTTAGTTCATCTTTCTTGGTGTTGTTTGTATACTCATTTAGTTAATTCAAGTTCTTGTTGGTTTTTTTTTTTACATTGTTCCAATTCAAGTCTCTTGTTCTATATTTTTGTATCTTTGACAATATGTATATGTGTATTTGTATATATATATATATAAATATATATATATATATATATATATATATATATATATATATATATATATATATATATATATATATATATATATAGTAAAACTAATTATTTTATATTAGATATATATTTGGTATATTTATAAATAAATTCTTCTTTTGATATTAAAAATATCTTTATAATTTTTTTTATGCATATTCTAAATGAAATTCTTACATCTAAATTTTTTTATATAAAAACCTTATCTAAAGTATATATAAGCTTTTTATAAATAAATTTTTTTGATTATATCTCTTTGTATTTTATTCTTAATTTTAAAACTATTGATATTTTAAAGATTATATTTTTAACAAGTAAAGACTCTAATAAAATTTTAAAAATCATTAAATATATTAAATATATAATTTTTTTTATTTTAATAGATATTTTTCTATTATACTAAAATTTTATTTTCAAATAAAATAATTATGTTGTAATACTTTTGAAGAAAAAAATCTTAGAACTAGTATTAAATATTAATTAAATTAATTTATTGATAATATATATAATTTATTATAATATATAGATCTTAAATATGTTATTTTAAAAAATATATATTTTTATACAAAGAATTGGTTTGATTCAAAATAATCTTAATATATTTAGTTTTAAGTATTTTAAGAGTAATTTTAGATATTAGAAAATATGCTCTATCTAAATTCATTAAAAAAATTATAATATATTTTTTTTAAATATTAATTTTAAATATTTATATTTTATTTTGGATAATTTTTATTATTAAATTACATATAAAAGTTCTAATTAATCTTGAATTAGGAAATAAAAAACTTAGGACTATAGTAGTATAGAACATTTATAGTAGTATGTTATATAAATAAATTTTTTTAAAATAAGGTAAAAGTAGCTACCCACTTATGTCTGCATTTTATTTTTTTTAGCCTTTGATTATAATATTTATGTATAGTTAAAAATTTATTTAATAATGTTTTCTAAAATGATACAAGATGTATCATACTTTAAAAAATTTACATTATTTAAACTTCTCAATAACTATCTAGTTATATTTGTTAAATATTTTAAAATTATCAATTATTAAAGATTTAACAATTGATATCATTTAGAATATCTATAGAACTTCTTTATTTAAAAAATTATGTGTGATATTAAGATTATTCTTTATAATTTTTCTTATATAGAAGAAATTATTTTTTATATAAAAAATAAATATGTATGCATATAAACTTAATTTTATTAGTAAATATAATTAAATATTAAAAAATTTAATAATTATAATTAAAATTAAAGATTTATTTAAAATTAAAAAAGATATTAGTCTTTAAATAAGTCTTATCTTTTTTAGAAATTTTTAATATAACCTATAATGCAGAAAAATAAAAAGTAATAAAAAATATAATGTAAGATTAATTTAAATTATAATTTATTTTTAAAGTTTATATGACATCAATAATTTGAGATGTATTAGTAGTAAATACAATTTAAATCAAGCAATTATTTGGTTTTATAATTTTAATTTACTTACAAAATAATAAATATATAACTTAAGATAAAATAAATTTATATTAATATATAAAATCTATATAAATACTCTTAAACTATTCAATAACATATTATATTTTATTTAATTTTTTTAGATATTAGATTGCAATAAAATATTTTTAATGTATTAATCATATTTTATTAACTATAAAGATATTTCGTAGCAAAGTATAATATTTTTAAAAAAAAGTCTTAATTAAAATATTTTAATAAAAATTATTATAAAATTATAAAAAAATTATTACAGATATTATAATTAATATCTATTTAAAAAATATTATCCCAAATTTTTTCTTATATCTCTAGATTCTAATATAATAAGTATAATAGAATCAAATTTATTATTTGATATTTTTTGGATTTATTATTATTCAACTTTGAAAATTTAAAATTATATATATATATATATATATATATATATATATATATATATATTTAAATATTAAATAATTAACTACATAAGTTTAATTCTTAAATAAAAATATATATTTTTTATAATCCAACATCTATCTATATAGTATATACATTAATTGATTCTTATTACTTTTAATATAACTAAGATTAACTAGTTAAGTTTTTTATTTTTAATTACTAATTTAATATATAAAATAAACTTATAGTTTTATAAATTAAAAAATACAACAAAAAAATTCTAATACTTTTCTACCTCTTCTTTTTGTTTATGCTTGTTTTATTATATTTCTCTCTAGCTTTTTAAAAGTATGTACAAATAAGACATAGACAATGAAGTATACATGTAACAAAGTTTTCCTACTAAGATATAATTAAAATCATATGTAATTGCAATTCTATTAGAATAAGCACCAAAATTGCTATACTTCTTAAAAAATGTTTTCTTGATATTCTAAATCCCTACCAAATAGTTGATATATTGAGTTGCAAGGGTGTGGCCACTCTTCTCCAAAGAGAGGCTACAAACAATCATCCATGCCCCTCCTTTGAATACTTATGGGAATAATTACAGATAGCAAGTAAGCTTTCTATACTATATTTGTATGAGATACACAAAAATGCAAGATATAATAACAAGATTAATTTGACTATATGATATATTTTTTTCTTCTGAAGATATTAAATAAAAAATAGTATCTTTTTTTCAAAAATAATAATAAGAAGGAGTAACAAAGGATTTAATGATTGTATGGAATATGGGCTTTTTAACTTAAAAATATGTACCATAAAAATTTAAAAAATAAAAATAAAAAAAATAAATAATAAACAAACAAACAAACAAAAAAATAAAATAAAAAATAAAAAAAAATAAAAAAATAAAAAATTATTGAAATTATAAAAATCATAAAAATAATTAAATAGAAATTATCATCTAATAGAAGTAAAAGATCTTATAATTATTATATATAAAATTTTGTAATTTATCCAAAATTAAAATTTTATAAAAATATTCAAAAAAATCAAGTAGATACAAAATCATATACTTATTTTATATGCAAAAATTTAAATCAAAATATTAGTAATTTTACCAATTTAGTTGTATTGGTGTAATTTGAAAGCTTCATTATTATATAAGTATATATACTAATATTTGAATTTTAAATTTTTTGATAAAATACTATATTAGAAGATTTTTTTTTATTAGTTTTAAATATTTGTATAATGATTTGTGCTATGATTTGTGCCCTCTAATAATTATGATTTTTTTTTAATAGATTTTTTGAATATAGAACTTATATTCTATATTTTTTTTAATTAATCTATGATTTATTTTATGAATTTAACATGTAATTTGATTTATTAAAATATAAAATTTACTTTTTTTATGGAATTTTTTTTTTACTTGTATTTATTTCTTGATTTAAATTTATTTATTTGAGCAAGTTCAAAACCTGATGAAATACATTTTGACACTCTTAAAAAAACTTATTACAAATATTCAAGACATTTCTTTTTATACCAACTATTTTCTTGGAATATTTTTCAAATTTTGGTCTTCACAATTAATTGCTTATGTAAACAATTAATTTAAAATATCATTATTTTAACACAAGTATTAATTTTTTAATATAAATTTATTCATCTAATTATTAATAAGATTACATATGAATTTTTAAAACTTAAAAATATTAATTATAACTAAGTTTTATTATAATGTAATTGTGTCACAGACATAAGATTTATTCCAATAATTATCTAATTAATATAAACCAATAGAAGTAGGTAAAATAAGTTGATTTGATAATTTCTGATAGAAAAGCTTCCTAAAAGCTTCATAGACGCAAAATCACCTTTATACATGTCTGTAAGTGATTGGTAGGTTAAAAACTTGGTCAACAAGCTAGCCACATGGTGCACATGTTGGTAGCTTGCGGAACAAGCCAAGTACGTGGCGCATATGTGGAAAACTTGTCGTGCAAGTTTGACATGTGTCTTGCAAATTAGACACGTGTAGGAGGTCCTATAGAATACTACCACGTAGCTCTTAATTAGATAGTATTTATAGAGGCAAGAATGAAGCCTTCTTCACTCTTGTCAACTCCTTTTTTTCTTCTAGTCCACATTCAAGAGTCTATAGTTTTTTTGTCTTGTGGCGATAGCCATTCTAGTTTCTTTTAATATACATACTTCCTTACTTCTATTTTGTTATTCTTCTTAATAGAAATTTCATATGTTTATTTGCTTTCATCGAGTTCTTGTCCTTGACAAATAATTGATTCTGTAAGATTTTATCCACTTTTGTATAATCTTTGTTTCTAAACTATAATTATATGAGTTAATTTAAAATACAAGTTAAAATCTGTAAATATTTTTTTTCAACAATAATAAAGTATTATAAAATAAAAAAATATTCAATTTTTTTATTTAGATAATATTATATGATATTATATAAGATTTAAAAAAATAAGAATTATAAGATGAGTTTGAATTATTTTAAAATTTTTTAAAATCTAAATTATATAAAATTTTAAAAAATTCTTATGTATTTTTTTAAGTATATGCTTTTAGTTCTTTCTATTGGTTGCAAAAATAAATAAAAAATTTACATATATTTTTTGGTGCTTGGTGGTTATTTATCATAGTTATAAAATCTCTCAAAATATGTTCTAGTTTACAATTTTATTTCTTCAAAGATATCAAAGCCTTAAATTTAACCATTATATGAATTATTAAATGTATAAATTATTAAATGATTATAATTCCGATTCATTTCCAAAAAAATTTAGTATAAAAATATTTCTTTTTTTTTAACATAATAATAATATAAATTATTTTATTGAAATAGAAATCTTTTTATTTAGATTTTAAAAAAAAATGAGATTGCTTATATAAAGTTCCAAATTGAATATGATGTATAATGTTTTGAATCCATTATTCATTTTGAAGCACTATCTTAACTGCATTTCCAAAAAGTAATGATAACTGTTTGATATTCTTTATAAAATTAATATTCACTATTTGATATTGAATCTGTCAATTATATATACATATATATATATATATATATTACTTCAAAACAATTCAATCTAGTTTAATTGTGTGTGTGTGCATATATGTATATATACACATCAATATTAATTAAAAATTGGTGTGTAATTGATTCTGATTTTTTAAAAAATAATTATTTATGATTATAAATTCTTTAAATTTTAGGAAAAAGGCATTTGGTACATCATTATAGAAGTTGTCATTACCATATTCTTACTGTGTTTCATTACATGTAATCAAATTTTGATTGTTTTTAAAGTGTAAACTAAATATTGCTAATAATAAACTTCAATCTATATGCATTTTAAATTAAATGATATTAAAATTTGCATAAAAGAAACAAATCTCAAATCTATCACTGAAACATATTTTAAACTCAAAAAACTTAAGCCTATGGAAAAAATTAATAGTCGTAGTCCGTTGAGTTAGAAATTCTTTAAATTTGTGTATTTTATACTTTAAAATGATAAAAGCATTCAATTAACTTTTTTCAATAAAATAATCATACAAAAAAATACATAATGAAAAAATGAGAAATTTTATACTTCAAAAAAAAGATTATTATAGTGACGTACAAGAAATACCATGTATTGCTTCACATAGAACTATGTGTGTTGACCTCCATTCGAAGGGTCTTCGAGATGATTCTCAAAGCCATAATGCAAACAAGCGAAGCAAATCCTTACTGCACGCGTGTCAGATCCACGTCAGACAAGCCGCATTCATCGAAGCGCTGTGTGAAACGGACTAAAGAACAAGGCGGGAAAAAGAGTAGCCACGGAGGGTAACGTGGCTACAACTCGCACAAGCAGGCCCAACGGCGATACCATGTCAAGCATCCCGTTATGCAGACTGGCGCTTGGCTCCAGTGCAAAATCCGAAACTTAGCCACCGCAAAATAGAGGGGGAGACCGAACAGAAAATGTGACGACGTTACTGCGATGATAAACCCGGCATCCCTGTGCCCGCGACGCTCGTCTCGTCTCCGTGTCTAGACATCACCAACAGGCTCGAAGCCACTCTCTCCCGCCCTCCTTCCCAACCTCCGAACACCCGAACAAACCACAAACCAGACCCACTCGGATCCCCTCTTCAACCAACGTCTTCACTCCTTCGACAATCGCTCCCTCTGCAGATTTTCTACTCATCTCCGCTGGCAGTTGCAGTCGCACGCGCTCTCAATTCTTGTGCGTGGTCTTTGATTCTCGTTTGCTGCCCCAGCCATTGGCGTTGCTCCAGCGGACCTTTTCCTCTTTCTCTCTCGTGAAGCGCAGTGGTTGTGGTAGTTAGACCCAAGGCGGGTGCTCGTGTGCTGTGGTTCGGCCTTAGCTGTGCGTCGTTTCACGTCGGGGATTGGCGCTCAGGCAAATGTGGAGAGCGTGAGGAATTTTGGCGCGGAGATAATTCGTGGAGCTCCTGGTGGACGCGGCTGGAGGTTTGGTGCCCCGAGTCTGTGTCGTTGATCGCGTGGTTGGCGAGGTGAGGTGGAATGGGCAGCCCGGAGGCCGACTGTGCTGCTGCCGAGGCCGTTGGAACGCCGGAGAGTGCTTTCGAGGAGCTCACCGGGCCTCTGCAAGGCTGGAAGCGCAAGGTCTGTGGAGCGAGCCCCCCCCCTAACTCTGTTGTTCGTGCAAGGAAGTGTGGGAATCTTGGTTGTGAAAATCCGTTGATCATGTCGGGGAACACGTTGGTCGCTGGGGGTGCACATGTGGGACAGTCATATTCTGTCGGGCTGTTCGCGCTGAGTGGAAGGGTTGGGGAGGGAGCGCGAGTGATGGTGCCGAACACGGATGCCCAGGATGTCGCGTGGTTATGTGTATCGTATGCTCTAGGGTAGGGTGCATTCATTTGTGACGAGAGCGACGGGTCGGTCAATTTTCTGGTTTCGAGAGTGGTATCAAGAAGCAGCAAGTTCATTGCCATGTCGAAGCCCGAGTTCACTGCATGGACGTTCGGCGTGGTCGTAGTTCGCAGAAATCGTGGCTCGGCTGTTGGGAGAGGTGCATGGTGTGCAGTGTTGGGGGCTTCTGGTATGGCGTTTACCAGAAGATGCTGCTGAAAGAGCGGAGCCGTTATTCTGCGTCGGTTGTGACGGGTCTAGCGTGTGACGAGACAGCATTATCGCGGCAGTGTTTCATCGCCCGGGAAAGCGAGAACAGCTGCAATCCGGCAGATTCTTGCATTCCTTGGCGCTCAAATTTCGTAGCTTGATGTTTCTTGATGGGATGTGGGCTGATCAGACACCGCTGCGGATGTCCCGAGTTTTCCGTCTTAACCGGTAGTTACCAGTTACGACATGACATCGAGGACGACGAACGTGGTGCGAATCGCAGTTCGGGCGACGAATGCCTCGTAGCGTTCCGACCAGGGCGTGCACCATGCTGTGCCCTTCGTTTCTGCTACCGACGTCGCCCGAAGTTCGTGTGAGAGCCTCGGGGTGTATGAGTGCGTCACACGGCTCGGGATTGAGAGGCGGTTGGACGGTTCTTTGAGAGATGCTCGAGCTTGTTTTCTTGGTTCCATACCCCGGGAGGCGGTAGTATGTCGCACTCTCATCAGTTGACGAAATTTGTCGGTCCCTTCCTGTCGTCAGCGCAGGCTGTATGAAATGACATGCAATAGCTGTGCAGTGCCGGTGAGGGGGTTTGGGTGAGGAGAGGCGCTTCAGCTCGGGAGCGTAGAAGCGTTCATGCGTGTCGCTGGTCCTGGGACGGTCGTCGGCCAAGCACGGAGGTCTTCGTCTTGGTGAATACGTTCGCACATCCGCGCAGTTTATCCGAGACGGCGATCGCTAGTGAAGTCGTGCAAACGTTATCTGAGGTGTTGTCCGTGTGAGTTCGAGAGGAACGCTTCCGCATAACAACGATGGGACTGAGAGCCGGTTTGACCGGATCCTTGCGAGGAGGCGCGCCTCCATGTCGTGGATGCCGAACTATGGCAGATGGCAGGGCGTGTCTGTCTTGTCAGTGGGCGGGGTTATCCTAGTCGTCAGGTTTCCGTCGGTCGCGGAGCCGTGTGGTCGGCCTTGCTCTTCCGTGACGGTAACTGTGACTCGCATGGTCCGTCTTGAACCCTCGCTTGACGCTTCGAAGTCGATTACCGGCCATGCGCGGGCTCGGTCGCCTTCCGAAGACCATCGCTTTCCTGGTCTGGCCTTGTGCTAGCGGGACCGTGCGCAACGATAGAAAGGTGAGCGTTGGCTTTCGCTGGTGTAACGCGCCTTGGGCAGACGCAAGCCTCGGGCACTCTCATCCGACGTCATGGACACTCTGCACATGCACTCCTACGCGAGGTGCTGGATGTCGGAAACCCCTGCGTCCAGCAACCCGCTCTTCCGGAGGCACGGTACGAGAGCATGTCCTGCAGACGGACGACCTGGTCGCCTTCGGTGTAGGGAATGCTCCAAGTTTGAGGAGATCGCGAAGCATGGCATCCTGCGCAGTGCTGGTCACGCCGTCGCTCCGAGCCGTGCCGGCGTTCGGAGGTGGGAGATGGTGCGGAAAAGGCATCCACTTCGCGGTTGCTCAGAGTTCGAGCAGTGCTGGGTGGAAGCGACATCCCACGCATGTTTTGCGTGAAGCCTTGTGACGTGCAGGCTCGGGCGTACGGTAGGATGGTGGGGCCGAGGGGCATGCGTTGTGGCACCCGTGACCGCGGGAACGCGTCACTGTGCGGGGGATGGGGATGAAATCCTTCCACCACCCACACGCGAAGCTTTGGACGCAACTGTGACGGAGCTGTGGTACGCCGTGGTGTGGTGAAGCCGCGGTGGGAGTCGCAGATGAATAGGTTTAGACGTGGCATGCGCTTCCGAGGACGTCGGGTGCTGAATCGATCGTCAAGTTTGTGTGCTGTTTTGTGTGTGTACATCGCGGATGTCGAGAGACGCTGAAGACGTTCCGGGCAGGATGAAGGGGGTGCTTGGGTGCTCAATGCACATGAGGAATTCGGATTGGATGTGGATGAAGGTCCCGCGGGGTGGGTGTTTGGTCAATTGTGGAGGGTCTGACGTGGTGTTGTTGATGATGCGGGTGGTGGTCAGGTGTCTGGAAAGAAAGGGGGCACTCCAAAGAGGAAGGACGTGACGTTTGTGGCCCCTGACGGCGAGGAAATCAAGACCAAAAGGCAGCTGGACAAGTATCTGAAAGCTCATCCGGGGACACTGTCTGCGGGCGATTTCGAATGGGGAGTTGCAGGTACGCGTGGGGAATGTATGCGCACGTACATGTGTTGGGGTTTATAGGTCCAGAAACTGGTTTGGAGAGGTTTGTGACGTCCCAGGGACTTGCGTGATGAGTGGGCGTCGTTGGGTTTGGGAAGAAAGATCGAATGCAGCAGCGATGGGAATGGCGAGGGCACGTTGATTGCAGCGATAGTTGTGGTAGTGGCGATCGTAGGTGGCGGCGGGTGTGAGGGGAAATTGGGGAACCATTGTCGACGTTGTGGGGCGTTGGCCGCCAGTTTACCCCGCTGCGGTCATGCAGCATGGACAAGTGGAGTGGGTGCAGTGGTATTTGCATAATTGGTGGATTGCAGACTGAGCACGTGGGTGTGATGTGAGGCAATGTCTGGATTGTGGTGATTCCCGAGCTCTCCTTGACGGTGACGGTTCAGGGTGGTCGGGCAGTCGGGGCACGGGTGGTAACGTGGTCCGGATGCATGAGAGAGTCTCACACGGTGGTTGTGTTGTTTGGTTTCGAAGCTGGCGATGCTGTGACCCCACCCGAGAACCGGAGAAGGTCTGCGAGGCTGAATTCGAAGGGCCGTCTTTCGGGAGAAGGCATTGAGGAGGTGGCGGAGGTAAAACGGCCCGCCGTGAAGAGGTCAAGGAAGAGTCGTGAGAACGGAAAGGACGATAAGGATGGTGGGTGGCGGTTATGGTGGTTGAGATTGGTGTTTTTGGAATGTGACCAACTGTGTGTGTGATGATGGTGGGTGGAGGTAGACGCTGATTTGGATCCGCGGGGTTGAACAATGTGGTTTGTGGTGTGCACCAGCAGCCGCGGGCAAGGAGGAGGCAGATGTCAAGGCTGGCACGGAGAACGGAGCCCATGCTGCAGCAGACGAGAAAGTGGAGGAGAACGGAAAGGACAAGGAGGAGACCAAAGCCATGGACGTGGACGTTCCCGGAGAGGAGGTCGCTGCGGTGGAGAAAACCGTAGAAGCGACGGCAGAAGGGTCGAGCGAGAAAGCGGAGGACGAGAAGGTGGAGACGGAAGGGACGAACGGTGAGAAGTCTGCGGAGGTTCCTGCAGAGGCGTCAATGAAAGACGGCGAGGAGTCCGAGGCGGTGGAGGAAGCAGCGCGCAATGGCGATGCGGAGAAGTCGTCGAACGGCGAGGGTGGTGAGAAGGTGAAAGATGCGGTGGTGGGCGTGGCGGAGGGTTCGGCAGACGGGGTCGGAGAAGTTACGAAGGCTGAGACGGTGGAAGTTGGTGCCGCTGCGCCAGAGGCAGTTGCTTAGGTGGCGGGCCGCAGCGGTGGAGGGCGGAGCTAAGACCGACTTCACGTGGAATGGCGTAGGGGGAGGGTTCCTGGGATGAGCGTTGAACGTGTGGTAGAAGATGGCACCCGCGAGGGTATCCCTCTAGAGGCGTGTGGGATGTGGTTGTGGTTTCGTTGAGACTTGGAGCCTGGGGCTGGGTAGTGGTAGGAGGATGGGGTGCTCCTTGGACGAAACCGCGATGTGTAGAGAAATGGAGTGTGATGAGGGGCGGGGAACCTCGAAGTACAGATGCAGGGACAGGATCCACCCGGTAGGGAGTGGGCGGGGGAGAGGGTAGAGAATGGGGTAGGAGGGATGGCGCTTTGATGCGGGCACCACCCAGGGTTCTTTGGTTGTCCAGTTAGAATAGGTAGAACGCAAGTGTGCATTGTGCAGCAGACTTCGATTTTGTTAACCTGTTTGGTCGTGAAGGTTGCAGTATTACTTTCAGTTTGGTGCACTTCGTGAACAGGGTGCGGAAGCCCTTCCAACAGCTGTACACGCTGAGTGTGGTGTGCGATGTGGACTTGATGGGAGAACAGGGAATTTGCAAAGTGTGGAGGTGGTGCTGGCGGGTGTGGATGAAAGGATGATGTGTGGTGTGTGTTGTGTATGGTGATTTGTACGGGCTTCGAACAACGTGACATGGTAGGCGTTGGAGCTGTTTTGTTTGGTGGATTGGTGTCGTTGTTCTGGTTCTGAGTTGAGTAGTTGCAGTACTGCCTCGGTATGGTGGCTGTGGGATGTGGGTGCAGCGGCCGCGGACATAAGAGTGGTTGTCTCGGATATTGTCGTTGCTACTGCATATTGGTATTAGAGTGACGGATTAAACACTGAGTATGTATTATTTGTGACGGGCAGGTATGTATCGACAGCTTCGTTGGATTAGTGATATTTACTCGGGTGTCCACCTTGGAGGGGATTTGGGGGGTGAGTTGGGGTGTAAAGTTCACCATTTTTATTATTCCCAAATAGGTGTTCTTGAAGTTTTAATCGAAACCCGGATGTGATGGTCAAGATATGCAATTTCAGAGTTGAAGATGCGTACATGATGGGTTTGCTAACTTGGTAGCTTGCTGCAGTGCCGGAGTTGCGCAGGAATATGCTGTCAATAATGACTTTATGCTCACAAGGTTTAAATTTCTAATGTGGATGTTGGTTTACTTTGTTAGGATTATGCTCTGCTCTCGTCGTAAATGGGTCCTTGCATGGATATCTATTGAAGTAGATGCAAACACATTTCGGTTAGCAGATTATTGGCCTCTTTGTCGAATTCCCGTACCTAATCTCCAAATCCAGCAATTGGACTTGGCTTAGCTACGATCAACTCTCTGCTGCAAGGTACAAGAAAAACCAATCTGCTCAGACTTAGAAACAA
Organism: Physcomitrellopsis africana; assembly: GCA_036785485.1. NCBI lineage: Eukaryota > Viridiplantae > Streptophyta > Bryopsida > Funariales > Funariaceae > Physcomitrellopsis > Physcomitrellopsis africana. The sequence continues at coordinate 828,679 of JAWRVF010000028.1, forward strand.
ATGCATCTGTTACAGTCCAAACATTTATTTATTTTGTATGAATTGAGAGAACTAGGTAGTATGACTTTCTAAAAACACTTTGCAAGTGGTTTGAACTACTTTCCGCTCTACTTGAATGAGCAACATTCGGTTACGTTCTTTACATAGTTAAGAAAATCGACGTTCTACGAGTGGCAGTAACATACCAGGAGTATCCCAACGTCTGCAGAGATAGACCCTGCTGGCTCGACATCCTTCGTAACTTGTAGGCCAACGACAAGTTAGAGTACACAAAAGAAAAACCCGTCCCAGATACCTGCAGTTGGAGCCTCTACAAGGTTAACAGCTTGTAGTATACAATGAACACTTGCACTAACTATGACATGATTCTCACCTCCTGTGCATGTTATTCGATACATAATTGGACACACATGCTTGGACTACAGGTCCAGTAACTGCTTCTGGAAATTTAGAGACTTTTCTGTCAAGGCGCGGAGACATCATTAACAAGGGCACCATTTCCTTGTTCTCTTTTAAGCTTCTGTGCATCTTCTTTCGTGTGTGTTGGAATCCATGCTGGACTCCGTTACATCTTAGACCGTTGGTTTCTCCTTGATGGCTTTGTCAACAGAATTTTCAACTTTCGTCTTCATTTCAGCTTCCGAATTGATAGGCTGGGTTCCTGCAGTCAATTCTTTGGTGTCCGCAACTGCTGGTGCTTCTGCACTGGGTATATCCACGGTAGCAGCTTCATGGTTTCCATTATTTTCGATATTTTCCTTCCGTGTCACAGGCAGGGATTGATCCTCTGAGATGTCCATTGGTTCCACGGGCCCTGTCTTGTCGGCAGGCTCGCCCTTGGCTAGAGCTGTTAGAAGACATGACCACCATTTTACTTATGGTTCCGAATGATGAAATTGAATACTTCATAGCAGGTTGAAATCTCCTTGTCAATTGACAAGGAAGTTGAAACTTGGTAGTTATGGCAACATGCACCAAAAATGAACTAACATTTGGCTCAAACCTTCAAAACGCAAAAAGAAACTCACATTCACCTTTGTTTGCTGTTCCATTGTCACGAATTTTGCGTGCTTTCTTAACCGGGGTTTTCGGTTCCATCTCCTTGTCAATTGCGTCAGTCAAGGAACGGCCCTTCATCCTTAGTCTTGCAGATCTTCTTGTCCCATTTGGAGTCACAGGCTCGAAAGCTTCATGACACAGCAATACAAGGCACCATATTGGCGGCCCCCACATAGAAAAATTTGCGAAGTTCATAAGAAGTGATCTATCCTCACGATGAGGATTAATCGCGTAAACGAAGAAAAATCACAACTTACACACATATCAAAGCTGTACGAAGATCAAACAACAATGGACTGCAAAGACAGTGAGAGTAGGCAAACCTGGGGAGCCCCAGTCAAAGTCGGTAACAACGACCGTTCCCGGATGAGCTTTGAGATACTTATTCAACTGTGTTTTGTTTCTAATTTCTTCGCCATCTGGTGTCAAAAATGACACGACCTTCTTTTTTGGGGTCCCGCCCTTCTTCTCTGACAGCTGAAAACAATCACCAAGTAGAGAAAGAATGCCATCAATGTAAGTAAAACTTTCATCCAAACTTCGCGGAATCGACGTAGATACTAAGTAATCAATCTATCACCATTCATCGAAGCTGATTCACACGTTTGATACGGTTTTCACACCCAAAGCTCTAGTGATGCTATATTCCGCTCCACTTCAACGTGAGGACAGAGGCCTGGCCTTCAGACACAGCGAATACCAAACGATCTAAAGAAGGGAAGGGGGTTTATTCGTGTCAAAAATTTCAAAAACAAGAGTAAAGGTGGGGAGATTGCGCGGACAACCGAGGGCGTACGACATTTTGAAGTTGTACGCAGCTCCCATGGACGAATAACCAAATTAAATACTTTAAAACAAAACTCGCGATAAATCTTGACCGAGGTGATAAAATACAAAACATGCAGTTTCTTGCAAAACCTTGACACTATGTATTTTTAGAAAAAAGGCATCTTTCATAATATCCGAGCTCAACGAAATCAGCCAGGAAAACAACCAAAATGAATGACTAACATCTACATGCAAGCATAGCAATCAACATTGCTTCAACTAGACATCGTCTACGACGAATTCAGAAGCCAGGGTTTCCAAGTTTTCCTACTGAGGAGAGGGTTTGAAACCCGACGGACCTTGCGCTTCCAACCTTGTAGAGACCCAGTAAGTTCTTCACAGGCACCTCCCGGCGATCCAATGGCGTCAGCGACAGCTATGGTGGCCTCCGAGCTCCCCATTCCACTTCAATTTGCCAACCGCCTGCTAATCCCTCGCCTCCGTTGCGCTTTCAAAAACGAACTCAACAAAATCCTCTGAAAACCTCCGTTAGCGCCAAATACTCTGACGTTCATCACACACACCAGAACGCTAAACACTCACGAAAAACTGCAATTCCACCACGCTGGATCAACATCAGTCCGAGCTAAACCACCGCACCCGAAAGGCACAGAATCTTTTTTTAAAAAAACAACACAGGTGCACACGCAAGGCGCAAAATGGAAGAGACCAGACAAGCACAAAAAACGTACAAAAAAAAAAAAGAAAAAAAAAAAGGAAACTGGCTCACATAGACGAAGCCTGGTATGGAAATATTGGTAAAGAAGAAGAAGCGAACGAGAGCTCGGAATTCGTCTGCGGAATTGGAAATCGCTGAATCATGCAATTGTTGGAAGAAGCGAAGCGAAGCAAAGCCAGACCAGACAACGGGGCCTAGGCCAGGCCCTGTGAGAGAGAGAGACTGAGAGAGAGACGATGGCAAACCGCGCAGCTTTCTGCGTCGTTGCTTTCTCTTCGGCTTCGCCCTTCTACTTCGTCCCAGGCCCTGTTTCCCGCCTGGTTTTCTTTCTGGAACGCCGTTCACACAGCACGATTCGTTTCCCGCTCTTATTTATTACTTCGATGAACTGGTGAATCGCGTGGACACAAGTGACCGTATTATTGAGTTGGTAGATCTGCAGAGCATTTCTTACTTTCCTGTTAAATTATTTTACCCCCCTGCGAGTTAAAATCGACGCTTACGGAATCTTACTAAAACGGAATTCGTGATTTTCTACTCTTTACTGGTTTGATGCACCGTGCCAATATTGTGGAAATTTGAGGTGTAAATTTTTTGTAAATTAATGAAATTTGATATTAGTTTATTTAATAATAACTCTATTAATAATATTTTGATTTCTAAAATTAAAGTTTCAAAAATAAAGAACATTTTGATGACATTAAAAAAATTAATACTTGAATATTTAAGAATTCAACAAGAAAATTTTATGTAAACCACTAATATGGATTTTATTTGATTATTTCAATAAGCAAAAAATTTCAGTAATAAAAACATACAGCTTAGATACTTAGAATTCAACAAACATTTTAAGATTAAAAATGCATATCTTACTATATATATGTGGATAAATATATATATATATATATATATATATATATACACACACTCATGATAACAATTTAATATTCTTTCTTAAAAGTTTGTAATAATTTATATATTTCTGATAATTTTAAGAAAGAATCTTTTTATTTTTAATTAACAAGAATTCAATTCTTATTTAAAAATTGCAATGGGTTTTATAAAACAATGTTTAATTGAGTAGTTAAATTCATAGTAAATAATGATACTATTAATACCATAGTTAGATTTCTTTCTTTAATATTTATAAGAATTTCTTTTACTAACTATTTTTTTAGAAAATCAATTCTTATCTTTAAATTTTTTTAAATAACATATAAAAATTGTCTATTACATATAAGTAATATTTAAGGTGTATTATATTTAAATTTTTACCAAGTGTCTTTTTTTTTTGTAGTAATCATATAAGAATTAAACAATTTTGATCTTAAAAGATATTTTTTATTTTAAAAAAAATAGTAATAATGAAATAATAGTATTACATATTTATGATTATTAATAAATATTTTATTAAAGAAATATGTTAGGTACTTAGCTTCTTTTGTAGGAAAATAAAATGACTATAATAAAATGAATACAAGAAAAGAAAAAAAACAATGCCAAGTTTACTTTTTCCAACAAAATAACTGCCACTTAAATTAGTCTAAGCTTACTAATGTTTAATATTATATTAGTACAGTAGATAAAATATTAATAAAAAAATTAAAATTAAAACTAAAATTAAAACTAAAATTAAAATTTTATATAAGTAACATTTTTTGTCTACTTTTGAAGAAAATGCTTACATTCTATTTTTTTAGTATTTTCAAATTTTAACACATTTAATAAGCTTTAAATATTACATCTATATGTATTTATGCATGTATGTTTGTCTATATATATATATATATATATATATAAGAAATAATATATATCATAATATATATCAGAAATCAAAAGATGAATACAAGGTTTGTACATTGATTTTTTGTATTTGGTTTGTACATTGATTTTTTGTGTATTTTTTTAATATCAATTTTAATTTAATAATTTGCTTTTGATTTGAAAAAAAAATAGTGTCTTTTATATATATATATATATATAATATAATATAATCTTTGTAAAATTACTAATATCTTTGTAAAATTGCAATGTCAACTCAATGAGACATCTCAATTTCGACCAATCAAAAAATTAAAAAATTTCGGCCCCTCAAATATGAAGAACCCCTTAATTTTGCAACACTTTCATTTATAGGGACTATGAAAATGATGAAAGGTATATACGAAAATATATGTATAAAAGATGCATCTTCCAATATTTCTCTTTTTTGCATACTTAACGGTGGCATGCACAGAGTTACTCCACTATCAAACATAATCAATAGCCAGACATATTCTCACATTCCTCAAACAAAACTTGAGAAGCTATTGATTTCCACATACAGACTTATCAAGTTATACTTCTGAAGCTTTAGCTGCTGTATATGAAAGTTAGTATACCTCGCATTCTTGAAGTATAAGTTGCGAAACTTAGACACCCACATACAAACTTTCGTATATAGCAACTAGCAACCGTGCATGATCTGCTCAGAGAAGCATGAACTACCCTTTCATGGAATATAGTTGAAAACAATCCCTCTCTGAAAGCATGCCGCTCGAAGAGGAAAGAAAGGATACTCAAATTCATTCGAAACCGCAAGAGATAGTACATGAGGTGCCCCTCGCACTGCGAATTTACATTCCTAAGCCATTCAAAAGGTTGTTTTCTGTCCACAGCCTTGAAACGAAATCTCTTTAACAATCCATTGACACGTTCGAGAATCCTTAAAGCATTGATGGAAATAAAAGAGAAACAAAAAACTCAACCTCCAGAACTAGAAATGATTCTGGCATCTGGTTTGCCGGAGAGGACCATTCTGGGTGTTAGCAATGTTGTTGACCACGGTATGGCAATAGCACACTGGTCAAGTGGAACTTTTTTGAGGAAGGTTGCCTGTGTAGTGATTCATGTACGCAGTTTTCCTCATGTTCGACCAACCATTTATTGCCTTCTGTCACATGGGGATACAGGAACACCGATTTAAAGCTCAGAAGTTGCACACTATTCGTCGTAACCAGCTGCAGAATACTTGGTCATCATGCAACAGCCAAACTATGATCGTGCAAATGCTACATTCTGCCATAGCAGGGAAAAAACCATGATGCTTCATGCACCATGAATTTATCACAACTTGAAATGCCGAACAAACAAGACTCTTTTCAAGAGAACATTACAAAAAAGAAAAAAGAAAAAAGAAAAAATATATATTGTAAGAGAAAAAGAAAAAAGTGCAAGCCGAAGGGGTCGCAGAAGGTCATCAGATTTCGATGGTCACCTGGTCAAGTTACCAGTTCGCGCAACAAGCATAACTTATTCCTTGACCCGATTGCTGCAGTATCAAATGCGTAAAACAAGAGACATGCCATGATGCGCTCCCGCAGCAACTGCGATCGCAAGGCGTGATGATTCTGGTGATTCATTAGGCTCCGTATCCAACTTGACCAGGATAGGCAGCATTTCTGTATCCATAAGTCCGGAAACACCAAGTTGGCAATCTCGGTTCTTTCCCCATGTGTACAACTTCCCTGAATCTGCAATAGAAAGAAAGTGGAATGTTTTCAAGGTTATTATTTAGTCACGTCTGACAAGGTGACTGAATCACAATGGAACCAGCATCAAGTTTATCATAAGCTAAATTGCCACACAGCATGTATGCTCTTTGCTCGTAGAACAATTTGTGTTCTATTCATCCAGATTAAAGGTGGTTAACATTATCGTCGAGCTTTCACACCTACAGATAACGCGTTCGTGTCGGACAAAGTATTTATTTTCTACAATTAAGGAGCTGCTCTCCAGTTCTTTCAACTAGAAGTGTAAAGTGGGCCAAGAGATGAAGTTAGAAGAGATAAGTATTTAAACAGGCTTAAAAGCTCTACACTCTTACAAAAACTCAAAGGAGAATCATAGAGTACCAGTAACGGCAGTTGTCCAAGCTCCTCCACAAGCTACGGAAACTGCTCGCTGTCCCTCAAGAGCTTTTACAACTTTTGGTGCTTTAACATTTGCTAGATCACCATGTCCTAGCTGTCCGTGGCCACCGTGGCCCCAAGTCAACACTTCTCCGTCCTCTGCAAACCACGGCGGATACATGAGGTAACAGAGAGTCAATAAAGCACTAGACCATAATAACCATTGTAACATCTTCTAACTCAGAAATTCAAGAACAAGGACGCACACAAATACTGCACATGCAGTTGGATGATCGAGTATTTTATGCATGATAAGTACTACAAGTACAAATGCATACTTTTAAGAAAAAGAAGAGCGTGCACCCAATTGATCCAACCATACACAGGTTTCAACATCCGAAACACTGTAACAATGAGATAGAAGACATACCAGTTATGGCCGCAGAATGATAGCCACCACAAGCGATTTGAATAAGTCGTGTATTTTCAACTTCAGGAACCATTCGCGGTCTCCAGTTGGGTCGTCGGTCGCCTGTCCCTAGCTCATAATTGCTGTTCCCTGCCAATGTCAACATGAAGAACTTATTGCTTTTATTACGTAATGGCCTGCCTCTCTCATCTGAGTTGCTCACCACAGCACAAGGCTGATTCCTGGCGCCTCACACAAGACTGGCAAGAGATTCAAGAATGACAACAAAAACAGAACCAAGAAGGTTTGGGTACTGCGGGAGTTGAGAACCCTAACGTATTGAAGTTCGCGTTTAATGTTTGACACTTGCATAGTGAAGACGTTGTGAGACTGGTTTACCTCCCCAGCTCCAAAGCTGACCCCCAGGGGTCAAAGCCATGGTGAAGAAGCCACCACAGGCTACAGCCGCAATCGGGTCTGAGATTCCACGAACTTGCACGGGAACACAGGTTCCATCTTCATATTCAGGGCCAGGAATGTAGCCGAGCCTTCCTTCGCCTTCGTTTCTGCCCCATGTATAAACATGCCCTAGACACAGCAAGCAGTCTCCACTGCTTTAATAATTCCAATCCATAAAACTGATTCACTATTATTTTACAATTCCGACCCTATGAGATACAAAAGTAATCTGCAAAAAGGCTTCTAAGAGCTAGAAACGCTTGGTTCCCCACGAATCAATAGCTCCGAGTTTCGCTATTGATTAGCTTTACACTCTTAACGAGGCAGTCAGATGCCTAATAAGGATGACGAAATTTTTATATAGTATGATAGGCTAATTGATTCCTTTTGTAACAAACTCCCAGAGGAGAATTATGGGAGGTTTATTAGGAAAAACAGAGCAAGGATGGCAGTATGTGATTACTTATATTTTATCTAAGAACTACTCTGGTTTTTGACCTGTAACAGCGTACAGCCTACCAGCACTGGCACAAGAGCATCTGATTAAGGGGTTTAAGGTACAACATGTTACCCGACGCAGACACTGCCGCGGTATGAGCTCCCCCACATGCAATGTGGACAATATCTTTCATGCCTACAGAGCTTCCATCCACAAGCTTTGGACTTAAAGCTTTCTCGTAGGATCCATGGCCCAATGCACCAAAACCTCCAAATCCACTGCATTAACCAGTACTAGAAATCAGTGAAGAATATAAGTGGTTCTTAAATATGTTTCTTTGTACCCCGTAAATTTTCAAGTGCAAACTGCTCTAGTTCCATGATAACGTCATCATTCAACCAATCGATAAAGTCTGGTTCCAATAAAACTATCCTACAACCATAAATCTTCAAACTGGAAATATAACAGGAGAATAGAGACCCTCACAATGTATAAACATATCCTTCCTCAGTGACAGCCGCTGAATGCAACCCTCCGAGGGCCACGCTCTTCACTCTTGATGGAAACGGGCTCAAATGAGGACTGTACAGGGAGACCTCGGATCCAATACCTAGACGTCCACCATCTCCTTTTCCCCATAGCCATAGCTTTCCATTCTTCCAAAAACAAGAATGAAATAATCCGCAAGAAATTCCAACTTCCTCAACTGCCTCTTTGCTCGTGTTGTCTGTCTCACTGCTGTCTCTCCTGACTACGGTGGCTTTCCGAATCGCAGACTCTACCTCTAAGCTTTGAGATTGACCTAATTTAACTGGATTCTCAGAGTTGACAAGATTAGAACTTTGGATTTCGACGGAATTAAGAACACCAGGCATGGGAGCGAGACGAAATTTTTGAGGAAGAGAAATGAGCAGAGAGGGCGACCGCTCGGTGCTCTCTTTGCCCAGACCTAGCTGACCAGCCTCTCCCCTACCCCATGTCCACAACTCCAAGGTAGGCTCCTCAGCTGGATTCTTTGTTAACGATGCAAACAAGCGGGTTTTCTGAGCCCCCAACTTGCTGTTCTTCCCGTATGCTTGCAACATTTCTGATCTCCATCGCTGCAATACTTGAGCTCTCATCCTGATTGCTTTCTCCCACCCACCACTGCAAGGCTAACCCAGCAGATTCAAAACCGATTTGCGGATTCCAGCAGTTGCCACTCGCTCTGGTGATTAACGAGGAGAAGTTTGAGTAGGCAAAAACGCTAGTTTTATGTGTCTACATGTGTATATTTCGCAGCACCATCGAGAGCACCCTAACTGGTGGGAAATCTCGTTCCCATGACTCCGTTCGTTGTGCTCTTTCCGAAATCTTTACCAAATTTATGTTACTCTGTGGGGTAAGAGAGTAAACTGTGAATCAGAACGCACAGCATGGCAGCTTGCGAGGGGAACCTGCTTCAAGATGCCCCGTGCGTAAAATCTTCGTGCATAAATATTTCTACATGAAGGATTTCATGAGTTTAATGAATAACATTTTCAAAATACAAGTATTGGTCATTTATGTTTTTACAAGTAATTGTTTGAATTTATATATTAAAAATGTCTTATTATATTTAGTATAAATTTTGTGAAGAAAAAAATAGAAGTTTTGGTGTCTAATAAGGCAAAGGTAGAAATTACATAATTCCTAGGTTCTAAAATAATTGTACCAAAAATCTAATAAGTCAAAGGTAGAAATTGCACAATTTTTGGTTTCTAAAACTAATTGTATCAAAAAGATAAAGAGAGGGAACAAAAATAATATGCAACTTTTACAAAATAATGGGATACTCAAATCTAATTAAATTGCCTTATTGGACAATTTTTTTTTCAACACACTTCTTTTAAATTTTTTTTATAGAATTATATTCCTTGTTTTTAGTTTTTCCTCTTCTTTGCAAAACATTAGGCAATATGTTTTATTTCTCTACAAAGTAAGCACAATCCTTCTTGCCAATATCAAATATTTTCTTTTATTGTGAAAAAATTAAATTATACAATATTAATCTACAAATCTTTCATTTTTGATTGTATATCTTGATTACTATAAGATGACACAACCTTGACAGAGCACCCCTTACAAGTAACTCCTTCTTCTGTGATTCTTGCTATTCGATTATTACTATTTTAGTACGAGATACATCCTTGATGCCCCTTTTAAACTTGTTCTCTGTAGGGAAGAATGATGTATTAAGCTGATGATGCTCATCAAGTATCAAATTAAGTACAGACAACAGTTCTTCAGCTCTATCTATCATAGGAGTTGCACTTAGTAGCGATACCTTGCAATCCGTGAGAAAATCTCAATTGTTGCAAAAATATAAAAGCATTGAGGTACCAAAATATAACTTTTTGAATAAAAATTAAAAAATCAATTATTGCATTAATTTCTTACTTAGATCACAATATCATATAAAGAAGTATAGTTTTAAAAAATAATCATGATTAAATTGAAGATAGAAGATGGAACACGTATGTATGTGTATATATATTTGTGTATGTATCTTTATTTTCTTTTTTTCTTTTTTTCTTTTTTTTTTTAATAAATAAAATATTAATATTTTTTTTTCTTATTTAAATTTATTAGCCAAGATTTCAAGTTTGTTAAGGATTATAGAAAATCACACAAAGTTAGGATTGCAAGAAGTCAAACAAAGTTTTGAAATTCTCTTCTAATATTTAATTAAATAATAATTGTAATAATATTATTTAATAAAAAAGACAATCACCTCCCTAATAAAATCAATATCCTTATTTATTTTGAATAAAGTAATTGAAATATCTTGATTTTGAATTAAAAGAGTGAATATATATATATATATATATATATATATATATATATAAGAAATTTTAAAAAAAGAAGAAGTATAATCACTATTCAATTTTATAAAAATATATTTTTACTTAATTTGAATGATTTTTTTATAGTAGTAAGTGATTTAGGTAATTGTTTTATTAATAAGGATATTTATTAGTTAAATAATTTTTTTTTGCTTCAATATTTTATATTAACTATGTATTGTCCTCAAGGCAATAAGCATGCCAAGTTAACTAACAAGATTATTGATACCTTATTTACTAAACTACTAAATGAATACCAAATCTATAGAGATTAATAACTCTTCATAGTTTTGCTCTTGGACTTTATGGCTTATAAGATTAAAGTTGGTTATAAACCATTGTAGTTGATTTATGGACTTTATTTACTTATATCTACAAAATATTTAGTACCAACTTATTGTATTATAAGAAAACTTAATTAGAATTCTAAATATATATTAATAATTTTTTATTTATTTATTGAGATTGATCTTTGAGCAAAAATAAAGCCCAAGTCTAAACTAAATTAAATAAAAATTATTAAAATAAGTTATTTGAGTAGAGACATTTTTTAATAAAAATCTTTTGAAGTTAGCAACCATGCTTTATTATTTCTAAAAGACAAAAATTAGACCTAAATAAGTTTAAAACTTATTGATATAGCCTTTACAAGGTTCAATATTTGTTCCAAGAAAATATTGATTTGAATGTAATAGATCAATACTTTAAACATTGGTTTCTTTTGATGATTACCAATAAGCTCAAGTTGCACAAATTTTACAATACAATGCAGATTTATATAATTAAAAAAAACTTTTAATATACTAACTAATTGTTATGATTCTAAAATTTACTAAAACTTTCTAAAATATCAACCAAAAAATAATTTCATTGTTTTGAATGTGTTTTGTTTTGTTAATTATTTTTTATATTTTTATTTTATCTTATTTTACTTATGGTACTAAAACTTATTTAAAATTTTATAAATCATATTAAAAAGTAGATGAGACTTGAGAATTTTTAATTTAAATGATAATAATATACAAAGATGTATTGTTTCATAAGATAATCAAGATTGTATTAATGATAGAAGGTAAAACTTGTGTGTATGTATTTATGCTAGTATATGGTTTTTTTCTAAAGGAATATTAATTTATTTTTTACTTTCTAGATTTGTGATGCAAGTCTTTAAATTTGCATAGTTATTTAGGATTGTAAGAAGTCAATTAAAGTTTTAAATTCTCTTTTGAATTTTGAATGGATATTTAATAATATGACTTAATACAAACAAGATAATCTTTCTATAGATTACATATCCTTGATGTAATTGTATTGAGTATAGAATTTAAATTCTAAGGATTAATAAAATAAGCAAATTGGAATAATTACATGTCTTAGACAATTATTTTAATTTTAAAAGAATATATATATATATATATATATATATATATATATATATATATATATATATTTTAATTATATGTAATATTTTTTCTTTTGATGTAAGATAAGAATATCTAAACAAGACATCTAATAAGCTTTATTTTTTTCCATTAAAATATAAAATATAAAATATAAATTATAATAAAGATATATTATGATAGATTTAAAAATAATTTAAATTATATATTAACACAAAATACTAAAGATTCTTGTGATCAATATAAAATATAATTAGACTAGAAGTACCTTTTAGATAATGCTACTATTCTTGAAACAAATCCATATTAGTAAAAAATTCTTTATTGTAAATTTTATAATTGATTAATTAATTAATTAATTCTTTTAATAAAATATAGTAGAATAAAGTCTATAATTTTTATTTATTTATAATAAAATTATACTAAATATAAAATTTGATATATATATTTTTATAAAAGATGATTTAAAAAAAATTAAACAACATAAAATAAAAATTAAAGTGAAAGTCATTTCTAAATGTTGAATTGTTACTTTTGTATCTTTATTCTTCTTTATTTTATCTTTACAAGTTGATTTTAAATGTGAAGTAACAACTTGAGAGAAATTCTTGATAAATATTTTAAAATAATATATAATTTTTTTAAAAAATTAGATATTATATATAATTTTTAGAATTATTTAATTTATAATAATTTGCACCTTCTTAAAAATTTATTTTGAAGATCTATTTTATTAGATTATTGTCACGGACGTAGAATATAGACTGAAAGTCTAAACAAGAAATTCAAGAAGAACTAGCAAGAATTAGATTAATCAGATGAGTACAAAAATAACACCAGAGAGGTGAGCTAGAGCTCCAAGAGATGTGTTGTCGAGACTGAAGAACTCTTCAGCCTCGACTCCAATATATACTCCTACCTAGGAAGCTTCTCAAGCAACTTCCACCAACTAGGGAGCTTCTCAAGCAACTTCCACCAACTAAGAAGCTTCTCAAGTAGCTTCCACCAATTAAACAGCCTCTCAAACAACTTCCACCAACTAGGAAGCTTCTCAAGCAGCTTCCACCAACTAAAGAGCCTCTCAAACAACTTCCACCAATTAAGAAGATGCTAGAAGGCTCTGGAAGGTTCTAGAGAGTTTTAGAAGCCTTCTAAAATATTCTAGAAGATTTTAATAAGTATGTCCTTGACATCACCTCCTCCTCTAGCTTTGAGATCTCCGAGAAGCCATTTGAGATATATACTCACAAATGTAGAAAATCAAAGATTTGACGCATAGTTTGTGCAATATATTCAAGTTATCATTCACGAGGCACATGATTCATGGATCCTTGTAGCCATTGGTAATGGCCAACACCTTCCACTTGAGACCATGCCTGAACTTCTCTGTCTTCATTGTGAAAGCGACTTGAAAATATTATTTTGCTACTATCTTCATGATCTGGTTCAGCTTCAAAGACAATCACGAGTGAATTGCTACTTGATATTCTTTGACGTTTTCTTGGTTCTTCTAATTCTTCATCTCGAGGTCGACACCATGAGCTACTCGATTGAGATGGCACTAATAGTACAATATCTACATTTTCACTAGTCATATCTAAATACACCATGAGATTAGATATCTTGATACTATAAAATACAACAAATTATGTTTTGATAAGATCTGGATCCTTTTTCTATTCATTTCTCCAAAAAAGGCTTCATCTTCACGCTTTATCAATGGCCAATTTTTGATTTATTAGGATATCGTTGATGGAATTCCTGTACCTTTCGTGGTGCATTGGCGGGATTTTTGGCCGATTCCCATGTTCGTTCATTAATATCATAGCTGCTCTAATGTACCAACTACTCTAATATATTCCATCTTTGCCATGAATCTAGTATCTTTTCCACCTTGTATTCTTTGTGGTTTTCAATTTCAATATTAGGTGGCGGACATTGTACTCTTTGAGAAAAAGACAATTCCCGATAAGGTTCTAACAGAGTAACATGAAAGACATGATGTACCTTCATAGCAGCTGGTAACTCTAGGTGGTATGCCACAGGATTGATCTGCTTCTGGATAACAAATTGTCCCAATTTCTGATAGTCCAACTTATCACATGGCCACTTGGTCTTGATATTCCATCAAAGCACCTATATTTTATCTCCAATTTTAAAATTAGGTGCCTGATTCTGAAATTTATCTGCGGATGCTTTATAAGACTTTTGGACAATTTACAATTGAAGCTTCAATGTGGTTTGAAGCTCCAATAGCTGTTTCACCAATGCTTTAGCTGCTGGGTTGTTATTCGCTAATGGATTCAATAGATCAAGCCTTGGATGATATCCATAGTTGGAATAGAATGGTGTTTTTTGAGCCGACCCATGAAGGGTGTTGTTATATGCAAACTCGGCTAGCGATAGATATGCAGTTCAATCATCTTGCTGATAGTTGATGTTGTATCATAAATATTGTTGTAAAACTTCATTCACCCGTTCTGTTTGGCCATCAGTTTGAGGATGGAATGTCGAAGAAAACTTGATATCTACCTTCAATATCTTAAAAAAAGAACTTTGAAACTTTGATACAAATTGGGTTCCTCGATCCAACACGATATCATTTGGTAGACCATGATATTGATACACATTATCAAGGAAGAGCCTTGTTGTGTCTTTGCTTGATGATGTCTTCTTACAAGGGATAAAATGTGCCATCTTTGTAAGCTGATCTATTACAACAAAGATGCTGTCAAATGAATTTGATGGCAGCAGGTCCGTAATAAAGTCCATGGAAATTGAAGACCATGGATGATGCGAAATAGGCAATGGCTGTAGAAGTCCATAAGGGCGATGCCAAGGGTTCTTGGATCTTGAACAAATGTCACAAGAGAGGACAAAATTTTTCACATCCTTCCACATTTGGGGCCACCAGAAATCTTGAGAAATGAGTTCCAAGGTCTTGTTGAATCCAAAATGTCCCACAATTGGAAAGTCATGACGAGATTGAAGGACTCAGAGTCATGCTGGCTCTTTTGGGATATACAACCGCTCTTCAAAGTATAAAAGATCTCCTTCGACCTAGAACTTGTCATCATTGATACGCTGCTTGATATCAAGGGCTATATAATCTTCAATGGTCGCAGCACGTTGTCGTGGTAGACAGAATCTGCCTCGAGAAAGCACTAGGCTTTTGGGTACAACTAAATACTCAATCAAGATCTAAAATAATAAAATCCTCAAAATTTTATAAATTTTTTTCTTTTAGGGCTATTACACCCAATACATAAGCCTTATTTCACTAAAACACTCAACTATATCCAAATACTCTAAACCCTCATTCATCCGTAGGAGGGGAATTTTTTCCGAATTTCATTAACCTATAACTCTTAATCTAACCATTCAAATCTGCTAAAATTTCACACAAAGTACTGATGTACTTTTTACAACTAAAACAACAAATTTCAACTATTAATTCTTTATCAATCTTTAGATATTGTAAAAACCCTAATAGTAGCTTTAAATCCTTGTTTACAAACACCTGTGTACTAAATTCTTCATATCTCACAAATTCAATATTCAAATGCTATGAAACTTTAATCTATAACTTTTTAGCACAAAGATTCACCTTTTTGGAAATTTTTAGACAAAAATTCGTCTAAAAACTCAACATATGGCAAAACCCATCACTATGAATAAAATGGCCTATTTACTACCTTGGAATTCAAATTGCTGTCTTTGACTCCCAATATCTCCTTTTTTAGAGCTCTTATTATAGAAATTCTACCACATTAAGTGTAGAGCTTAAAATCAACTCTCTAGCCGCACCTTTCGATCTCCACAAGCTCTCATAAAACTCCTCCAATATTCAAAAGACTGATAGTAGGTACAAATTGCACACCTTAACTTCAAGCGCCTATTTCTCCCTCATAAAAACTCCAAATCTCTCAATTTTTATACCAAAATTGTAATCCAAAAAACAAGCTTTCTAATCCTAATCTTTGATTTTCAAATGGCATCCTTGAAGTAGCCGAAACCTTTATTCGTGTTGCAGGCAGCCTCCTCAAAGCCTATTGGGCATGAAGAATTTTTGTCTAAAAATTTCCAAAAAGGAATGAAGAACTTCACCTCTTGTCTTCATTAATCCTCACTTTGTCTTCATTCTTCCAAATAGGCCTCTTAGTAGTTTAATTCTTCTTCTTTGGATCCCAATTGCCTCTCAAGGCTTTATACTAAATATTTAGGCTCTATATAATTTAAAAGCCATAACCAAACTAAGTAAAAATCTAAAATAAATTTTCTTACACCAACTCCCTTTAATTTATTTTACTAATCTTTTTAACATACATCTAAACCTATAAACATATTATGCATTTTGAGTGGATTTTACATATTGTAAGCAATTACAGTACAACAACATACTTGGTTGAGGAAGTTGGCATCAATTGGCACAACAGTAGCACAAATCTTGAATTGCTCTGGCTTTAAGAATGTCGTATATTGTTGATCAAGCGTTGCTTCTCCAACCTTCAACACAAGATATGATCTTCTTGATAATGCATCGGATAGCCCTTGCTGCTTTCCAGGCCGATAAATAATAACCAAGTCAAACCTAGATAGCGACATATTCCATCGAGCTTGACGACGATTTAGAACCCGAGCCGATATGAAGTACTCCAGATTCTTGTGATCTGTGTATACGATCATCGGATGTGTAGCTCCTTCGAGGAAGTAATGCCATTCTTAGAAAGAATCCACTATAGCAAGGAATTTCTTATCATAGATCTCGTAGTTGATCTCAACTGCAGAAAACTTCCGTGAATAGAATGCAACCGGATGAAGCTTATTATCAATGTTCATCTCCAAAAGTACGGCTCCCAAAGCAAAATCCAAAGCATGAGTTTCCAAATAGAAAGTCTTTGTAAAGTTTGGGTGTATCAAGATTGGAGCCGTAATAAACGCCGTCTTAAGATTTTGAAATGTTTTTTCTCTTAGAGGTCCCCATTTGAGCTTATCCTTACACATCAATCGAGTGAATGGAGTAATAACTTGAAAGTAATTCTTAATGAAGATCCGATAGAAGATAGCAAAGCTAAGAAAACATTATACATCTCTAATCATTTTTGGAACTTCTCAGGACACAATTGCTTCCACTTTCTTGGGATCTATCTTCAAGCCTTCCGTAATTGCAACGAATACTAAAAATTCCATCTAAGTTTGGTGAAATAAGTACCTTGTATGAAAAGCTGTCTTCCATTCGTCTCCTTCTTTGATTCGCACAAGGTTGTAAACTCTCCTTAGATCAATCTTTATAAAGATCTTTGCACGTCTAAGTTATTTGAGAAGACTAGAGATCAAAGGTAATGGATAGCGATTCTTCTTTGTCACCTTGTTGAGACGTTGATAGTCCACGCACATCCATATTGAGCCATCCTTCTTCTTTACAAATAAGATTGGTGCCCTAGTTGGTGACTTTGAATGACAAATGAAGTTCTTGGCTAGATTCTCATCAATGTATCTCTGCAACTCAACCAACTCAGTCTATAATAGATTGTAGATTGGGCCGAAAGGCGGTTGTGCTCCTTCTTGTAATTCTATGGCACAATCGTATGGTCGATGCTCCGGTAGCATGTCAGCATTCTTCTTTTGAAACACGTCTTGAAAATCCTTGTATTGTTCCGGTATACGTGTTGTTGAAATCTGCTCTTCACTAGTTGGAGTTGCATAAATGACTAATGGTGTGCCTTCCTTGCACGATCTTACAAACTTTCTTGCTCCAATAAACAAGGACTTTTTGGTTTGGGATCTTCTTCCAGGCTTGTCCTTAGGTTGTTCTATGAGAAATGTTATCCTCCGCAGCCTCTAATCTATGGATGGATTATATTTTTTCAACCAAAAAAGACCAAGAATAACAGGGTTTGACAGGATACTAATAATATTGAAAATAATATAACTACTATGGTCTTTAAACGTCACCTCTATAGATTCTGATTCATGGATGACACTACCAAATAATAAAGGTCGTCCATCTATTACTTCTACGTGAACAAGCTTGAATTTTTGTACTAGGGGAATTTTGTAACGTTTAGCAAATTCTTGGTCTAAGAAACGAGCAGACTCTCTTGAATGTAATAAAGCTAAGATTTTTAATTTTTGAGGGCCAAAAGACAAATGAATTGTAAAACAATGGGCAAGTTGAATAGAAAGAGAGGAACGTGGTATTGATTTGTCCAATCGCACAATTCCTATTGTGGTTGGGCATCCTTGTTTTCTTAAACAAATGCACCTCTAGTCTTGATGCTGTGTCTATTTTGCTTCTTATGACAGCTTCCAAGTCTATGGCCTTCTCCACTGCAATACAAACACAAATCTTCCTCCATACGCTGCTTCTTTTCTTCTGGAGTAAGAGATTTGACACGTACCGCATCAATCTACATGTCTTCCACCTTCGATTGTGAATTTTGGCTACTTGCCAATATAGTTGCACCGTGATGACTTGTATATTGTCTGGAGCATTGGTCTTGGCAATATTGAAATAGACGGTTATCGCACTTCACAGCTTGACGAATGGCTTTGTTTGTCAAGGACAAGAACTCAACGGAAGCAAATAAGTAAGTGAAAAATACTCTCAAAGAAATATAACAAAATAGAAACAAGGTAGTGTATATATTAAAAGAAATTGGAATGGCTATTGCCAAAAAAGACAAGACACTAGAGACTCTTGAAATCAAACTAGAAACAAGAAAGGAGTTGACAAGAGTGAAGAAGGCTTCACTCTTGTCTCTATTTATACTATCTACCTAAGAGCTAAGTGGCGACGTTCTATAGGACCTCCAACACGTATCCAATTTACAAGACATGTGTCCAAGTTGCAAGACACGTGTCGAACTTGCAGGGCAAGTTTCCTATATGTTCGCCACGTATTTAGCTTGATCTTCAAGCTACCAACATGTACGACATGTGGCTAACTTATTGACCAAGTTTCTAATCCAAAAGTCTACTATGGACACTTATAAAGTCAAAGCAGCGTCTATGAAGTTTCTAGGAAGTTTCTCTAAAGATATTATGGAATTAACCTGCTTTTACCTTCTTTTATCTAGTTCTATCTGATCATATAGGTAACTATGTATATGTCCATGACATTACCCCCCCTTTAAAGGACGAGTTCCACGAGGAGCGGTGATTACATGTGTAGAAAGTCTAAGATGCGGCGAATAGTATTTGCCACATATTCTGATCTTTGTTCTCTTTGAAGGTAATTGATGGGTCCTCTCAGCCATCGATAGTGTCCCATTCCAGGGCGAAGACCACCCTGTTATTTGATCATTGTTGTGACCTTCATAACTTCCTTCAAATGTCACATCTGGAACACCGTCAGGAGTTGTTCCTATCTCCAATAAAATCACCAAACATCGGAATCTCTTCCAAGGTCATTGATCCGAAGAATCTAGCCAACTGTCGTTCTTGAAGATCGTCGGATGCGTCGTCGAGGTTATGACGATTGTGATGTCCTGCGTCGATGGGTCGGCAAATGCGAGAGCTCAGGTCAAAGAAAAATCATTTGTTGATTCTCCATCTCCTTGGCGTCACAAAATACAAAGAAGTACAAACAGGATAAAAAGTTGAATGTTATCTTGCCTACATCTTGTTTCTTTTATAGTAAAGAAGTATCTTGATGGATATTGTTGAAGAAAGTCTCCCCACCTTCCATAGCATTACATGATTTTCTTTGGTTCCCTTAATGCCATTTCACTAATATCGTATCCGTGCCAGTGAACAAGATATTCCAACCTATTTCGGCGCCGCCTTGAATCTAAGACTTCTTCCACTTCAAATTCGTCATTATTGTTCACTTCTATAGGAGGAGGTGGCACTTGTCTTCTTCTTGGTATGTTCATTGTCTTATATGGTTTAAGAAGAAACACGTGGAATACAAGGTGGATCTTCATAGACTCTGGTAGGCGTAATCGATATGCAACTGGATTAATTTATTCAGAAATACGAAAAGGTCCAAGCTTACGATAGTCCAACTTGTCACAAGGTCTCGTAGTCTTGATATTGCGACGAAGTAGCCATATCTTGTCGCCTACGTTGAGTTGTGATTGTTCCTTTCGATACGCATCAACATTTATCTTTTGTCGTTCTTGAGCTTCCTTTAATTGTGCCTTCATTGTTGTATGTAGTTCTGACAAATGATTTATCAAGTCTTCCGCCGCAGGATTATCAACTTTCGAATAGTCAAAAATATCAAGTCGTGGATGGTAACCATAATTGGCAAAGAAAGGTGTTTGTTGTGTAGAAGAATGTACCGTATTATTATAAACAAACTCTGCCAATGGTAAAAGAGTTGTCCAATCATCTTGTTGGTAGTTGATGGTACATCTCAAATACTGTTCCAAGACTTGATTTACGCGCTCCGTTTGTCCATCAGTTTGAGGATGGAAAGCTGAAGATAACTTTATATCCACCTTTAGAATCTTGAAAAGCGTTCTCCAAAATCTCGATACAAACTGAGTTCCCCTATCCGATATAATATCCTTAGGTAATCCATGATAGCGGTAGATATTATCAAAGAAAAGCTTAGCTGTTTCTTTGCCTGTGATAGATTTTTTACATGGTATAAAATGTGCCATCTTAGTGAAACGATCTACTATCACGAATATAGAGTCATAAGAACCTCAGTTTGGAAGATCCGTGATAAAATCCATAGACACAGAAGACCATGGTTGTTCTGGAATGTGTAATGGCTGAAGAAGTCCGTAGGGTCGATGGCGAGGAGTTTTTGATCTTAAACAAACATCACAAGTTTTTACAAAATCTTTGACTCCCTTTCACATTTGAGGCCACCAAAAATCTCTAGATATCAACTCTAGAGTCTTATTGTACCTAAAATGTCCTGCTGCTGGGAAGTCATGATGAGCTTGAAGAACACGTAATTGTGCTTCATCTTCTGGAACATATAAGCGCCCTTCGAAATAGAGTAGATTTTTCTTGAACTCAAACTTCGAAATATAATGAGATTTAGAAGAATTATTCTTAATTTCATGAATAAGAGGATCTGAGGACATACTTAACTGAACTTGCTTCAGAAAAGTTGAATCAACAGTTAATGTTGATTTCGTTGCCCGAAGATGAAATTGCTCCGGCTTCAAGAGGGTCGTTCTTTGTTGATCAAAAGTTGCATCTCCTTCTTTTGGTGTAAGATAAGAACGTCTAGAAAGTGCATCGGACAAACCTTGTTGTTTTTCTGGCCGATATGTAATAATGAACTCGAATCTTGATAAGAGACATGTTAAGCCGAGCGCGTGCGGCGATTCAACGTCTTGAATGTCGCCCAGGTGTTCGACCCAATCTGCGCCCAAGCAAAGTCGATACGCGCAGCAGACTTGCGCCGAAAGTGGCGCGATGATGCCGGGGAAAGAGAATTATCTTAGCTTCAAATGATGCTTCTGCTTCTTTATTCCACTCGAGCTTGTCTTTACAAGTCAAACGTGTAAGTAGGGCTACAACTTGAGAGAAGTTCTTGATAAAGATTCGATAATAATTGGCAAATCTCAAAAAGCATTGCACATCTCTTACTGTTCTTGGAATCTTCCAGTCTATGATTGTTTGGACTTTCTTAGGATCCATCATGAGGCCATTATTCGATATGATATAACCTAAGAAGTCAACTTGAGTAGTGTGAAATACACACTTTTCCATCTTGGCGTACAACCCTGTTTCTCTAAGTTTTTGTAACACACGACGAACATGTGTTTCATGCTCTTCTACATTCTTAGAGTAGATTAAAATGTCGTCTAGATAGCAGACAACAAAATCATCTAAGAATTCACGAAAAATATCATTCATGAGATGTTGAAAAGCGGCTGGTGCATTCGTGAGTCCAAAAGGCATAACATTATATTTGAAGTGTCCATACCTTGTTCGAAATGCAGTCTTCCATTCATCTCCTTCTTTGATGCAAACCAGGTTGTATGCTCCTCGTAGATCTATTTTTGTATAGATCTTAGCTTGATTTAATTGATCAAGAAGTCCAAAGATTAAAGGTAGTGGATACTTGTTCTTGATAGTGATCTTGTTAAGCCCTCGATAATCCACACACATTTGTAACGATCCATCTTTTTTCTTCACAAATAGAATTGGAGCTCCTGTTGGGGATTTAGAATGGCGTATGAAGTTCTTGGCTAGATTTTTTTTAATATACTCTTTGAGTTCTGCCAACTCATTTTGTGATAGACTGTAGATTGGTCCAAATGGAGGTTGAGATCCCTCCTTGAGATCAATTGAACAATCATATGAATGATGCTCCGGAAGGATATCGGCATTTTTTTTCTCAAAAACATCTTGATAATCTTGGTATTGGCTTGGAAAGCCACTTGAAGTGCTTTTACTATCAGAGACGGGTGTGGCATAAATAACAAAAGTTGATCTTCTTTTTGCTTCATGCATAAAAGCTTTTGCACCTATAAGTACGGGTTTTACTATACTAGACTTATAGCTTTTTACTTGATCGACGGAAGTGTTAATAACGTTTTGAAAAAAATGAAGTCTACGAGAATTCCAATCTATCTTAGGATTATATTTTTCTAACCATGATAGACCTAAAATAATTGGATTAGACAGAGATTTAATTATGTTAAAGGTTACGTAACTATTATGACCGTCTATTGTTACTTTTATAGGGTGGGTCTCATAAGTGACATCTCCAGAAGACAATGGACGACCATCTATGACTTCTACATGTATAAGTTTAGTTCTTTGTACTAGAGGTATTTTACAACTTCTAACAAATTGTTCATCTAAAAAACATGCTGAGGCTCCTGAATCTAATAAAGCAGAGGCTTTGTGGTTTTTAGGTCCTAAATATAGTTCTATTATAAAACAAAAAGAGGGTTCTGAAGAGAGGATAGGACCTTCTTTAGGAATTGTACAAGATTCCAGCTGCACGGTTTCTATTGTAGCTGTACAAATTTGTTTTCCGACATGTTGTCTCCTTTGACCGCCGTACCCCTCATTTTATAGTTGCGTCATTTCTTTGGGCAATATTGAGCAGTGTGTTTAGATTCTCCACAATATAAGCATAATCCTCCCTGGCGACGACGAATCTTTTCTTGCTCAGTAAGAGGTTTGAAATGTACTGCGTCAATTTGCATGTCTTCTACTTCCGAATGTACATTTGGTGAAGATGTTGCCATTGAGTAATAACGTTGAGTTTCCCTTGTACGATTCTTGGATTGAAACTCAAAAAGTTGATTGTCACATTTTACAGCAAAATCGATTGCTTGACTCAATGTTTGAGGATCAGGTAAATTGAGCATCAATTTCTTTACTTCATATTGCAATCCATAAAGAAATTGACTGATGAGTGCAGCATCATCCCACTTGATATCGATTGCAAGTTGTCGAAATTGTGAAGCATACACTGTTACAGAGCGGTTTCCTTGTTGTAAAATTCGGATCTTGTTTGTTGCAACATGAGCTGCATCGTGTTCACCATACATAGATCAAAATTCTACCAAAAAAGCTTCTAAATTGTCCAGTATGGGATTTCGTTGTTCAAGAAAGGACGAAAACCATGATAATGCAGAACCAAAAAGTAGAGTTCCAATAAACCTGACTTGTGATCCTGGAATTGGATAGCTTTGCGGTTGAAGTTCGATTGCCAATTGTACTTGATTGATGAACCCTCGAAACTTTGATCTCGTACCATCAAATTTCTCGGGTAAGGCAATTCTTGGTTCTTTGGCGCTTATAGGGTGTTCTACAATTGGAGAAGGAATGTGATTTGATGCAGGTGTTGAAGCAGCTCCAATCATCTCTACATCTCCACTTTCTGCTATTCTTGTTCTTCCTTGTGGTGGTAGATTGAGTTGATGCATTGCAAGCATTAACTCCCTTAATTGTTCTTGCATTTGTGCCATTGCAGTCTTCATTTCGATAAGCTCTGCCATAATAACACTAAAAAGAAAAGAACTATGTGATATTGCTCAAGGCAAAAGAAAAAGAAAGACTTGATAACAAAGAAAATGCTAAGAACAATATCAGTTTAGAAGTGGGTAATCCACAACTTCTAACACGCTTATGTCTTGTCAAGAGAAAGGGGTAATCCACTCTTACTCAAGAAAAGACAAAGCTCTGATATTGTAAGTGTACTCTTGTCAATCTGTCAAGGACAAGAACTCAACGGAAGCAAATAAGTAAGTGAAAAACACTCTCAAAGAAATATAACAAAATAGAAACAAGGTAGTGTATATATTAAAAGAAACTGGAATGGCTATTGCCAAAAGACAAGACACTAAAGACTCTTGAAATCAAACTAGAAACAAGAAAGGAGTTGACAAGAGTGAAGAAGGCTTCACTCTTGTCTCTATTTATACTATCTACCTAAGAGCTAAGTGGCGACATTCTATAGGACCTCCAACACGTGTCCAATTTACAAGACACGTGTCCAAGTTGCAAGACACGTGTCGAACTTGCAGGGCAAGTTTCCTATATATTCGCCACGTATTTAGCTTGGTCTTCAAGCTACCAACATGTACGACATGTGGCTAACTTATTGACCAAGTTTCTAATCCAAAAGTCTACTATGGACACTTATAAAGTCAAAGCAGGGTCTATGAAGTTTCTAGGAAGTTTCTCTAAAGATATTATGGAATTAACCTGCTTTTACCTTCTTTTATCTAGTTCTATCTGATCATATAGGTAACTATGTATATGTCCGTGACATTGTTGAGCGTTCGTGGATCAGGAAGAGATAATAACAAATCCTTCACGTTGTCCCTTAGATCCCAATAGAATTGACTCATCAATGCTTCTTTGTCCCAGTTGATGTGGTATGTTAATTGCTTGAAATCTGATCCATAAACTGATGCAGAGCGAGTCCCTTGTCATAGCGACCGAGTTTTTGTTGTAGCCCATCGAGCCTTATCATGCTCGCCAAATGCTTCCACAAATACATCCAAAAACTCTCAAAGTTGTTCAAAATCAGTGATCTTTTTTAGAACAGAGGAGCAAACCATGATAGAGCTTGTCCCGTAAGCAAAGTTCCAACCAATCCAACGCGTGATTCCTCCGTCTGATAACGTTCGGATTGTAGAGTTGTTATCAACTTGATTTGATTGACAAAACCTCGAAACTTAGAGCGTGTACGATCAAACTTATCTGGAAGGCTAATTTGAGGCTTCTTTCATTGTGGAAGCAATGGTTCTCATTGAGCCATAGGTAAAATTGCTTCTTCTGGTGCAGAAGCTTGAGGTTGACAAAGCCCAGATTGTACTATTCCGGATGCTCCATCATTATGAAGTCTTATAAAGACTCCTTCAATTACCGCAGTTCTCTGTAATAATGTGGCAAGATCATTCATAATGGCGTCCAACTTGGACTCCAAACTTTCACTCATATTAATGTCTTGACCTCCGGCCATTTTAAAAGAAAGGAAGTAATAGTTTCTACAAAGAAGAAATATTGGTTTAGAAAAGGATACTCCGCAACCTCTAAAATGCCTTAAGACCTTCAAGAAGAGAGATAATTTATTCTCTCCAAGAAGAATAAGACTCCAATATTATAACAAAAAAGATATCAGTTTAGAGGAGGGTAATTCACAACCTCTAAAACACTAGTATACCTTCAAGAAGAGGGATAATTCACACTCCAATAAGAAAGAACTAGCTCTGATATCTAAGATAAAAATAGTCTCGATAAATTGTCACGGACGCAGAATATAGACTGAAAGTCTAAACAAGAAGTTTAAGAAGAACTGGCAAGAACTAGATTAATCAGATGAGTACAAAAATAATACCAGAGAGGTGAGCTAGAGCTCTAAGAGATGTGTTGTTGAGACTGAAGAAATCTTCAGCCTCGACTCCAATATATACTCCTACTTAAGAAGCTTCTCAAGTAACTTCCACCAACTAGAGAGCTTCTCAAGCAACTTCCACCAACTAGGAAGCTTCTCAAGTAGCTTCCACCAACTAGGGAGCTTTTCAAATAACTTCTACCAACTAAGAAGATGCTAGAAGGCTCTGGAAGATTCTAGAGAGTTTTAGGAACCTTCTAAAATATTCTAGAAGGTTTTAATAAGTATGTCCTTGACAATTATAGGCTTTTTGAAGATTCATTTTGATAGTTCTTTTATATTCAAACTATCATTATAGATCTTTTAAGAGATTATTTTTAAAATACATACTTAAGAATGCTGCACAAAATAATTCTAAGATATTACTTTGTCAACTCATAATAATGCCCCAAACCACAACAAGTACCAACAACTCTCACACTATTGACAATTTGGACAACCATATGCCCTCTTATGAATAGAAGCAAATTCAACAATCTAGCTCTCTTAATCACCACTTTAGCTAGCACATTCATCTCTTTAATGCCACCATGGTGTAATGTAGGTTCACCTAGAGGAATCTTAGAGGAAAAGTTGGCAAAGTTTTGTAATTTGGTTGCCACACAATTTATCTTGGATATATAATTAATGTCAGTAATTGCCAACTCAGACTGTACTACTTTTAGATTAGAGCAATACTTGCTAACAAAGGTCTTAGCTAGTGAATTTAGATTAACTACATCTTTGGCACAATCAAAGAGCCTCCCTTCAACAAAAGATAGTTTTGTATTGTTATTACATACTATATCAAAAACTCTCCACATCTCTTTTGATACTATCAATTGCTATATAGCAGCTTGATACATACTTAGACTTGAATGTTGCTCAACCATTTTTACAATCTGCAGTACTCTCCTTTGAGGCTATCTTTAATCTCAAAGATTATCTTAAAATAATTAACTCCTAAGATAGCAATGCATCAAATATTTTTTACAACAATATATACAATCATGCAAATTTTTTGGATCTTAAGGAAAAAACCATCTTCTTTGTGACTAATGGCCAAGGATCCAAGAGCAAACGATCACTAGTGTTATATGGCCTGATTTTTAATCCAGAAACATATTAGGTACGTAGCTATAGAAAGTTTATTTTTAACTTATTGGCCAACCTCTGATAAATGATTTATCTTTAATAAGGAAGATAAATAAATATAATAATATTGAAAAATATTATATTAATAAAAATCTTTTATATTTAAATAGATTTATATATAAGATTTTTTATGACATCAAAAATTTCTTAACATCCTTTATATATCAAATCATACCTAAATAATTATTGATAAGTTATATTTTCAATAATTTAAAAGAAAATCTATAGTCTCCTTTAAAAAAATACATCATTATATCAAAAAATTTATTATAGCTTTAAATATCCATCTTTTATACTTTTATAAAATCTTAGCTCTTAAAAAATCCCTTTAATTTACACAATATATTCAAATTGTAATAAAATCCTTCAATATATTATTCACTTGCAAAATATTATTTTCTTCCTAAACTTTAAGATTTAATATCTCTTGATCCAACTGTTAAGTTTTTGTCAAATTTCTCAAAAGTATAATTTATATCTTTAAGCTTTATAATAAAAAAAACAAGCTATAGATTTGCTTCTAATTATCTGATATCTCAAAAATCCTAATAGATGCTCAAAATCCTAGTTTATAAGTAAATGAGAACTATTTTCTTTATATTTCAAAAACTTAAAATCTAAATGCTATTAAAACTTAAATATAGATTTATAATATAATAATATATATTTTTAAAAATTTTAAACTAGAATCTTATCAAATTGCTTGAAATATAGATCAAAATACAACCACTAATTAAATTGGTTACTTATTGCTCTTAGATTGCAAGTACTAATTTCAACTTCTAATATCTCTTTTATTCCAACTTAGAATTTGTAAAGCTATATATATGCAATGTAGTTAAAAAAATGTTCTCTCTAATCCTAGTCACCAATCTTTTATTGCTTTCTATACACATGCATTATGTCCCAAAGAATGAGAATAGATACAAAATTGCCACCTTAACTTTGAGCGCCTGTATTTCTTTCACAAAAATTTCAAATCACTTAATTTTTACACCAAAATTATATCTAAATCTTAAACTTATTGATTTTAACTTCTAATGTTTAAATAACTTCAAAAAAATAATCCTGATCCTTAATAAAGGCTTAGATAGCCTCCTTGAAGTCCATTTGGCATGACTTTTGGCCAATAAGAATAGAGATTTCTATCATCCATCTCCATTCATCCACATGGATGGCTTAGCTATTCTTTTTGATACTAATATCTCTTTCCAATTCTTTTTTTAATAAAATTTAGATTGTATGTGCTCTAAACATCAAATAAAAGAAATAAAATAAGATTTTAAGAATCACCAATGTCTAATAAAGGTGACTTAAAATATATAAAAGCTATTATCAATATAAAATCAACTTCAAAAGTCACTATCAAAAAAAAAAAATGGCATTATATAAACCTCTATAATAGCCATTTTAAATAGATTCTTTCCAAAATAATAATCTAACTATATTTTATAACCAATTAAAATCATTGATATGGCTCTCACTTAGTTGCATAGTAAATTATCTTATATATATATATATATATATATATATATTATTTTCACATGATAGCCAAACTATAACACAACATTGATATGACTCTTTAATAATAAATCATAGACTTAATCGTCTAACTAGTAGTGGCACAATTTTAAATTAAGACCTTAGATGCCAAACAAAAAAACAAGCACATCCAACATTATATTGCTCTTGACAAGGTCCACACTTGCTACAAGGCTATTATAGCCAACATGGTATAATTCAAGATTTGTATAGGCAAATATTAGAGGCAATGCAAACCATTGATACATAACAAGTTTTAAATAAAATCCTAGCCATTACACTTATTTTTTAGAAGATTTGATATTTGAATATTACTATTATTGAAGAAGAGATCAATAATTCACCAAATTTAACTATGGCATATGTGAGGTAAATTAATCGCTCTCTAATGAGGCAAGCAAAAGAAATGTTGGGTAGAACAGTGGCGAACAGACAGATGACGAGCCGAAGGGATGTCGGATAGAACAACAGAGCCACAGAGGGCCATTGGAGCGAAGATGTCGACGAGCAATCCGTGTGATGGTAGAACGGACGACGAGCCAAATGGTAGACGAGCATCACAGATGACGAGCAGCAGAATGTTGAGCTGAACAACAGAATTTCGAGGAGCTGTCAAGTCGAAGACATCGACAGGCAACAATTGAGCAAGTAGAGTTGATGGCGAGCAGGGTGGATGCGAGATGGGTGCTTACAATGACAATAAGAAGATAGCATCGCCCGGCCAATAGTAACAACAACAACAAGTGGAGGGTGTCGACTAACCAGTCAACGAATGAGACGGGGGGATATCAACAACAGCAACAAGAGGAGGATCGACTAACTAGTCGACGAGCATGACAAGAAGATATCAACAACGACAACAAGAGGGGGATTGACTAACCAACCGACAAGCGGGACGAGAAGGTATCAACAGTAGCAACAAAAAGAGAATCGACAGTCGACAAACAAAACGAGGAGATATTGACAGCAGCGAAAGGAAGAGGATTGACAATTGACGAGCAGCAAGGCAAATTAAACACAATCACAGGAACGATAAGGCGTCGACGCTGGAGGCAGTCGACAAGCGAAACAAGAAGAGGAGAGCCGAATACAAGAGCAACAAGACGTCGTCGTTGAAGGCTGTTGATGATCACAACGAGAAGAGGAGAGCCAAGCATAATGGCAGTAGGCTGTCAAGGGCAAGTCCGTCATCGATGAAGAAACCAACGGCAAGGACCTCATCGGGCCCCGAGGAGGTGAACCCGCAACAACTTCTACCGCAGGGTTGAAGGCCATGGCTGCAGTCAAAGGGCTTAGGCAAGGGAATGTTTGAAGGCCATGGCTGCGATCAAAGGATCTTGGATAAGGCCATGGATGAAGGTGTGGTCATGGAAGACATGGTCATGGCCTTGAGTTAAAAATGATCAAGGAAGATTTGAACATGGCCACAATTTTGAAGAAGGTGGTCAAGATAGATGTTGCGTGTTAGGAATCAAAGTGACATGGCATGTTTAGAATCAAGGTGATATGGCAAAGGTTCTTCCCATCCTTATAATCATGATAATTTGTGTTAATAGGACCAAAAACCCTCTAATGATATTTTTTTCTATAATTAGAATTTTTACTCATTCACTAATATTTTGCTAAAATCAATTTATTACTATAAAAAATATGATTTATCTTGAAATTTAAATAAATTTTTTTTGCTAAGACTTCAACTATGCTATTAGACAAAATTTTCTCTTCTAATACTCCTTGTATACAATTTGAATAAAATAAACAACTAGTAAACCATTTTGGGAGCTTATATATGGCAGCTATCTAAGAAAACTTAAAGAAGTAAAGAATCCAACATCTTTTGTTAACAAAAAGATTTAAGAAGCTCAAAGAGAGAAAATCAAATTCTAATATTCCTCTAAAATGAAGTAGATTCAAACTATCTATCCATTGAACTTAAAGGACTTACATTCCTTCTCCAACAAATTAGATTTGGATATTTAAACTATGACATAATATTATCCTTTGTGCAACCAACAATTGTTATTTCTTGTACTCTGCTATCTCAT
The DNA here is from genome assembly GCA_036785485.1 of Physcomitrellopsis africana. Lineage (NCBI taxonomy): Eukaryota > Viridiplantae > Streptophyta > Bryopsida > Funariales > Funariaceae > Physcomitrellopsis > Physcomitrellopsis africana. The sequence continues at coordinate 859,261 of JAWRVF010000028.1, forward strand.
TGGATAACTCAATTTCTATTGGCCAAATTTAAATTCAAAGCATTTTAATATAAATATCCAAATAGCCAACCAAATGCACTTATTGAAATGTTTAGATTGAGAAAGAGAATTTATAACTTCAATATCTTCCTTTTAATGGTTAGGACAACATAAGTCTAAACTCGCCAAAATTATCTAAAATTATAATCTTAAAATTCTATTCTTAAAAGTCTAGTCTATTATCAAAAAAAAGAAAAAAAAGACAACCATATATTCGGATCTTATATTCATTATACCTATTACTTGTGGTTTTAGTTGAAAATACATCTCCATCTAATGTTTGTAGTTGTAATGAGTTGTTTAGAAAAACCACTCTTATTAAATAGGGGCCCAATTATAAGGCATTAAATTTGGCCAAAAAGTCAAGTTTCCTTACATCTTATAATATCACCAACATTTCAAGTTATAAAGTTTATTTTTTTTATATTTCTTGTCAAAAGCAACCTTCTTATGGTTCTAGATTGCCTTCACATATTAAACACCAATCTTCCTTGCCTCTTTTAGGCCATCTAAATGATCCAATTACTCTCTTATGGACCATCGCATAGTCATTTTCTTATTTATGGCTATTCTAAGAAACTTCATTTTAAATTTGATTGATAAAATTGCCTCTATATCATAGACTAAAAAGAAGAAAAAGTCTTGTATTGTAACCTTATATTTGGTACAATAAGCTTAAAGAAAAATTGATAACTTGGTATTCTATTTTCTTATAGAATGATATATTATTATTTTTTAATATATTAACTAATATTTGATTAACGTACTTAGTATGACCATTAATTTATGGATGATAAGGTGTAGTCATTCTATGATTAATATTAAATCTATCAATCATCTCTTCAATCATAGTATTTAAGAAGTAGATATTTCAATTATTAATTAATACTTTGAAAGAACCAAATTGGATAATAACTTGTTCAAATAGGAAATTGGCTGCATAAATAGCATCATGGTTTTTACTGCCCTAGCTTTGGTTCATTTGATTAAACACTTAGTGGCTATTGTTATATATTTCATGCCTTTTGAAGAATTGGGGTGGATTTTCCTAATAAAATTAATTCTTTTTTTTTCAAAGGGGACTAAAGGTAAAGAGATGTGAAGGAATAATTCCATATACAAATAATTTTTTGCATAACATTGACAAGTTTTATAATGTTTAGTATGGTCATAAGCATCTTAAAACATGGTAAGCTAATAATAGCCCATTTTAATGGTTTTTTAAGCTGTTAATCTATCTAAAAATGGCTATCATATGTACTATCATAGCATGCTTTTATAATAACCAAAATCTCATTGGCTACTACACAATGTCTAAAGAATCTATTAACTCCTCTACAATATAATTAATTTTTGATAACAACAAAATATCTATTATTTATCTTAATTTTTTTATGCTTATTTTGAGATAGGTTCTTAAACAATTATTAGAAAGTAAAAAATTCCATGATGTGGATGTACCACATGATATGACTAAAAACACTAAAAAGATTCTCATCTATAAAATTGTCTTCTATGGAGATAGGATTTATCTCTCTCGGCAATTTGGTGAGTTGATTGGCTTAATTGTGCATCTTCCTAAGTTTATATTCTATCCTATAGTTAAATTATTCTAAAAATAGTATCTAATGTGCTATTCTATTGCTTAATTTTATTTTATGGACTAAATATTTAATGGCCATATGATTAATAAAAAAAACTATGAGATTTAACAATAGGTAGTGGTAGAATTTTTTTGATTGAAAATACCATGGCTAAGCATTTTCTCTCAATGGTGGTATAATTCTTTTCTATGGTGTTCAATTGAATATTAGCAAAGGATATTAGATAATCTCTCTTTTTCCTGCCTATTGGTTTGCACAATAAATTACCTACCGCTATGGCTAAAGCATTATAATAGCTATGAAATGGTGATTTCTAATTTGGTGGTTTCAAAGAAAAATAGGAGCTAAGTTTTTTTTATAATTACTTATATATTTTAGATGGTTTTTTTTATCTTTAATTAGATATTAAAGTCATTGATAAATATTGTCATTGATTTGTGAAACAAATCTAAGAAGATAAATGTTATAGTCCTCTAAAAGGCAAAAGGTGCATTGTAAAGGCCAAATAGCATTATTAAAAATATTAATGTATCCCATGATATGATAAAAGTAATTTTATGATAATTCTTAGAGGCTATAGCTATTAAATTATAATAAAAATAGCCATCTATAAATATATATAATTTATAGCTAACTATCTCATCTAAGAGATTATTAATAAAAAAAAAGAGAAAAATGATTCTTTTAAATATTTTAATTCAACTTTCTATAGTCTATGAAAATTCTAAGTTTTTTATTTTTTTATTTTTTGTAATACTATAGGCAATATTCAATCCCTAATTTCTATTGGTTTAATAAAACCAACTTATAATAATTTTTTAAAATTTGCCTTAACAATTAGTTAAAATTGAGGATTCATACAATGTTCTTTTTGTCTAATTGGTATAGCTTCCAAAATTAGTCGTATTTTATATTAAGCCACCTTAAGTGGTATATCTTTAAGATCTTTGTACAACCATGCTAAAATATCTTGATATTCTATCACCAAGTTTTTATACTTGGACATTTCTTCATCATTTAATTGTATTTTAATTTTAATTTTTTTGGCTTCTTTGCCATCTCTTGTTACATCTATATACTTCCAATCTTCTTTGTGTATATGAGATTGTTTCATAAAATTCTTATATCATTGACTTGGAATGAAAGGATAGCTAATAATACCATTGATAGCCACAATTTTAGATGAAATGATTTAAAACTGAAAAGGTGGGACTAAATTGCATTCCTCTATAAAAACTTTGATATCTTCTTTTAAAGTACTATCTATATTAAATCCAAATGCTTTAGCCTTGAGTAGTTTTGCAATAAAGGTTAGTCCTTCACCTTCTTCAAATTCTCCCACTTGTTTAAATATTTCTACAAAATTAATCAACTCATTATTATCTAATTTAGAATTAGCATATTTTTATATCCATTGGATAAAAATATCATCCTTTTAATAAGCTTGATTCTAAGCATTCTAAATGTTTGATTCTATGTTTTATGAAATTGGCTAAGGCTAACTATTTGGATACTATGGTTTTATCTTTTTTTTTTAAAGTCAATGTAGGCAATTCCTTACTACATGAATAAATTGGGTTGGAATTCAAACTACCTTGGCTAGATTTAATATCAATTTTAATATGATTGTTCTAGGATCTAAAAATAATGTTGGACTTTTTTCCTTCCAATCAATCAATGTACTAGGGACTTTTAATTAAGATCCATTTAATAGTAGGAAAAAAGAATCCTTAGCCATATGCATCTAGATAACATAAAAGATAAGAATATATTCTTTATTTCTAATATACCTCTTATAATTTTTAATTTGGTCTAATAAAATGGTTAGGCTTTGAATTTCCATGTTAATTACTAAGAATGAAGGGCCTATTATACTTATTCCTAAGTTTTCTATTATTTAGAATGGCATGATATTTAAGCCACTTCATCCATCTACTAAGATATTAGGAAGGATTATGTCCACAATGGCAACCTCCACCTCTATTGCTTTTACTTCTAATGATTTTCTACAAGATTATAACTTAGCCAATAATTTTAATTTAGGCTTTTATTTACTTTAGATTGTTATTCCAACTTCAAGCATTTTCTTTGTTGCTAGTTATAATTCTAATAATTTTTTTAAAATAATATTTACTTTATGTTTGTTGAAATTTGTTCAAAGGTCATATGGTCCTAATATAAGTTCTAATGTAGCCTTAGGTGGTTGTATTTTTTTAAACTTTGGAATTTAAAGGCCTTTCTAATTTTGTTAATTGATTTGGCTTTTATTTCTCTTTTAATGTCTCTCAATTGGAATGAAAATTTTTCTATTATAAATTCAAATTCTATAACTTCCTTTGTTATTTCTTTGATCATTTTAATTATTTTTTATGCTATCTTTTTTAAATCTAAAAAACAAGAAGAATTTTTTTATAATAGTTTCTTCTTCATCTAAGATATATAATATGATAGCTATCTTGGACCTAATCATAATTGCTAAGCTTGGCTTATAAAAAATTTTTATATTTTGGATTGGAATTTCTTATAGATTATTAAATTTATTTCAAAGTATATGGATTGGTCATCTAACAAGTGATTGGGAGTTTGACTTCTTACTAATTTTTTATTATATTGAGCCACAAATCTATTGTCTTTAAAACCTTGACCACTTGATAGTTGGCCTTGAGGGATTATACATTAATTTTGATTTTGATTTTGGTTCAAAGGAACATGACAAGTATTGATTTGAAGTGTATTAGGTGAAATATTATTTTGTCCATTGTTATTATAAATATAGTATATATTAGATGGTCTTAATGTACTTTCAAGTAGGAGTTGTCTAGCACTTCTACAATTGTTATATGCTTATTGTTTATAATTTCTAAGACGTGGTTGGAATAGAATTATCCTATCTGACCTTTTATAAATGTCTGTGGGATGATTACCTTCATAGTTATTACATTCTATTTAATTTTTTATCCAACATTCACTAAGTAGATGACATATCCTACAAAAAGCATGGGCCTTTGACCTCAGCTTAAATTAGCCCCTAAGACCTTGATTAATTGGATGGTATCTTTGTGTCAAGTATACAAATTCAAAGAAAATGCTCAAACTAGTGAAATTTGTATTAAAAAAATGATAAAATAGAAAGATATATATATATATATATATATATATATATAAAAGAAGAAACTAAAAAGACTATTATCAAAGACTAAAAAATATAAAGATTCTTGAACTAGACTAGACGTAAGAAAGAAATTGATAAGAGTAAAAAAGTTTCATTCTTATTTCTAAATATACTATCTATCTAAGAGCTACGTGGTGATGCTGTATAAGACCTCTAATACGTGTCCAATTTGCAAGACACATGTCAAATTTACAAGACAAGTTTCCTATACTTGTGCCATATAATTAACTTATTCTACAAGCTATCAATATATACAATACGTGACTAATTTGTTGGCCAAGTTTTTAATCTACTAATCACCTATAGATATATATAAAGATAAAACCACATCTTTGAAACTTCTAAGAAGTTTTTTTATAAGATATTATCAAATTAATTTATTTTTATCTATTTCTATTTATCTATGTTATCTAAATAATTATTAGAATAGATCTTATATCTATGATATTATTTTCCCTTCTAGAGACAAGTTCTATGAGGAATAGTGATTACATATTGAAGAATGTATTTGTCAGATACTTTGATCTTTGTTCCTTTTGAAGGTAATTGATAGGTCCTCTCAACTATCAATAGTATCGTATACTAGGGCGAGAGGACCACCTTAATATTTGATCATTGTTGGAGCCTTCATAACTTTTTTTAAACAAAACATTTGAAACACCATCAAGAATAGTTCCTACCTCTAAAAGTATTATCAAACATTGGAAGTCTCTTCCAAGGTCATGATATCAAATATATTATATCTTACCATCAATTTGAGGAAGGATATGTCATTTTTTAGAATCTTCATACCTATTTTTTTCGTCTTGAAAGTTGTCACAATTACAATGTTTAATCCAATAATTTAGCAAACGACAACTTTTAAACTGAATTTTTTGGTTGGTTTTCCATCTTTTTAGCGCTAAAAATCTAAAAAAATAATAAATTAATGATACAAAATAGAATGAAATTTCTATTGAATTTTCTTTGCTTTATAACAAAGATTTTTTTGTCTCTTCATCTTAATTTTGATAGATGTCATTGATGAAATATATTGACTTTGATTGATGTATTTACTAGATTTTTAAATGGCTTCCATATATATTCACTAATATCATATCTATGTCAATGTATAAGATATTTTAACCTATTTCAATGCTGCCTCAAATCTAAGACCTCTCTTACCTCAAATTCTTCATTATTGTCTACTTCTATAAGAAGCGGTGGTATTAATCTTCTTCCTTGTATATCCGCTATCTTATATGGCTCAAATAGAGATGCATGGAATACAAAATGGATCTTCATAAACTCTGGTAGGTATAATCAATAAGCAATTGGATTGATTTGTTTATAAATTAAAAATGGTCTAAGCCTATGATAATCCAACTTGTTACAAAGATGAATAATCTTGATATTACAATAAAATAAGTATACCTTATTATCAACATGAAATTGAGATTTTTTTTTATAATAGACATCTGCGTTGACTTTTTATTATTCTTGAGCTTCTTTTAATTGTACCTTCATTATTGCATGTAGCTTTGACAATCAATTTGCCAAGTCTTTTGCCATAGGATTATCAACTTTTAAAAGATAAAAAATATCAAGTCATGGATGATAACCATAATTGATAAAGAAAGGTATTTATTAAGTAAAAGAATATATTAAATTTTTATAAGCAAACTTTGCTAATAGCACAAGAGTTATTTAATCATCTTGATGATAATTGATAGTGTACCTCAAATATTGCTCTAAAATTTGATTTATCCATTTTATTTGTCCATTACATTAAAGGTGGAAGGCCAAAGATAGTTTTATGATTACTTTCAATATCTTGAAAAGGATTCTTCAAAACTTTGATATAAATTGCATCTTTTTATTTGATATAATATCTTTGGATAATCTATGATAGTAATAGATGTTGTTAAAGAAGAATTTAGCTATTTTTTTACATGTGATAGATTTTGTACATAGTACAAAATATGCCATTTTGGTAAAACAATCTATAATGACAAATATAGAATCATATGAATTTAAAATTAATAGGTCTATGATAAAATCTATAGAGACAAAAGACCATGGTTGTTTCAATATAGGTAATGGTTGAAGAAGTTTGTAAAATTGATGACAAGGAGTTTTTGATCTTGAACAAACATTACATGATTGCACAAATTTTTTAATTTTTTTTTACATTTGAAGCCACCAAAAATATCTTGATATTAATTCTAAAATCTTATTCTATCTAAAATATCCTATTATAAGAAAGTTATAATGAACTTCAAGAACATATAGTTATGCTTCATCTTTTAAAATATACAAGCATCCTTTAAAATAGAATAGATTGTTTTTAAACTTGAACTTGGAAGTATCATGAGACATAAATGAATTATTCTTAAAATCATGAATAAAAGGATTTGAAGACATATTTGATTGGACTTGCTTGAAAAAAGTTGAATCAACAATTAATATTGATTTCATTGCTTAAAGATGAAATTATTCTAACTTCAATAAGATCATCTTTTGTTGATCAAAAGATACATCTCCTTCTTTTGGTGTAAGATAAGAATATTTAGAAAGGGCATCAAATAGACCTTATTGTTTTTTTAGCCAATAAGTGATAATGAACTTGAATCTTAATAAAGACATGCTCCAACAAGCTTGATAATGATTTAATATACGTGTTGATATAAAATATTTGAGGTTCTTGTGATTTGTATACATGATGACTAAATTAAAAGCACCTTCTAGATAATGACACCATTCTTTAAAAGAATCCATAATTGCAAGAAGTTTTTTATCATGAATTTTATAGTTGATCTCTATTATTAAAAAAAATTTGAAATAAAAAACTATCAATTGGAATTTGTCATCTGCTCCCATTTGTGATAATATTGTGCCTAATACAAAGTTTGATGTATTTGTTTCTATAAAAAATATCTTTAAGAAATTAATGCAATACAAGATTAGTGCAGAAGTAAAAATTGTCTTCAAAGCTTCAAATGATACTTCTGTTTTTTTTTACTCCACTCAAGTTTGTCCTTACAAGTTAAATATGTAAGTGGAATTGGAACTTGAGAAAATTTCTTCATAAAAACTTGGTAGTAATTGACAAATGTTATACCTTCATATTACTACCATGTTTAACTGGTGTATTTTAAGTGTTCATACCTTGTTAAAAATATAGTCTTTTATTCATCTATTTATAATATAGATTAGATTATATGCTCATCATAGATTTATTTTTATATAGATCTTAGCTTGATTCAGTTGATCAAGAAGTCCAAATATCAAAAATAGAGGGTATCTATTCTTGATGGTAATCTTGTTGAACCTTCAATAATCTATACACATCTATAGTGATCCATCATTTTTCTTCACAAACAAGATAAGAGCTCCTACTAGAGATTTTGAATGGCATATGAAATTTTTGGCCAAATTTTTATCAATGTATTCTTTGAGTTCAATTAATTCATTTTATAATAAGTTGTAGATTGGTCCAAATAGAAGCTGAGTTCTCTCTTTGAGATCAATTGAGTAATCATATAGATAATGATTTGAAAAAATATCTATATTATTTTAAAAAATTTCTTAATAATCTTGTTACTGGATTGGAATGCCATTTAAAGTCTTTCCACTATTAAAATTGAATAGCACAAATAGCAAAAGATGATCCTTCTTTTGCTTCATGTATAAAATTTTTTGTACCTATAAATATGAGTTTTATTATATTAGACTTATGATTTTTTATTTGGTTAACAAAACTCTTAATAATGCTCTAAAAAAAATCAAGTCTATGAGAAATTTGATTTATTTACGGATTATATTTTTTTAGCCATGATAAATCTTAAATAATTAGATTAGAGAGAGATTTAATTATATTAAAAATTATTTAATTATTATGACTATCTATTGTTTTATATTTAGGAAAGATTTCATAAATAACATCTTTAAAAGACAAGTGACAACCATCTATGACTTCTATATGTACAAGTTTAGTTTTTTGTATTAAAGATATTTTATGACTTTTAATAAATTCTTCATTTAAAAAATACATTGAGGCTTCTCAATAGAGGCTTTGTAATTTTTAGGTGTCAAATATATATCTATTATAAAATAAAGAGAGGCTTTTGAAGAAAGAATATCATCTTTTATTAAGGATATGAATTGAAAGAAGATACATAAATCAATGAAATCTATATCAAAAGAAAATGACAAAATAGAAATAAGAAAGTATGTATATTTAAGAAAAAATTGGAATGGCTATTGCTAAAGATTAGAAAATATAAAGATTCTTAAATTAGATTAAAAACAAGAAAGGAATTAATAAGAGTAAAGAAGACTACACTCTTATTTCTATATATATTATCTATCTAAAAGCTACATGGCGATGTTCTATAGGACCTCTAATACATGTCTAATTTACAAGATGCGTATCAAACTTATAAGACAAGTTTCCTATATATACTCCACATACTTAGCTTATTCTACAAATTACCAACATGTACAATATATTGTTGTATTATGTGAAGTCTCACTTGAGAATGTATCAAGCACCTGGCTGTGGAAGATGAAAAAAAAATTACAACAAGTTCTAAAACCTCTAATAGAATTATATATAATTTATATATAATTGTAATTATATATAATAGAAGATTGGCATCAAGGTCTTTCTCCAACCTTGATGCCAATCTTCTAGTACCAATACCTTCTATTTGTACCATTTAATTGCTTTTAAAATTTATAAATAAGTAGAAAATCAAGTCTACCATCTATATAAATAATTTTCTTTTCAATCCAACTAATAGATGGTTAGATATCTTAGAAACTCTCACTAACCTTCAAAATCCAATTTTTGAGACTTTGATCCACTTGAACTTTAATAACCTTCAATTGAACTATTAAATCAAGCTCAAACTTATAGCATGGTCTAAATACAACTATAATTATAAACTTACAAAGTTTTATTTACAAATCTATAATCAAACTTACAAAATGCTCAAAAATATAAATCTTTTTTTATTTCATAAAAATCAAGTCTGCTCTCAAATCTTACTTTTTAATCTATCAAATAATTTACTGTTTGTCGTAAGCATGCAATTTTGTGCCTCAAGGTTTGATTTTAATCCAAGTTCATAACTAATCCTTTTTTATTATCAATTCTTGGAATTTTGAAATAAATTTTGTTAAAATTTATTTTTGATTTTTTTTAAAAAGTGCTTATATCATTGATTTTTCTAATCTATTTTGTTTTGTCTTTTTTATGGCTATACAAAGTAAATAGAAGTCTCTTTTAAAAGAAGACAATATTAGTATTTTTTAATTTTTATTATCTCCTTATTTATTATTTATATTTTTAAGATGATTTGTTAAAGTATTTTCATTTATATTCCTCTATAATATAACTATTCCTTTTCTCTTTCACTTAATGGTCATATTACTATACAACAACATGGCTAACTTGTTGGCCAAGTTTCTAATCTATCAATCATGTATTGGTATATATAAAGATGAAACCATGTCTATGAAGCTTCTTGAAAGCTTTTTTATAAGATATTATTAAATTAACCTACTTTTACCTACTGCTACCTATCTATGTTGACTAAATAATTATTAGAATAAATCTTATGTCTATGATATTATCTCTCCTTCTAGGAATAAGTTCCACAAGGAGTGGTGATTATATGTTGAAAAAATCTAAGATGCACCAAATTGAATTTACCATATATTTTAAACTTTGTTCCTTTTGAAGGTAGCTGATAGATCTTCTTAGCTATTAATAGTATTCTATATCATAGCAAGAAGACTACCTTGATATTTGATTATTATTGAGGCTTTTATAACTTCTTTCAAAGAAAATATTTGAAATACCATTATAAGTAAAGTCTACCTTTAAAAGTATTACCAAACATCAAGAGTTTTTTCTAAGGTTGTGATATCAATTATGTTGTATCTCCTCATTAATCTAAAGAAAAATATGTTGTTCTTAAAGATCTTCATCTCTATTCCGTCATTTTGAAGGTTGTAATAGTTGTAATGTCTCATCCAATAAGTCAGCAAACAATATCTCTTGAGCTAAATTTACTAATTATTGATTTTTTTCTTTAATATTAAAAATTTTTAAAAATAGAAAATAATGATACAAGATGAAATCTCTATTGAACTTACTTTGTTTTATAATAAAGATTTTTTTAACTGTTCATCTTGATTTTGATGGATATTATTGATAAAACGCATTGATTTTTATTAATGCATTTGCTAGATGTGCAATTATTAATATCATATCTATGCTAATATATAAGATATTCTAACTAATTTTGATGCCACCTTGAATTTAATATCTCTTTTATTTCAAATTCTTTATTGATATCTATTTCTATAGGAGGCGGTGGCATTTGTTTTCTTTTTTATATATTCACTATCTTGTATGGCTCAAGCAATGATACGTGAAAAATAAGATGGATCTTCATAGATTTTTGTAGATGTAATTAATAAGTAATTGGATTGATTTTCTCACAAATTGGAAATGGTCCAAGCCTACAATAATCCAACTTATTATAAGAAAAAATTATCTTAATATTACAACAAAGTAATCATATCTTATTGCCTATATAGAATTGAAGTTGTTTCTTACAATAGACATCTACATTGATCTTTTGTCATTCTTAAGCTTCTTTTAATTGTGCCTTCATTATTGGATATAGTCTTGATAATTAATTGTCAAATCTTTTATTATAAGATTATCAGCTTTTGAGAAGTCAAAAATATCAAATTATAGATGATAATCATAATTGGCAAAAAATAAAGTTTATTAAATAAAAGAATGTACTAAATTATTATAAGCAAACTTTGTCAATAGCAAAAGAATTGTCTAATCATCTTGATGATAGTTAAGATTGCTCCAAAACTTGATTTACCAATTTTGTTTATCCATCACTTTGAAGGTAAAAAATTAAAGATAATTTTATGTCCACCTTCAATATTTTAAAAAAAGTTCTCTAAAATCTTGATATAAATGGCATCCTTCTATCAGATACAATATTCCTTGATAATCCATGATAGCAATAGATATTGTCAAAAAAGAGTTTAGCTATTTTTTCATTTATGATAGATTTATACATAATACAAAATATGCCATTTTAATGAAATAATTTATAATCACAAATATAGAATCATATGAATTTGAATTTAAAAGATCCGCAATAAAATCCATAGGCACAAAAGACCAAGGTTATTCTAGTTTAGGTAATGGTTGAAAAAGTCCGTAATATTGATGATGAGGAATTTTTGATCTTGAATAAATATTGTATGATTGTACAAATTCTTTAATAACCTTCTATATTTGAAGCCACCAAAAATCTCTTGATATTAGCTTTAAAATCTTATTATATCTAAAATATCCTACTATAGGAAAGATGTGACAACTTTCAAAAGCACAGAGTTGTACTTCATCTTTTGAAATATACAAGCATCCTTTAAAATAGAATAAATTATTTTTGAACTTGAACTTGAAAGTATTATAAAACTTAGAAGAATTATTCTTAATATTATAAACAAGAGGATTTGAGGACATATTTAATTAGACTTACTTGAAAAAAATTAAATAAATAATTAATATTGATTTCATTGCTTAAAGATGAAATTACTTTGGCTTCAAAAAAATCATTTTTTATTGATTAAAAGCAGCATCTTTTTTTTTGGTATAAGATAAGAACATCTGGAAAGGGCATCGGATAGATCTTGTTGTTTTTTTTAACTAACAGGTGATAATGAACTCAAATCTTGACAAAAACATGTTCCAATAAATCTGGTAATGATTCAATATGCATGCTAATATAAAATATTTAAGATTCTTATGATCTGTATATATGGTGACTAGATTAGAAGCACTTTTTAGATAGTGATGCTATTCTTAAAAAGAAGCTATAATTGTAAGAAGTTCTTTATCATGGATTTTGTAATTAATATTTGTTACTGAAAATTTCTTGGAATAAAAAACTATTGAGTGGAGTTTGTCATCTGCTTCTATTTGTAACAATACCATGCCTAAGGCAAAGTTTGATGTGTTTTTTTCCATAAAAAATACCTTGGAGAAGTCGATGCAATACAAAATTGGTGCAGAAGTAAAAATTGTCTTTAAAGTTTCAAATAATGTTTCTACTTCTTTATTCCACTTAAGTTTGTTCTTATAAGTTAAACATGTAAGTGAAGCTATAACTTAAGAAAAGTTCTTGATAAAAATTTGGTAGTAATTGATAAATTTTAAAAAATATTATACATCCTTTATTATTTTTGAAATCTTCCAGTTTATTATTATTTAAATTTTCTTAGGATCTATCTTAAAATCATCATTGAAAATAATATATTTTAAAAAGTCAACTTAAATAATATAAAATGTATACTTTTCCATCTTAGCATATAATCTCGTATCTTAAAGTTTTTATAACATATAACAAATATGTTATTTAGAATCTTTTATAATTTTAGAATAGATTAAAATATTATCTAGGTAATAGACAACAAAATTATTTAGAAACTCATAAAAAATATCATTCATAAGATATTAAAAAGCAGTTGATATATTTGTGAAATCAAAAGACATAACATTATATTTAAAGTATCCATACCATGTTCAAAATATAATCTTCTATTCATCTTTTTTTTTGATGTTGACCAAATTGTATGTTCCTCATAGATCTATTTTTGTATAGATCTTAATTTGATTCAATTGATTAAAAAATCTAAATATTAAAAATAGAAGATATCTATTTTTAATAGTAATTTGTCAAAAATATAAGATTTATTTCAATAATTATTTAGATAGAAATAAATAAAAATAGATTAATTTAATAATATCTTATAAAGAAGCTTTCTAAAAGCTTTATAGATGCAATTTTATCTTTTTACATGTTTATAGGTAATTGATAGATTAGAAATTTGGCCAATAAGTTAGCTACATATTGCATATATTAGTAACTTATAGAACAAGCTAAATATATGGCGCACATGTAGGAAACTTGTCTTGTAAGTTTAACATGTGTCTTGCAAATTGGACATATGTTGGAGGTCTTATAGAATATCACCACGTAGTTCTTAAATAGATAGAATATATAGAGACAAGAGTGAAGCCTTTTTTACTCTTATCAATATTTTTTTTGTTTTTAGTCTTATATCAAGAGCCTCTAGTCTTCTTGTCTTTGATAGTAGCAATTTTAATTTTAATAATATTCTATTTTTAAGTAATTTTTTATTTTTTTGAATGACACGAGAGTGTATTGATATTTTGTTCTTTTATGATTCATGTCTTTAATAGTTTGATAAGAGTAAAGATTCAATATTCTTATTTTGTGTTTAAATAGTAAATAGATTATTCTACTTTTATTGTTACGTTTGAAGATTGCACACTACTTATATTTAAACTAACATTTTTTTCTTTCTAATGTTGATTTTTTTCCTGAAAGAAATTGGATCACCTCTCTTTGTAGAAGTTTTTATTTGATATTAGAAATTGTGGATTATCCTCCTTTAATTTGAATTGTGGAGTTATTAAATTGTCTAAGATAGAAAGAAAGATCATAGAAGTTACACTTAGCAGAAGTGAAAATAGATTTGCAACTATTACAAATCTTCAAGAGCTTGTCAATACTCTTAGGGTGGAAATTTCACACATCACTAATACCAATTATGAAAGTACTATTCTTATGTCCATAGAAGAAGTCCAAAGCATATGCAAAAAAATTATATACTTGAGGAAAGTAAGTAAATTAGCCTCACAATCAAATCTAAGAAGTCTTACTTCTACAAATATGAAAGAAACTAAGATTAATATTTTTAAGAAGTTTAATGGAACAAGATCAAAATTTCAAGGATTTTTGGAACAAGTCAAGCTATATTTAAGATTGCATCTTTTCTAATATCCTAATGCATTTATTTAAATTGGATTCATAGTTACACTTCTATTTAAAAGTGCTCTTTTTTTATTTATATCTTTGATGGAAAAAGATTCATAGCTCCTTTATGAATTGAATTCATTCTTTAAAGTGTTTACAACTTCATTTGGAGAAAGTGATAAAAAAAGATAGCAGAGACCAAGCTCTTATCTTTATAATAAAGATCATAGTCAACTACAATATATGTTGCAGAATTCTAAAATCTTGCTTGTAATATAGAGTGGAACAATAAAGCCCTTATCAATCAATTTTGTTATAGATTGAAGGATAATATCAAAGATTTGTTACTAACAATATCAAAAGTAGATTTTTTGAAATAATTTATTACTCAAGACATTATATGTAATAATTAATTATTTAAAAGGCATCAGAAATATAGATTTGGTTGGAGAGGAACAAATCAATTAATGACAGCAACTCCTAAGTTTTCAAAAACTTATTTGATTAAGCTAGAACCAATACAAATTGATGTGATATATTTTAAACCTCTCATCAAATAAAAAAAAACTCAACATTGTTAAGAGGATTTATACTTATATTGTGGAGAAGCTAAGCACACTATTCAACATTGTCCAAAGAAGCAATGCAATCACAAAATAAAGAGTATGGTTGCTAAAAAAGATAATGTGTCAGAAAATAAGTTTTTTTAATTGCAATAAGGGCCATGCGGTTGGAATCATGTACAATACCTTATGAAGGTCCTATTTTCTTTTCAAATCTCTCACCTTGTTTTATAATAGATGTATTTTTAAGACCTAAAAATTACAAAGTCTTTGCCATATTAGATTTAAGAGCCTTAATTTGTTTCATAGACAAAGACTTTGTCAAAAAATAAGAAATCTCTAATTAAGAAAACTAAATCCATATACATATAAGTCATAGATAGCTATTTATTATCTTTTAGAGATATTATCTATAAGACTATTCCTTTATATGTAGCAACTAAGAAACATAATAGTATAGTAATATTTAATATAATTAATTTTTTTTCTAATCCAATTATTTTAGGATTATCATAGTTAAAAAAATATAATCTTTAAATAGATTAGACTTGTCATAACCTTCATTTTTTTTATAGTTTAATCCAAAAATCTATTAGTCAAATAGACATATATAATTTTAGTACATCTAAATCCTTACTGATAGGTGCAAAAGCTTTTATACATGTGACAAAAGAAGGATTATCTTTTGCTATATACACCACATCCATTTTTGATATTGAAAAGACTACAAGTAGTATTCCTAGCCAGTATCAAGATTTTCAAGATATTTTTGAAAAAAAAAATACAGATATTTTTTCAAAGCATTGATGTTATGATTGTTCAATCGATCTTCAAGAAAGAGCTCAATCACCATTTGAACCAATCTATAGTTTATCACAGAATAAATTAGCTATATTGAAGGAATATATTGACAAGAACTTGGCTAAGAACTTCATATGCCATTTAAAATCTCCAACAAGAATTTTTATCTTATTTATAAAAAAAAAGATGGATCATTGCAGATGTGCATAGATTATTGACAACTTAACAAGATTACCATCAAGAATAGATATCCTTTATCTTGAATTTCAAATTTTTTTGATTAATTTAATCAAGCAAAGATCTACACAAAAATACATGTGTTTTTACTTCTATATCAATCTTGTATTATATTGGCTTTTTTAAGATATTTTTTATAAAAATAGACACATCAAACTTTGCTTTGAATGTGGTATTGTCACAAATAGGAGCAGATGATAAACTCCACCTTGTAGCTTTTTATTCTAAAAACTTTTTAGCAGTAGAAATCAACTATGAAATCCATAATAAATAATTTTTTAAAATTATAGATTCTTTTTAAAAATAACATAATTATCTAGAAAGCACTTCTAATCAAGTCACTATATATATAGATCATAAGAATTTTGAGTATTTCATATCAACATGCATATTGAATCATTGTCAAGCTTGTTGGAGCATGTCTTTCTTAAGATTCAAATTCATTATTACCTATTAGCCAAAAAAACAAAAAATCTATCCAATGTCCTTTCTAAACGTTCTTATCTTGTACCAAAAGAAGAAGATTCAACTTTTAATTAATAAAGAACAATCATCTTAAAGCTAGAGTAATTTCATCTATAAGCAATAAAATCAACATTCACTATTGATTCAACTTTCTTTAAGCAAGTCTAGTTAAGTATGTCTTCAAATCTTTTTGTTCATGATATTAAAAATAATTCATCTAAGTCTCATGATACCTCCAAATTTGAATTTAAGAACAATCTATTTTATTTTAAAGGATGCTTATATATTTGAGAAGCTAAAGTACAATTACATGCTCTTGAAGCTTGTCACAACTTCCTTGCAGCATGACATTTTGAATATAATAAGACTTTAGAACTAATATCAAGTGATTTTTAATGGCCTCAAATGTAAAAGGCTATTAAAGAATTTATATAGTTGTGCGATATTTGTTTAAAATCAAAAATCCCTTTTCATCAATCTTATACACTTCTTCAACTATTATTTATATCAAAATAACTTTGGTCTTTTGTCACGGACACAAAATATAGATTAGAAGTCTAAACAAGAAGTTCAAGAAGAACTGGCAGGAACTAGATTAATCAAATGAATACAGAAACAACACCAGAGAGATGAACTAGAGCTCCAAGAGATGTGTTGTTGAGACTGAAGAACTCTTCAGTCTCGATTCCAATATATATTCCTACCTAGGAAGCTTCTCAAGCAGCTTCCACCAACTAGGGATCTTTTCAAGCACCTTCTACCAACTAGGGAGCTTCTCAAGCAACTTCTACTAACTAAGAAGCTTCTCAAGCAACTTCTATCAACTAGAAAGATGTTAGAAGGCTCTGGAAGATTCTAAAGAGTTCTAAGAACCTTTTAGAATATTCTAGAAAGTTCTGATAAGTATGTCCTTGACATCACATCCTCCTCTAGCTTCGAGGTCTCCGATAAGCCATTTGAGATGTATACTCACAAACGTAGGAAATTAAACATTTGTCGCATAGTCTCTGCAATATACTCCAGCTGTCGTTCATGAGGCAGATGATTCATGGGCCCTTGTAGCCACCGATAATGACCAACACCTTCCACTTGAGACCATGCTTGAACTTCTATATCTTCATTGTAGAAACGACCTGAAAATATCGCTTTGCCACTACTTGCATGAGTTAATTCAACTTCAAAGACAATTCAATTACAAGTGACCTACTACTTGGTATTCTTCGACGTCTTCTTGGCTCTTCTAATTCATCATCTTGAGGTCGATGCCATGAGCTACTCGATTGAGATGGTATCACTAATATAGTATCTACATTCTCACTAGCCATATCTAAATATACCTTGATATTAGATATCTTGATACTATGAAATATAATAAATTATATTTTGATAAGACGTGGATCCCTTTTCTATTCATTTCTCCAAAAAAAGCTTCATCTTCACGCTTCATTAATGGCCAATTTTTGATTTATTAGGATATTGTTGATGGAATTTTTGTACCTTTCGCGACGCATTGGCGAGATTTTTGACCGGCTCCCATGTTCATTCATTAATATCGTAGCCGCTCTAATGCACAAAGTATTCTAATTTATTCCATCTTCGCCGTGAATCTAGTATCTTTTCCACCTCATATTCTTCGTTGTTTTCAATTTCTATACTAGGTGGCGGACATTGCACCCTTCCAAGAAAAGACAATTCCCGATAAGGCTCTAACAGAGAAACATGAAAGACAGGGTGTATCTTCATAGCAGCTGGTAACTCTAAGCGATACGCCACAAGATTGATCTGCTTCTGGATAACAAATGGTTCCAATCTACGGTAGTCCAACTTATCACATAGCCGCTTGATCTTGATATTCCGTTGAAGCAGCCATATTTTATCTCCAATTTTGAAATTAGGTGCCTGATTCCGAAATTTATCTACGAATGCTTAGTAAGACTCTTGGATAATTTGCAATTGAAGCTTCAATGTGGTTTGAAGCTCCGATAGCTGCTGCACCAATCCTTCAGCTGCTGGGTTGTTATTTGCTGACGAACTCAATAGATCAAGCTTTGGATGGTATCCATAATTGAAAAAGAATGGTGTTTTTTGAGTCGATCCATGAAAGGTGTTGTTATATGCAAACTTGGCTAGCAGTAGATATGCAGTCCAATCATCTTGTTGATAGTTGATGTTGCATTGTAAATACTGTTCTTAAACTTGATTCACCCATTCCATTCGGCCGTCCGTTTGGGGATAGAATGTCGAAGAAAGCTTGATATCTACCTTCAATATCTTAAAAAAAGATCTCCAAAACTTTGATACAAATTAGATTCCTCGATGTGATACGATATCATCTGGTAGACCATGATATCGATACACATTATCAAGGAAGAGCCTTGTTGTATCTTCGCTTGATGATGTCTTCTTGCAAGGGATAAAATGTGCCATCTTAATAAGTTGATCCACCACAACAAAGATGTTGTCAAATGAATCCGATGACGGCAGATCTATAATAAAGTCCATGGAAACTGAAAACCATGGATGACACGGAATAGGCAATGGCTATAGAAGTCCATAAAGGCGATGCCGAGGGTTCTTGGATCTTGAACCAATGTCACAAGAGAGGACAAAATCTTTCACATCCTTTCATATTTGGGGCCACCAGAAATCTCGGGAAATGAATTCCAAGGTCTTCTTTAATCCGAAATATCTCGTAGTTAGAAAGTCATGACGAGATTGAAGGACTCAAAGTTGTGCTGGCCCTTTTGAGATATACAGCTGCTCCTCAAAGTATAAGAGATCTTCTTCAATCTTGAAGTTGTCATCATTGATATGCTGCTTGATATCAAGGGCTATTGAATCTTCAATGGTCGCAGCACGTACCTGGTTGAAGAAGTCGGCATCAATTGGCACAACAGCAGTATAAATCTTGAATTGCTCTGGCTTTAATAATGTCGTATACTATTGATTAAGTGTTGCTTCTCCAATCTTCGACGTAAGATATGATCTTCTTGATAATGCATTGGATGGTCCTTGCTACTTTCTAGGCCAATACATAATAACGAAGTCAAATCTAGATAGCGACATATTCCATTGAGCTTGACAACGGTTTAGAACCCGAGCCGACATGAAGTACTCCAGATTCTTGTGATCTGTATATACGGTCACAGGATGTGCAGCTCCTTTGAGGAAGTGATGCCACTCTTGGAAAAAATCCACTATAGCAAAGAGTTCCTTATCATAAATCTTGTAGTTGATCTCAGCTACAAAAAACTTCCGTGAATAGAATGCAATCAGATGAAGCTTATTCTCGATGCCCATCTATGAAAGTACGGCTTCTAAAGCATAATCCAAAACATCAATTTCCAAATAGAAAGCCTTTGTAAAGTTTGGATGTATCAAGATTGGAGCCGTAGTAAATGCCATTTTAAGATTTTGAATTACTTTTTCCACTTGAGGTCCTCATTCAAGCTTATTCTTATATATTAATCGAGTGAGTGGAGCAGCAACTTGAGAATAATTCTTAATGAAGATCCGATAGAAGTTAGCAAAGCTCAGAAAACATTGTACATTTCTAACTGTCTTTGAAAGTTCCCAGGACACAATTGCTTCCACCTTCTTAGGATCCATCTTCAAGCCTTCCGTAGTCGCAACAAATCCTAAAAACTCCATCTCAGTTTGGTGAAATAAGCACTTTTCCAACTTGGCATAGAGTCCTTGTTTGCATAGTTTTTTGAGTACCAAACAAACGTGCTTCTTATGCTCTTCTTCATTCTCAAAAAATATCAAGATATCATCCAAATAGATGACAACAAATTTGTCTAGATATTCTCAAAAAATATTGTTCATCAAGTGTTGAAAGATTGCCGGAGCATTGATAAGACCAAATGGCATAACATTATATTCAAAATGATCATACCTTGTACGAAAAGCTATCTTCCATTTGTCACCTTCTTTGATTTGTACAAGGTTGTAAGCTCCCGTTAGATCAATCTTTGTAAAGATCTTTGCACGTCCAAGTTGTTCCAGAAGATTAGAGATCAAAGGTAATGGATGGCGATTCTTCTTTCTCACCTTGTTGAAACCTTGATAGTCCACGCACATCCGTAGTGAGCCATCCTTCTTCTTCACAAATAAGATTGGTGCCTCAGTTGGCGATTTTGAATGACAAATGAAGTTCTTGGCTAGGTTCTCGTCAATGTATTTCCGCAACTCAGCCAACTTTATTTGCAATAGGTTGTAGATTGGGCCAAAAGACGATTGTGCTCTTTTTTATAATTGTATGGCACAATCATATGGTCGATATTCTGATAGCATGTCAACATTCTTCTTTTGGAACACATCTAGAAAATCCTTGTATTATTCTGATATACGTATTGTTGAAATCTGCTCTTCACTAGTTGGAGTCGCATAAATAACCAATGGTGTGTCTACCTTGTACAATCTTGCTCCAATGAACAAGGATTTTTTGATTTTGGATCTTCTTCCAAGCTTATCCTTAGCTTGTTCTATAGAAAATGTTATCCTCCGCAACCTCCAATCTATAGATGAATTATATTTTTCCAACCAAGAAAGACCAAGAATAACAGGGTTTGACAGGGTGCTAATAATGTTGAAAATAATATAACTACTATGGTCTTTAAACGTCACCTCTATAGGTTCTGATTCATGGATGGCAATACCAAACAATAAAGGTCATCCATCGATTATTTCTACTACGTGAACAGGCTTGAATTTTTGTACTAGGGGAATTTTATGATGCTTAGCAAATTCTTGGTCTAAGAAACAAGCAGACGCTCCTAAATGTAATAAGGCTAAGGTTTTTAATTTTTGAGGGCCAAAAGACAAAGAAATTGTAAAACAACGGGCACATTGAGTAGAAAGAGAGGAACGTTGTCGTGGTGAGAGTCTTAGCCCTAAGAAACACTGGGTCTTTTTTTGCCTCTAGTTTCTCAAGTGCAAGATGAGATTCATAAAGTTCATAAAATTGAAGAATTCATATAAAAACATACTTTATTAACCCCTAACATATTCTGCCTTTAGAAACCCGCCTTCAATTTTGCTCATAAATCCTAGGATATCATATCAATTGAAGCAAAATTTGGATACAAGGTACTTAAGGAAGTAAAGAAGCAAACCCCATAAACCTTTTGATTATAGCTCATGTGGTTAGAGAGAACCATGTTGTCAAAGTAAACCCTCCATGCTGCCTTTGATTCTGGACCCCCTTTGCTTCACATCTTCATTGCTCTTCATTAAAGAAGACCTAAGTGCTGAAATTTGGTAGGCTTATAGCTTGTATCATGTTGTAAACACCCTCCAAATATTGCACCAAGAGCCTTCTCCAAACTTGAGTTATGGGTTCCATCCTTCTTCTTTAATTTTGCCTTCTAACAACTCTGGATCCGACCACAATTTTCCTCATAACTCCTCGAATATAACTCCAATAGCAATCAGTTTTTTACACAACTTAGTAGACTCATATATCTACAAACCCCAACAAATTTTACTCAAAATACTACTTTGATCACAAAGATATGCTCCCTCAAACTTCACTGATTTGGAGATAGACCCCTGTCACTTTGAAAGAGCATAACATTTTGTTTATAAGACTAATGAGTATCAATCTTATACTCATCTCTTCCTTAACTTACATAGATCATGTCTATCAAATTTCACACTCAAATTCGTCTCCTAAATCTCTTTATACCCAAAAAAACCCACACACATGTACTGCCCATACAAACCCTCAACCCTACCTTCACTCTATTTCTCTTTTCATTCAAACCGGTTACAATTTCACTCATAACTCTTTGCTTAGAGGTCACATTGACTTGAGATTTTGACACAAAGTAGTTAACTCTATAAGGAACAAAAACCCAACAAATTTCGCTACTAAAGTTTAAGTGGTTTCTAAGAACCAAGGCCCGAAATTTAGTAACCCTCTCTGCCCTAGTCTTAAACACCTGCAACTTTCACGACTCATATCTCCCTTGATACTTAATCAAAAGACATGAGAATTGTTTCTATGAGTTTCTTATCTTGTCTACTACAAACCTACAAAAACTCGCACCTAAAATCCTCTCTAAGCTTTTTCTACACACACAAAAACGTATACTGCCTATCAAAAAGAAACCCTATCTCTCCAAAAAAACTCTCCTCTTTCTTCTTTACGACCCTTCCTTGTCATCTCCCTCCTGGTCTTCTTTATCCTCTTGGTCAAAAAGACCTCTTAGCCCATGTCTTTTCCACTTCCTCAACCTTTTCCTTTTTTACTAACTTGAAGAAATTTTATTTTTTAAGGTAAATTTCCATTGTATCTTCTTACTACTAATTTTCTATCAACCTTTCTTCTAATCTTAATCTTTTTATTTTAATGCATTCTTTTATGTTTTTCATACTATGTTTTGATTTACAACACGACAATATGGTATTGATTTGTATAGCCGCACAGTGTCGTATGTTGTGAAGTCTTGCTTGAGAATGCTCCGGGCACCTGGCTGTGGAAGATAAAAGGAAAATACACAACAATAACTAGTCCTAATTTCTCTAATCAACCTCTAAATAATCTTTAATCATACCTTAATTAAATCCTAGTCAACCTTGATCAAATTCAACAAAATCCTAAAATAAATCCTACTAAACCCTAATCAATCCTAACAAACCCTAAAACAAATCCTAACTAACCTTAATCAAATCCTAACTAAACCCTAAGGAAATCCTAAGTCAGTTTTAGAACCTCAACAACTACCAAATAAACTATTGATTTTGATTAAACTTTTGCACACACCTTATTAATTAAGTTGAAAACAAGCACATTAAGTTTGAAGAAGATCTAACTTCACAAAAAGAAGAAAAACCCATAAATTTGCATAGGTGATAGCCGGCCTCCTTCTCTAGTCTTGATGCCAATATTCCAATACCTAAATCTCCCATTTACACCATTCAATTGCTCTCAAATTTTGTATGTACATAGAAAAACAAGTCTACTACCGATATACAAAAAATTCACTCTAATCCAACTAGCAAATTCCTCAAGATCTCAAAAACCCTAACTAACCCTCAAAACTTAATTTCCGAGACCTTGACCTGCTTAAACCTCAATTACGTACAACTAAACTATTAGATTCAGCTCAAATTCATAGCACACATTAACAACAATAATATCCAAAAATCTACAAAGTTTCAGCTATAGATCTACCACAAAACTTTTGAAATTGCCTAAAACATCAACCCTATTTTATTTCACAAAATCCCAAGTTGCTGAAAACAACCTTGACTTTGCAAAGCTATTACAAAGTCATTTTTAATCCAAATCACTTAAAATCAACTTCTATGCAAAATTTCTTAAGTCTTCTTTCTAATTCCATCTTTCGATCTGCCAAAAGACTCTTGATTTGTCCTAGGCAGCCATTTTAGTAGCCAAAGGTCTGATTTTGATCCTATCATACAAATGGCCAATCCTTGGTTATCAATCTAATCTATCATAGGAATTTTATAGCCCAACCCTATCCTCAACTTAACCCTAATATCAATCATGCTAGTGATTTATCCTTTTTATTATATTTTTATTATTTTATGGCTTTTCTAAGACAGTAAAAGAATTACTACAACCTAGAAGGTAAAATTATTAACTAATTCTTATCTACTAGCTATTAAGTGAAGAAAATAAACTAAGAGGCTTTCATAAAAACCTTGTTAAAATATGTTGAATTCTTGTTGAACTAAGATAATAGAATATTAATTGAAAAATCATTTTTAATCATAATTTCACTATATAATTGTGTCACAACACGACAACGGTTCCTATTGTGGTTAAGAATCCTCATTTTCCTGAACAAATGCACTTCTATTCTTGATGGTACATCCATTTTGCTTCTTAGGATAATTTCCAGCTCTATGGCCTTCTCTACTACAATAAAAATACAAACCTTTCTCCATATGCTCCTTCTTTTCTTCTAGAGTAAGGGATTTGACACGTACCGCATCAATCTGCATGTCCTCTGTTTCTAATTGTGAATTTAGGCTACTTGCCGATATAGTTGCGCCGTGACGACTTAAATATTGTCTGGAGCATTGGTCTTAGCAACGTTAAAATAGGCAATTATCGCACTTCACAGCTTGGTTAATGGCTTCGTTGAGTGTTCGTGGATCAGGAAGAGATAACAACAAATCCTTCATGTTGTTCCTTAGACCCCAATAGAATTGATTCATCAATGTTTCTTCATCCCAGTTGATGTCGCATGCTAATTGCTTGAAATTCGATGTATAGATTGATGTAGAGCGAGTCCCTTGTCGTAGCGATCAAATTTTTGTTGTAGCCCATCAAGCCTTGTCATGCTCGCCAAATGCTTCCACAAATGCCTCCAAAAAAGTCTCAAAGTTGTTCAAAATTAGTGATCCTTTTTCAAATACAAGAGCAAACCATGATAGAGCTTGTCCCGTAAATAAAGTTCCAACCAATCCAACGCGTGATTCCTCCGTCGGATAATGTTCGGGTTGTAGAGCTGTTATTAACTTGATTTGATTGACGAAACCTCAAAACTTGGAGCGCATGCCATCAAACTTGTCTGGAAGGCTAATTCGAGGCTTCTTTCATTATGGAAGCAATGGTTCTCGTTGAACCACAGGTAAAGCTACTTCTTCTCGTGCAGAAGCTTGAGGCTGATGAAGTCCAAATTGTGCTATTCCGGATGCTCCATCATTATTGCAAAGTCTTGCGAAGACTCCTTCTATCACCGTAGTTCTCTGTGATATTGTAGCAAGAGCATTCATAATGGCATCCATCTTGGACTCCAAACTTTCACTCATATTAATGTCTTGATCTCCAACCATTCTAAGAGAAAAGAAGTAATTGTTTTTACAAGGAAGAAATATTGGTTTAGAAGAGAGTACTCCGCATCTTCTAAAACGCTTTAAGACCTTCAAAGAAGGATAATCCATACTCCAATAAGAAGGAACTAGCTGTGATATCTAAGATGAGAGTAGTCTCAACAAACTTTTACGGACACGAATATAGACTAGAAGTCTAAACAAGAAGTTCAAGAAGAATTGGCAAGAACTGGATTAATATCACGGATATAGAATATAGAGTTGAAGTCTAAACAAGAAGTTCAAGAAGAACTGGCAAGAACTAGATTAATCAAATGAGTGAAAACAACACTAGAGTGAGCTAGAGCTCTCAAGAGATGTGTTATCAGAAGAAGAATTCTTTGGCCTGATTCCAATATATCTCCCTACCTAGGCGGCTTTTATGAGAGCTTCTTCGAGCAGCTTCCTAACTAGAGCTTTCAGCGCAACTTCCACTGAAACTATCAAGCTTCTAACCAAAGCAACTTCTACTAATTAAGAAGCTTCTCAAGCAACTTCTACCAACTAGAAAGATGTTAGAAGGCTCTGGAAGATTCTAGAGAGTTCTAAAAATCTTCTAGAATGTTCTAGAAGGTTTTGATAAGTATGTCCTTGACATCTTTTATTTTTATAGATTTTTTTATAAATCTTTTAAATTCAAGTTCATATAATTTTATATTTGTATTTACAGATTGTTTCACTAAGATGATATATTTTATACAATGTACAAAATTATAATAGGTAAAAAAACAATTAAACTCTTTCTTGATAATATCTATTATAGATTATCAAGGGATATTATATCAAATAGAAGATCACAATTTGTATTAAGATTTTAAAAAATCCTTTTCAAAATATTAATGTAGACATAAAATTATCTTTTGCTTTCCACCTTCAAAATAATAGACAAACAAAATGGATAAATCAAGTTTTAGAAGAATATTTGAGATGTACCATCAATTATTATCAAGATGATTGGACAACTCTTTTGCCATTGGTAGAGTTTACTTATAATAATTTGGTACATTCTTTTATTCAAGAAACTCTATTCTTTGCCAATTATAATTATCATCCATAATTTGATACTTTTAACTTTTTAAAAGCTAATAATCCTACAGTGGAAGATTTAATAAATTGGTTGTTAGAGCTACATGTAATAATTAAGGCACAATTAAAAAAAGTTCAAAAATAACAAAAGATCAATGCAGATGTCTATCACAAGAAACAACCTTAATTCCACATAGGTGATAAGATATGGTTTCTTTGTCATAATATTAAGACTAATTGTCTTTGTAAGAAGCTAGATTATTTTAGGCTTAGACTATTTTTAATTTACGAGCAGATCAATTTAGTTGCTTATTAATTATACCTACCGAAATCTATAAAAATCTATTCCTATTTTCCACGTGTCATTGCTCAAGCCAAACAAGATAGTAGATATACAAAAAAGAAAAAAAATGCCATTGCTTTCTATAGAAATAGAGAACAATAAAGAATTTTAGATAGAAGAGGTCTTAGATTCAAGGTGGCATTGAAATCGGCAAAATATCTTATACATTTGCACAAATATGATACTAATGAATACACATAGAAGCTATCCAAGAATCTAGCAAATGCATCAATAAAAATCAATGCATTTCATCAATGACATCCATCAAAACTAAGATAAAGAATCAAAAAAACTTTTTAAAAATTAGAATATATGGCAAATATAATTTGGTGCATCTTGGACTTCTTCAATATGTAATTATTGCTCTTTGTGGAACTTGTCTTTAGAAAGGGAGGTAACATCATGGACATAAGATTTATTTTACTAATTATTTATGTAGAAGTAAATTAAAGTAGATTAATTTGATAATATCTTATAGAGAGGCTTCTTAAAAGCTTCATAGATACAATTTCATCTTTATGCATGTTTATAGGTGATTGATAGATTAGAAACTTCGCCAACAAGTTAGCCATGTGTCGCATATGTTGGTAGCTTATGGAACAAGTTAAGTATGTGGCGCACATATAAGAAACTTGTCTTACAAGTTTGACATATATTTTGCAAATTAGACATGTGTTGGAAGTCTTATAGAATGTTGCCACGTAATTTTTAGGTAAACATTATATATAGAAATAAGAATGAAGCCTTCTTTACTCTTGTTAATATCTTTTTTACTTTTAGTCTTATTTCAAGAATCTTTGGTTTTCTTGTCTTTGGCAATAGTCATTCTAATTTTAATATTATTCTATTTTTCAATGATTTTCTATTCTTTTAAGTGACACAAGAGTGTATTGACATTTTATTCTTTTATGATTCATGTCTTTGATGTAATCTTGTTGAATCTTCAATAACCTATACTCATCTGTAGTGATCCATCTTTTTTCTTTACAAATAAGATAGAAGCTCTTACTAGGAATTTTGAATGACATATGGAATTTTTGGCCAAGTTCTCATCAATTTATTTCTTGAATTCAGCCAACTCATTTTGTAATAAACTATAGATTATTTTGAATGGAGGTTGAATTTGCTCTTTGAGATCAATTAAGCAATCATATGGATGATGCTTTAGAAGAATATTTGTATTTTTTTCTTCAAAAATGCCTTAATGATCTTGATATTGTTTTCATATGCCACTTAAAGTCTTTTCTCTATCAAAAATGGATATAGCATAAATAGCAAAAGGTGATTCTTTTTTTGCTGCATGTATAAAAGTTTTTGTAATTACAAGTACAAATATAAGTTTTATTATACTAGACTTATGGCTTTTCACTTGATTAATAATATTCTTATTAATATTCTAAAAAATATCAAATCTATTTGAAGACTATATTTTTTTAGCCATGATAAATTTAAAATGATTAAATTAAAAAAATATTAATTATATTAAAGATTATATAATTATAATAACCATCTATTATTATATTTATACAAAGGATTTTATAAGTAATATCTCTTAAAGACAATAGATAACCATCTATGATTTCTACATGTATAGATTTAATTTTCTATATTAAAAGTATTTTATAATTTTTAACAAATTCTTCATCTAAAAAATACACTAAGACTTTTAAATTTAATAAAGCAAAGGCTTTGTGATTTTAGATCTCAAATATACATCTATTATAAAAAAGAGAGGATTTTGAGAAGAGAATATGACCTTTATTAGAATTGTACAAGATTCCAACTACACAATCTCTATTGTAGCTAGATAAACTTGTTTCTTAACACATTGTCTTTTTTGACAGCCGTACTCTTTATTTTACAATTGCGTTATTTTTTTGAATAATGTTGAGCAATGTATTTAGGTTCTCCATAATATAAGCATAATTCTTTTTGACAACAATGAATCTTTTTTTGTTCAATAAAAAATTTAAAATTTATCACATTAATTTATATGTCTTTTATTTTTAAATATACATATTGAAAAGACATCAATGTTGCTATTAAATTATAATAACATTGACACTTTCTCGTGCAATTTTTAGATCAAAACTCAAAAAGCCAATTGTTATACTTCATAATAAAGTTAATTGCTTGACTCAATGTTTGAGGATTTCATAAATTGAGCATTAATTTTTTTATTTCATATTATAATCTATAAAGAAACTGATTGATGAGTGTAATATCATTCCACTTGATATCAATTGCTAGTTGTTAAAATTATAAAACATACAATATCATTGATTGATTGCCTTGTCGTAAGATATAAATCTTGTTGGTTGCAATACAAATTTCATCATATTTTTCATATATAGATTGAAAAACGCCTCCAAATTTTTTAATATTAGATCACGTCATTAAAAAAAAAAAAAAAATATGATAAAATAAAATGTGAATGTAATTATAGAATAGATAAATATTTTTGGATGATAGAGTAAAGATTAAAAATTGATAAATTGGATAATTAATCTAATTGCTGGTCAATATAGATGCTATTATAGAAAAGTTAGTTAGAAAAGCAATTAAAGCAAGAAAGATGACCATTGGTATCTTGATTTTTAGTATAAAGAGAATATGGAAGAAGAAATTGGGTCCGACTATGAGAGTCAAGAATTGGGATAAGCTCAATACTACCTTTTTCTTTCGTTTTCTTTTGTGTCAAATTGTAGTGGAGAATCCGGATTACATTCCGATTGATTATACCATGTCAATTGTAAAATACAATAATAAAAAAAAAATTCTATATATATATATATATATATATATAGATGAGTAAGAAATTATAATTGTTTGTTGATTGAATTTGGTGTGGCGAATTGGTAGCTGAAGACTAGATATGTCAATTTAATTTGATTGTGAATAAGAATGTTATGCCGTATTAATTATGAAAGTTGAGCGATAAAGGAGAATATTGGAGAGACGATTTATTTTGGAAGAGGTTCTTGGCGAGAAGTTGTTTCTAGTGATTAAAATATGAAGAGGTTGTGTGCAGTCTGTAGGACAATGCAATATTGCTAGATATTATTATGAGATTGAAAGAAGACAGGCAATTACAGTAGGAGAATTATGGGAGACAGTGTTACAAGGTGTATTCTTGATTGTACAGTAGTAGACAGATGGAGAGAGTGGAGTTGTTTTAGAGTGTTTATGTAACTCTACCATTTAGTAGCGGTTAATTGTGTTAACCTAATAGTGTATCTCATGCATTTAGTCTTTTTCCATATTCAAATTTCTCTTGTATAAATTTACTCTAGGTAGTATTGGAAAGATAAATAAAATAACAAATTATATTTTTGGTGCCGCTGCCAGGGATTGACAATAGTTTTGAGTATAAGGAATTAATTGTCCAACGAGTAGTTTTTGCATGATATATGAAGCGGTTCAAAAATCAGTGCCAGTTTGAAAATGAAGCCAAATGTATAGTTAGATTGGAGATGGAAAGCACTTTCAAAGATATCATGAAAAATTATGATTAATAAAAATGAAAACATTGCACTGAGGAAAATATGCCTTTTGAAAGGAAGACAGGAAAGAACGCAAATAAGAAACTTATTGCGAGACAAACAAGAACAAAATCTAAAATGGAAGCATTGACAAAGTTGGATTAAACCATGGTTGCATGCTTGATGGCACATCCGAGCATATCTAGAATACAAAAGATCTGTAATATTTTAGACCTATATATTATTAAGGAAATTGCTAAGAACACTCGTGAAAAATTTGGCGGATAGTCTAGGATATTGCTTGAGCCCATTAACGGAAAGAGAATGTAGGACAAAAGAATTGGATACTCCATTGGGTACTTTCTCAATAGTGGATATAATCAATTCTAGCAAGATTGGTTTTTCAGAATGGCATGAATTACATGCCATTAAGGCCCAATTTAGCATTGTCGTGGCAAAAGTCCGATTTGGATAGACGCAAGGTCTCTCTTTACAATCAAGTTGGATCCAATATGCACAAACTTTCTTAAATTTCTCTTTTATAGTCACAAAACCATGTGTATAATAAATCAACAAACTAGAAGCTTGAAAATTTATAAATCAAAATCCAACTATTTAAATAAGTTCAAACTTTGGAAGCATAGAATTCACTTTTTTAGTCATCTTTACAAAAATTCTCAGCTGTGAATTCGTTACCAATTACCAGATATCATCAAAATATTAGCAAGTAATTTTATAAGTAAAAACCAAATTAGAAACTTGAAAATTCATAATTTGAGATCCAACTATTCAAATAAGCTCAAAATTTGGGAAAACATAATTCATACCTTTGATCTTTGTTACATAATTTTTGAGCTATGAATTCATTGCCGATTGTTAGATATCACCAAATCCTTGGCAAGTACTTTTGAAAGTCAAATCCCAATCAGAAACTTAAAAATTCATAATTTGAGATCCAACTATTCAAATAAGCTTAAAATTTGGAAAAACATAACTCATATCTTTGACCATTATCACATAATTTTTGATCCATGAATTCATTACCGATCATTAGATATCACCAAATCCTTGGCAGGTATTTTTAAAAATTAATATCCTAGATACCTAAGAATAAAATTTGCCATTACTCCCTAATCAAAGTTTCAATTGATATGAGATTTTAGACATAGACTCTTTATAGTAAAAGTGATATTTACAAAAAAAATGAGCTTCAAATTCATCTTGAAACTCAAGTTCTAGCTTAAAGCAAATCCTTCTATTTATCTAACTTCTTCAAAATCCCAGTTTAATTTGCTGGTTTTAACTAGCCATATCTCACTCATTCTAGAATTATTTCTATCAATTCTTGGATGTGAAATGTATAGCTTAAAGTCTAGTTTGTAATTCAACTTCTTAATTTCTTGCTAGTATCTTAAAACTCCTAATATATGCAGAGAAGTGACAATAGGTGTCATATTAGTAGCCTAAGTTCAAACAAGCATATCTCTCTCATCTAAGCTCCGAATCATATGTTTCTACCACCTAAATTCATGCCAAGAAGAAGCTCTCTCTAAATACTTCCCTAAATTTTCCAAAAAACCCCGTCCTCTTTTCTTTTGAACTCATCAAAGAAGTCGTAGCTAAGATCTTCAAAATCCAAGTCAACAATTAATAGTTTAAAGTTATAAAAACACCAAATCTAATCCTCTAAGTTAGCACTATTAATGGCAGCCGACTATTGACATCCAAACCTCCATTTATCCTTAATAAAATCCTAAATTCAACCTCAAAGTCAAAACTCCTTATGTCTACAAATATAACCCTAAATCTACTAAAATCTAAAATTGGAAAAAAGATAAAAGAAATAAAAGAAGTTTTAAGACTAAATCAAATTTAAAATTAAGATTAAAGATAAAATAAAAATTTAGCCAAAGAAAAAGAAAGAAAGAAAGTAATTTTTTTTTTTCTAAAACTATATAAAAACCTAGATTGGTAAGAAAAAAGAAAGAACTTAATAAAATTTTAAAGAAAAGAAAGTTAAGCAAGGTTTCTATATATGGATATATTTACTTCATGACATCCATCCCCTCCAAACCTGCACATCCTCCGGCATGTGCCACCATTCACCCTTCATCCTATTCGTCTTTCTCTTGAATCTCTTTATCTTCTTGATTCCATTGTTCGTCATATATTTTAAAATCTTGAGATAGACAGTTTATATTTCTTGTTGTGAAGTAAATATATCCATATAAGCAAGACTATGGATCCAATTCTCAAGATATTGTTCAAAATCAGCAAAGATATTTTCAAGATCTATTCATTCAGAAAACAATTTCAGATTCTACAATACCAATTGGTTAGCCGGGATCATTTATCTATCCAACTTGGAATAGGCCCAGCCGGTATATACCAGTAGAAACATCCAACATCCTTGATGGTGACAAAAAAAGACTACTTTGATATTACTATTGCAAGCAATTAGGACATTTTGTTAGTGAATATCTCAATCCAAGAGCTAGTGATAAATATGCTTCAGTCTGTGGAAATTATAAGCAGTCAGGATATACATATTAGTAGTGCAATGCTCTGTTTAATTTTAATAACCAAGATCAATATATCCAATTGCAAAGTAAGTTAGAGGATATTAATTGAATTCCACAAGATTCTCCAGTGAATCAAGTAGAATGCATCTATGCAGTATTTATCCGAGCCTAGTAGAATGAAAAAGATCCCATTTCTCAAGTGGAAGCATCAGTTGCGGAGGACCAATTCAATTCAATCGTGGGAACTCCAAATCCAATACCAATATTCGAGATGTTACTAACATTGAGATTTGGTATGTCTGTGCAACCCGATGATGTCCCTAGCCCAGAGATACTGTTTAACCTAAATCAGCACCAATATCTACAAAGTTTTAGGAGCCATCCTATGTGTTAAAAGATTTTATTATGGATAGGCATCCCAAAAAAGTTCATTCAATAATTCTAATTCCAAACTTTTTAAAGCAAGATAAATTATCTCAAAGAATTAAATTAAAACCAATAAATAAAAAGAAGGCCCTAAAAATCACTGCTAATATAAAACCATATGATATTTTGAAAGATTTGGATGAAATTAAATCTTCAATTTCAATGAAGCAACTATTAGTTGTTGTGCCAGAATGTTGTTCTGTATTGAATTCCTCGTTAATATAATGTAGAATTCATAGTAAAGAAATTAATGAAGTTAGCTTGAATCTCATCTGGTTGTAATGGCTATTAATATATCTATCAATGATATTCTTATTTTCGGAGTTCAAGTAGATGGGGATTCAAATATGAATTTAATGATTGTGGATACAATAGAGAATTTGGATTTAACTCAATTGTTATCCATGACCTTGGTATTAAAAATAGTTGACCACAGTCATATAAAGCCTATGGATATTCTTTGTAGTATTGACACTATTATTATTGGAATCATATATAAGATTGATTATATTATTTTTGAATTACAGAGTTCTACATTATCATATCCAATTTTATTGAATTGGTTGTGGCGATATGAAACCAAAGCTAGGAATGATTGGGGCCGTGGAATATTGACTATTGAGAAGAATAGAGACAAGATTGTTTTATAAATGTACCCAGTTTAGTATCATGAAAAATCTCAAATTTTACTTTCAGAGGCAATATCTAATGATGAGGGTCAATCTGATGTGAAATATGATGAAGTCACCAATTCAATACACGTTAGTGATGGCCCAATTTACATGTAGAAGTAAGGCATGTTATACCAATATGGAAGATCTGGAGAATACTTAATATATCTGGAGAACATAGCGAATTTTGATTATATTATTGTTGATTGGATGAATAATTTTGTGATTAATGAAATTAATACATTGGAACTAGAATTGGATAGTTCCAATTTGTTAGTTATATGAAGAATTTAAAATAGAAGAGGAAAATCTAATCAGAGGTTATTACAAAACCTGTGTGCCAATCTATTAATTTGGATACTAATAAAACACCACAAATTATCAAAGTATATATTGGTATTACACGCATAGAGCTAAGAAATTGAAAAGACTTCTTCCTAAATCATAAATTTTATATTGCTTGGTTGTATACAGACTTAAAAGATATTCCTTGCCGAAGTTTGTGAACATCAAATTACTTTAGAAGAGGATGCTAAACTAGTTTATCAGAGATAACACCACCTTAATTCAAAATATTCCCTCATGATAAAGAAAGAAGTGAGTAAACTTTTAGACATGGGCTTAATATATCTAGTACCGTATAATGAATGGATTTCACCAATTATGATAGTATCAAAGAAAAATAGAAAAATCCAAATCTATCAAGACTTCCATAAATTAAACGTGGCTACCAAGAAGGATTATTTTTCTTTATCTTTTACGGATAGTATATTGGATGCAATAGCCGGGCATGAGTGTTATTGTAAACCAAGTCCATCCACCTTTAATTGCGTT
The DNA here is from genome assembly GCA_036785485.1 of Physcomitrellopsis africana. Lineage (NCBI taxonomy): Eukaryota > Viridiplantae > Streptophyta > Bryopsida > Funariales > Funariaceae > Physcomitrellopsis > Physcomitrellopsis africana. The sequence goes on from JAWRVF010000028.1 coordinate 894,162, forward strand.
TAGTAGTCAGATGGATTTGCTACACTTACATGTAGATAAAATAATTTTTAGTAGTTTTATTCATATATTTATTTGTATTAATATATATGTCATCACACACAAGTCATCTCACTAAACTCCAAGCAATGGACTTTTACTTCATATTCATTATCAAAATATTTGATTACTAGATCAGCCCTCATTAAAGACTAAAACATCTTTAGATCCTTTAACTCTAACTTTACCATGTATATTCCATTACTACATCTTAAGAGCTTTTCATAGACATAAAACTCCTTGCTCCATCGGCCTTGCTCCAGCCGCCACCATTAACAAGCTCACCAAAATTTATAGCTAAAGTTTGAGAATTTATAAGTCATTCAATTTTTTTTCCAAATTTGACAATCAAGATATTTTTAGAAATTTATTGAAGTCTTTTATAAGGAAAAATTATCAACTCAGCTATCCTGCCTTATCTCAGATCCACAGCCCCGAAATAGCACACATAGGTAGTAACCGCAACCCAACTATGCTCTAATCTTTGAAAAATCATATCTCACTCATTTCTTAACCAAATTACACATTCTAAACAGCTTTAGAAAGTCACTAAAAGGATCTACAAGAAAACAAATATGAACCAAAGATACAAACTTACTCCAAGATGTCAGATCAGATTTAGTCGCCACAAACTGAATCCATACGTCAAAATCTTCTTCACCTTTGAAAATTCATAACTTCTTGTATACACCACTAAATTACAAATAGAAAATGGCTATAGAAAGCTAGAAGAGAAAATCTATAAGGAAAAAATATTGAATCTTAAATTTAATATTAAAAACATGGCCTATTGGCCGGCCAACAATAGTCAAGGAGGTCTCACAATTCAACTCCAACACACACAAAAACCTTATCAACTATATCCTAAGAGACTAACAGAGGTGGGAAACACCCACATATATTCCACACATCTACACATGCCTCCTTTAGAAAGAGAGCTTCCAAAGCAAGAAGGAAAGAGAGAGAGTGAGAGGAGGGAAGGGCGGCCATCCAAAGCCACCTCTTCAATCCTAGCCGCTAAGCTGCCTAGGACATGGCAACTAGCCCTAAAGAGCCTCCTCCACTTTTATCCCCCTCTAACTTACTTTTCAACCATATAAAGGCTGATCTTTTATTACCATGCCCCTTTTCAGCCTTTCTAATTATTTCTAATCTCAAAAATTATCTACCAATGGTCTCTTTGACTCCCGCTTGATTGTTTTTTATCTTCTTTTTTTTTCTTTTTTTTTTTCCACATAATTTCATAAAAGCTTTTACAAGATTGGCTCCATAGCCTTCTACAAACCTATCAACTAATTTCATAAAGAACTCACACACTCCTTCCATACTTTATTAATTTTAATTCTTAATGGTAAAAATCCATATCCTATAATAAAATAATTCTAATTTACTATTTTTTTTAAAAACTCTTATAATTCTATATTTTTTACTTCTAATATCTAAATAAAATTATTTATAATAATATATTTTATAACAATAATTTCTTAAATTAACATTGATTTAAATTATTTTTTAAAAATAAAAATTAGATCAACAAATATGTAAGACATGAAAATCGGCTCACATAACTGGCAATCATTAATGGACTGAATTCCAAAAATCTCTTGCTTGTTCTATAATTCCATTGGCATACATTGTCTATATAGAATCTAAATGGTGATTTTTTCCTTTACTCAAGGAAATTGAAGGCTTTAAGTCCAATATTCCCTACATTAACTTCATGCCATACCGGAGGAAAATGTATCACCATTTAATGTCTCGAGCTGCACCGAATTATTTTATAACACCTCTCTCACCACATAAAAACCTAGCTAGAGTGGATCAAACTTACTTGGAAAATTTAACCGCCTTGCATCTTGTAACAATACCAACATTCTTGGTTGTAATTCACGTTTCTTATGCTTTTTGTCAAACCAAATCTTCCATTGTCATACTGCATTTATATGCAGTGTGTAAAAATATTAAATATCTTGTATCTATTATTAATATATGTGTGAGTACTAGAGATTATTTTAGAAGATATTATAAGGAGAGGATTTATTAAAGCCACTTAGTTAGTGAATTAAGATGGCTATTTGTTTTGTTCCTACCTTATTTATATCCTAGAATAGACTCTTTTGTAATTAAAAGAAAAGTAAAGGTTGTTTTATCTTTCTTGTTGACTTTTGAGGTAGAATGAACCTTGTGAGGGATAAGAAAGAAGAGCATGGGGTGAATAAGGCCCATCCAATAGGATTTGGCTGCCCATGTGAGCGTCTCATAGTCTAATATGGAAAGAAAGGAAGATATACTCCTCTTGCTAGATCGAGGAAGGAGACAGTTTTGAGTGGTGAATTTTGGAGAGAGATATCTCTGAGGATACAAAATTTTTTGTAATAAAAATTAGTGGTATATGTTCTTTGAGTTGTGAGGATTCTAGAACCTACTCACTTGCTTGTTTTGGAGTTGTGAGCAAAAACTTATGCTTGTTTTAGTAGAGTAGGGTTTGCTGCCACCTGACGAAGAGGGGCAAAAATCTCGAGCTACCACTGCAAGTTTGATTTTGATTCTTTCTTAGTGAAATTTATGGAGAGTGTGGAAAATTGTGTTAGCTTTCTATCAAAATATCTTTTGTAGCATTTGGAGTTGGAGAGCAAAAGTTGTGAGCTTGAGAGTGGGAAAGGATTTGCTGCCACCCGATGAAGAAGGGTAGAGACTTTGTTCAACCACGTAAGTCGGACAGTCTCTTCAATCTTTTTGATAATTTAGGTGCTTATAGAAGCTTGTGTAAGCTTTCCACAAAAACAAAAATCAATACATTTGGAGCTTTGATGAAAGTTTTATGAGCCGTGAAGTGTCAAAGAGGGCAAATTGTTGCTAGGGTTTGAAGAGTAGAATCAACTAGCTACAAAATCTGGAGTTTGAAAGGCATGCATGCGAAATTTTAGAACAAGTTAGATGATGGAGTGAGCTTTCTAAAAAGCTATTGCATGTCCAATTTGGAGAAGGGAAGTGATCACAACAAAGGCTGAAGTGAAGAGGAGCTTTGCTGCCTTTGCATTTTCTTGGAAATTTTAGTGTCTACTTCTTTTAGCCATAACTTTTAAACGGTAAGTCATCTATTTGTGAAATTTTGATATGTTTTACAATGGATTATTGGCTTTCTATAGGCTATAAGCACGCTTAATTCTAACTTTGGATGAATTTTTAGTGATTTATTTAGTTTCAGCTTGTTATATAACTTATATTCCTCATATGTGGTTGTATTTTGAGGTATACTTGAATACATACATACATACTTTGCTTATACCTTTTATACAAGTATATATACTTGTATTTATATCAAGTATTTAATAAGTATTATATAAGTATTATACATAATATTTATACAAGTATTTGTACAAGTATTATACCAAGGATTATATAAATATTATACAAGTATTTTTACAAGTATTATTCAAGTATTTATACTTTATATTTATACATGAATTATACAAGTATTTATACTTTATATTTATACATGAATTATACAAGTATAATACAAGTATAACTTAAAAGCTTGAACAAATATTGTGCAAGTATAGAACATACTTGCATGGCTTCCTCTCATGTTCCCTGCTAGTTCTAGTAGCAGCTAGGAACCCGGCGTTTTTGTAATGCGAATTCTCTCTACCTGACACCGTTGTCATTGAATAACTTCCACATGATTTGCACTCCTTCTTTGACTCTCATCTAAAGCTTTTAAGACCAACAATCTATCTTTCAAAGACTATTTTTTAGTCAATCTTGTTTCCATTGCTACTCTAAGTGAAGGAACTTCCATCTCAATGGGTAAGATGGCTTCTCTACCATAAACTAATGAAAATGGCGTGGCATGTGTTGTCACCTTAAAGATTGTATGGTATACCTATAATGCTGCAAATAGCTTTGTGTTCCAATCCTTCTTTGAATCTTGCACGATTTTTCATAATATACTTGTTAAGATTTGATTAACCCTCTTAGTCTGTCCATTAGTTTGAAGGTGATAGGGTGTAATTTTTTAATGATCAATCTAAAATCTTTGTGTTGAGTCCTAAATCATCTCATTGAAAAAATGTGTTTTCCGATTACTAATTAGGATCTTAGGACAATCGAAGGGCGTAATAATATTTTCAAACAAAAAGATAGAAGCGTTTTTTGCATCATTTGTCTTGACTACCTTGGCCTCGGCCTACTTTATAAGATATTCAATGGCTACAATGATATAAGCCATACCTCAAGAAGAGTGAGGATGGATCTCACCCATATAGTCAATGCTCCAATTTTCAAATGGTATTAATGGTAAAAAAATGTGTAGAGGCAATTCCATTTGTAAGTCATTTCTAGCAAAGCGTTGGCAAGCATCACACCTCTTAACATATGTATGTGCATCTTGAAATAAAGTTGGCCAATAATACCCTGTCCGTAACACCTTTTGTCCTATGAATTATCCTAATAAATGCCCTCTACATGCATTGTTGTGACACATTGCTAAGATTTTTGGAATTTCCTCTTCTATAATACATCTTTGTAGTACACCATTAACTCCTCTCCTTTACATTCTATATCCCATAAAATATCTGCTATTAATCTTGATCTTTCTTCTTTCTTCCTTGGATAATTCTAAGGATAACTATTAGGTGGTCAAAAATTCAATGATATCAGCATATCAGGTAGGCTTTGCTATCACTACAAAAAGATTCTCATCCACAAGTCCATCATCAATTTGGTTGGTTTCTATATTTCCCAGCAATCTGGATAAGCGATCTGCTTTTTTATGAATATAGCTTGGTTTCTATATTTTCCAACAACCTGGATAAGTGATCTGCTTACTCGTGAGCACAGCTTGGTTTGTATTCCACTATATAATCAAATTCTTGTAATAATAATATCCACCTTATTAACTTTCCACTCAACTCCGATTTATTAACCAAGTTTTTAATTGCCATGTGGTCCACAAAAAATACTACCTTGTTGCTTATTAAATAATGGCAATATTTTTTGACTGAAAATACCATAGCTAAAGATTCTCTTTTAGTTGTTGAATAATTCTTCTTGGTTGTATTAAGTTGTGTGCTTGCATATACAATGGGATAATCTCCACTCTTTCTATTTTTTCAATCTTTTAGCAAAGAATACTACCTACTGCGACTGCACTCGCATCACAATATATATGGAAGGATAGATTCTATTGTGGAGGTCTTAATACCGGATACGAGCTTAGTCTAATCTTCAATATCTCTAATGCCCTCTGACAATCATCAGTCCAAACAAATTTGATGTTCTTTCGTTGTAGTAAAATTATAGATATTGTAACTGTTGCTTAATCCGGAATTAGTTCCCGGTACCATCCTACATGTCTTAGCAACCATTGTACTTCTTTCACATCACTTAGGGCTCTAATAATATTGATGATCTTAATTTTTTTTAGTTCAGATTTTCTACCACTTTTATTCACTCTATAGCCTAATAATACAGCTCGGTGCATAGCCAAATATATTTTCTCTAGGTTTAAGGCCATTCCCATCTTCCTACATCTCTCCAATGCTTCCTTCACTTTCATCAAATGGTCTTCACTTTGTGATTGTATACTAAACTCATCAATGAATACTGTTATCAATTTATATAGTAAATATGAGAAACTATACATCACCAATCATTGAAAGGTTGCTGGTATATTACATAATCCAAATGGCATCTTATACTACACAAAAGTTCTCCATAGGGTTGTAAATGCTGTCTTATGCCTATCCTCCGCTGCAATAGATACTTGCAAAGTCTTCCTTCTCAGTCTTTGCATTTAATTTTTGATAATCCATACATACTTATAATTTATTGTTCTTTTTTACCAGCACCATTGGTGACATGTAATCAGTGATATCCACTGGTTTTATGAATTCCGCTTGTAACAATCGCTCCAACTCTGCCTTCACTATCAATTGAAGTTGTGGATTTATTCTTCTCTCTTTTTGTCTAATTGATATTGTCTTGGGTAGTAGGGGGATGTGATATTGTACAATGGTTGGAGATATGCCTTTCAATTCTTTATACAACCATGCAAAAACATCCCAATACTCTTGCACTAATTCATTGTATGCACTTATTTTCTCACTGCTCAATTGCTTCTCTATTCGCATTTATTTTGGCTCCTCTCCTTCCATCTATATAGTCACAAATTTCAAATTTTTTTTTATCACATGTGACTGTTCAAGCTTGTTGTGATACCAATTTGAGAGCATATTCGGGTAGTTGGCCACATCCTCTCCTACTATGACTCCTGTAGAAGTCATTTTATAGTGCAACATCCCCTTTAGAGGCTCATCTTCTTTGAGTACTTCTAATCCTTGGGATTCTTCTACCTCTATTGAGTACACTCCATTGTCTACTTTGAGGATAAATGCTAATCCATTTTCATCCTCAATACCCTCTATAAAATATATTCCTTCTTCTTCATCAGCCTCTAAATCTGGTAATGTTTGTAGCCAAGCCTCATATTCACCAGTATCCTTCTAATTATAAAGATTTGGACTTAAACATTATAATCCTTGTATGTTTGATTTTAAGGCAGTATTATCAGTCAACACCTCCCTAACTTGTTGCTTGCCCTTCTCTGCCTTAGAGAATTTGACTCTATCATCCTCTAATGATTTTTGGTGGTTGTCTATTTCAATAATAGGTCTAATGAATACTCGAGTATAATTTTTGCTAGGTCCATAAATTATTATAGGTCGCTCACCTCCCCAATCCACTATGGTGTTGGCCCTTCTTAACCATAGATGACCCAATAATAACGAGAATGACTCCTTGGCTATCTATATGTGAACCACTTGAAAGATCAATATATATTCTTCTCCTCCTTTAACTATCCTATAGTGCTGAATTTGACCTATTGGCTTTGTTAGACTTTGATTAGCCATGTTTATCATGAATGATAAAGGCCCAGTCAAACTCAATTCAAGCTTCTTTATTGTTTGTAGGGGCATGATATTTAAACCACTTTCTCCATCTACCAATGCATTAGGTATGATTTTTTCGACAATCATTATTTCTATCTCCACTACCTTCATATCTAATAATCTTTCGATAGATTGTATCTCTGCTACAATCTTCTTGCTCATTCTTTTTTTTTTTTTTTACCATAGATAATCCATCTTTCAATGATTTTCTTACTACTCAAGATATTTCTAAAAGTTATGCAATTATATTGTTTGCCTTATATTTTTTTAAATCCTCCCATAAGTTATACATTATCCCCTTTAATCCCCTATGATTATATTCTACTAATCTAAACTCCTCAAAGGGTATACTTGATCCTTTCCATTCATCTTTTTCCACCTCTTCTTTGCTTTCTCTCTCTCCCTCCAAAGGCATCTCCATATCAAGCAATTTCCAATGTAATGGCTCACCACCTAATTCTGTAACCTTTTTGACAGCTTCTTTGGCGATCTTATCTAACTCTGAAAAACATGGAGGGTCTTCAAGCAAGTTTCTCTCTCATTCCAAAATAGGGGGTTATAAAATTGCTTGTGCACGGATCATCACTGCTAGTCATAAAACTTGGAAACTAATTCCTTGTCCTTCTTTCCTCACCTTGTAAGTAACTAGATTTGTAGTTGAAAATTCCTCCTCTATGACCACTGTTGATGGTTGGAATGGAACATAGCTTTGTAGTCTTGTTCCTTCTGCTACTCCAACATCTTGCGTATTTAAAAGATCCAATTTTTTATTCAATTCTATTATTCTACTACCTTGCTCCACTTGTCTGCTCAGATTTAAAGATATATATCCTCCTTCAATTTGCAACCCCGTAAGAGGTTGATGTGTTTTGTTTGAATTCTTCATAATTATAATAAAGATTTGGTGATCTCATCTCTCTTTGATTCTCCCATAATCTTTGTTGACCTCTCACATTCTCTTGAGCCTGTTGTTGAAGGTTCACTATTGGATTTGGTAATAATATTACCTTGTTAAGTTGCTTACATTTATCTGAAGCATGGTTTCTCATGCAATTATTACATCCAAACTGTTGGTCCTCTGATCAACATTGTTCAAGCATATGCCACCTTCCACAAAATTGATAATATTCTTTTCGTGGTCTATTTCCTCGAAGTCCTTGTGGTCCAATTTGATAACCACCCTATCTAAAATTTGCATTTGATTGTCTACCATACCTATGAGGTTCCTAAAAATTTTGATAATCCTACCTACGAAGAACTGGTGGTGGTCCAATTTTGCAAAACTAAGAAGAATGGCCATTCTGCCTATAATGTGTATACCATATTTTTAAAGTGTGGCTTCCGGATTCTATCCAAGGTGGTGATAGATTAGGATCTTGATTCCTTGCCACACATGCCATTTATTCGATCAAAGTCTGCATCTGCTTTAAAATGGCTTCTTGAAATCCTTCCTAGTTTGCCTATATTCTCTTCTCTATGTCCTCCACCTTCTTCTCTAAGTTTGGAGCAGGTAAAGCAGATAGAGGTGCTGGTTCTCTTGTCACTAGTGGCATTGGTGACTGGCTTGTTTTGGCTATTGAAAGATTGGAATTAGAACCCTGATGACCCCCTTCTAATTCCAACATACGCGGTTTGATAGGAATGAATTGCAAAATTGCCTCATCTTCCCTCTTCCATAGCCGCTCATAATTCTTTTCTATGGCACCTACTTCCCTTGCTACTTTCTTGCCTTCCTCTAAAGCCCTAGGATTTCCTTCTAATACACTTTTAATTGTAGATCCTTGGAAAAATCCTTCACTAAAGAATTGCTTCAAGGTATCATTGTTGAATATATTCCCTACAAATCGGTTGCAAAGCAACTCAAATCTTTATACATAAGAAAAAACATCTTCCTCTCATCCTTATTTCATTATTGATACCACCTTCAGTGTTGTACTCTGTCCTACCTCTGATCGGCAATGATTTAAAAACTCTCCTTGTAGTTATGGCCATTCCACAAAATATCCCTCTAGGTGATTATGGTACCATTTGTATGTAACGTAGTAAGAAAACCAAACCAAATAGTAACCTAAATTGATAATAAATGAAGTGGTTGAAATTTCAATATATCCCTGTTGTATTATAATTGCTTATAATATGTAAAATCCACTCAAAATGTATAATATATTTATAGATTTAGATATGTGTTAGAATAATTAATAAAATAAATTAAAGGGGATTGGTATAAGAAAATTTATTTTAGATTTTTACTTAATTTAGTTGTGGCTTTTAAAATATATAGAACCTAAATATTTAGTGTAAAGCCTTGAGAGGCAATTGGGATCCAAAGAAGAAGAATTAAACTACTAAGAGGCCTATTTGGAAGGATGAAGACAAAGTGAGGATGAAAGAAGATAAGGGGTGAAGTTCTTCATTCCTATTGATCAATGGTCATGTCCAATAGGCTTTGAGGAGGCTGCCTACAGCAAGAACAAGGATTTTGGCAATTTTAAGGAAGCCATTCAAAAATCAAAGACTAGGATTAGAAAGCCTATTTTTTGTACTACAATTTTGGTGTAAAAATCGAGGGATTTGGAGTTTTAATGAGGGAGGAGTAGGCGCTTGAAGTTAGGGTATACAAATTGTCTCTACTCTCACTCTTTTGAAGATTGAAGGATTTTTATGAGAGCTTTTGGAAATCGGGAGGTGCAGCTAGAGAGGTGATTTCAAGATCTATACTTGATGAGGAAGAATTATAACCTTTGGATTTCTAAAGAAGGAGATATTGGGAGTCAAAGATAGCAGATCAAATTCCAAGGCAGTAAGTAGGCAGTTTTGTTGATAGTGTTGGGATTTGCCATAGCTTGAGTTTTTGGATGAATTTTTGTCTCAAACTTTCCAAGAAGGTGTATTATTATGCTAAAAAGCTATGTATCAAAGTTTCATAGCATTTAGACTTTTCGTTTGTGAAATATGAAGAATTTAGTATATAGGTGTTTGTAAACAAGGGTTTGAAGCTATTGCTAGGATTTTGGCAATATCTTATGATTGGTAATGAATCAATTGTTGAAATTTGTAGTGGTAGTTTTTAAAAATATATCAATTCTTTATGTAAATTTAAAATGGATTTAAATAGTTGGATTAAAAGTTATGGATTATTGAAATTTGGAAAAAATTTCCTTCTTTCGAGGGAATGAGGGTTTTAGAACATTGTTATGTTTTGAGTGGTTTGATGAAATTAGACTTATGTATTGGATGTAATAGCCCTATGAAGAAATCTTTTATATAAATTTGGAGGTTTTGTTATACTTGGATCTTGATTGAGTAATTAGTGGCAGCTCGAAGCCCAATGCTTTCTTGAGGCAAATTCTCTCTACTACGACACCGCTCTATGTGCAAGGATGGATCTTCATCTTTTGTGCCATAAAAATTTGATAGATATGTGAGAATATTTGTTGCAGTTAAGTCTCTTGGCACCATAATGGGTAAGCCTCATGGCATCACCAATGGATCATTTGGTGGTCTTTGAGCTATTTTTTGAAGAATTGTATCTATCCTAGGTTTTGTATCAATTGATTTTTCTGAAGTTTGTCCGTTATCTACTATCTCAAAGGCTCAAAATGAACCTAACTCTAATACTCTATTAGATCTTTATAATGGTGGTTCTTCACTTCCTTGTCCTTGATTTCTCTCTTCAATCACTATTTCGAGTTCAACTGTCTTTGCAATAATCACCTCTTTGAATTCTACATGGTCTTCCTTTTCTACTATCTTGTTGGATTCTCCTAAAGTTTTTTTTGCCGCACCTTGTCTTTACAACTTTTTCTTCAAGCCCCCTTTCTCAATGTTGTCTCCAGCTAGAATCAACTCTAGTTTCTTTGATCGGATTTGAGCATTCATCTAATCATTTCTAATGAGTCTCATACCATTTTTTATATATTACAATCCATCGTTCCTTCCATTTTTACTTTTCACTTCCTTAAATAAAAGATTAAAGAGGTTACTTAATAGAAACTTGTAAGCCCACTTTGATTTTTAATCTCTCTGACATGGAGAGTAAACGACAAAAGACAGTGTCCAATTTGGACTAGAATATCACCTCTGTGCCTTCCTCATTTTATTGCCATACAAAACAAGCTTTACATCGGACTGACCTTTATTGAATGTCAAAGTGTAATTTGAGGAATCATCCTACTATTCCAAATTGGCAACCACCTAAGAAATTACCTATTGTGTGAGCAACAACAAGAAGCATGTAATAAAATTGTTCCTTCTCATTCGTTCAACCAATTGGATAGATATACTTATCTCTATGCAATCTCTATACCCTTGCACGTTAATATTTTAGTCACGATGACTATACAAGTTTTTTATTCTAATCCCCCATTAATGCATAGGTCAAGGTATTTCAAGGTGGTGAAAGGTTCTATCTAATAGCCCAAGTCAAGTTTTTATTAATTCATCTTCTCTCACTCCTTCCAGCAATATCCCAACTAACGCTTCACTTCCGAACCAACTCTATTCCGTGATTCTCCTCTCCTCCAATTAATTTAAAAATCACATATAAAATACTTCAACAGAACTTCATACAAAATTAAACATGAACTAGTAATCCTAAGTATCAACCTCAAAGTTGGCTCCCGGAAAATGCACCATTTATGTAAACCAAGTTCATCCACTTTTAATTGCGTTTAGTAGTCAGATGGATTTGCTACACTTACATGTAGATAAAATAATTTTTAGTAGTTTTATTCATATATTTATTTGTATTAATATATATGTCATCACACACAAGTCATCTCACTAAACTCCAAGCAATGGACTTTTACTTCATATTCATTATCAAAATATTTGATTACTAGATCAGCCCTCATTAAAGACTAAAACATCTTTAGATCCTTTAACTCTAACTTTACCATGTATATTCCATTACTACATCTTAAGAGCTTTTCATAGACATAAAACTCCTTGCTCCATCGGCCTTGCTCCAGCCGCCACCATTAACAAGCTCACCAAAATTTATAGCTAAAGTTTGAGAATTTATAAGTCATTCAATTTTTTTTCCAAATTTGACAATCAAGATATTTTTAGAAATTTATTGAAGTCTTTTATAAGGAAAAATTATCAACTCAGCTATCCTGCCTTATCTCAGATCCACAGCCCCGAAATAGCACACATAGGTAGTAACCGCAACCCAACTATGCTCTAATCTTTGAAAAATCATATCTCACTCATTTCTTAACCAAATTACACATTCTAAACAGCTTTAGAAAGTCACTAAAAGGATCTACAAGAAAACAAATATGAACCAAAGATACAAACTTACTCCAAGATGTCAGATCAGATTTAGTCGCCACAAACTGAATCCATACGTCAAAATCTTCTTCACCTTTGAAAATTCATAACTTCTTGTATACACCACTAAATTATAAACAGAAAATGGCTATAGAAAGCTAGAAGAGAGATCTATAAGGAAAAAATATTGAATCTTAAATTTAATATTAAAAACATGGCCTATTGGCCGGCCAACAATAGCCAAGGAGGTCTCACATGTCAACTCCAATACACACAAAAACCTTCTCAACTATATCCTAAGAGACTAAGAGAGGGGGGAAACACCCATATGTATCCCACACACCTATACACGCTTCTTTTAGAGAGAGAGCTTCCAGAGCAAGAAAGAAAGAGAGAGAGTGGAGGAGGGAAGGGCGGCCATCCAAAGCCACCCCTCAACTCTAGCCGCCAAGCCGCCTAGGACATAGCAACTAGCCCTATCAACTTTTACCCCCCTCTAACTTACTTTTCAACCATACAAAGGCTGATTTTTTTTATCACACCTCTTTTCAGCCTTTCTAATTATTTCTAATCTCAAAAATTATCTACTAATGGTCTTCTTGACTCCCGCTTGGTAGTTTTTTATCTTCTTTTTTCTTTTTTCTTTTTTTTTTTTCCACATAATTTCATAAAAGCTTTTGTAAGATTTTCTCCATAGCCTTCCACAAATCTATCAAGTAATTTCATAAAAAACTCACACAATCCTTTCATACTTTATTAATTTTAACTCTTAATAGTAAAAATCCAAATCCTATAATAAAATAATTCTAATTTACTATTTTTCATAAAAATTCTTAAAATTTCATATTTTTTATTTTTAATATCTAAATAAAATTATAAATAATAACATATTTTATAACTACAATTTTTTAAACTAATATTGATTTAAATTTTTGCTTTTTAGTAAAAATTAGATCAACAAACATGTAAGAGATGAAAATCGGCTTATAATTACTCCTTTTTGGTTGGATTTTTGGGTTGGAATCAAGTTAAAAGTATAGCAGAGGATCAATTAAAGACTACTTTCACTATGGACTGGGGTACATTTGCTTATAAGGTGATGGCGTTTAGATTATGTAATGCCCCGGTCACATTTCAAAGGATAATGGCACAAGCATTTCAAGATTATTTACAATTGTCAATGGAGATATTTTTAGATGATTTTTGCACATTTAGGACAATAGTTGACCATTTGAAATGTCTTGGTAAATATTTAGATCAATGTGATAAGTATAGGATATCTTTGAACTTTGAAAAGTATCAATTTAGCGTACCCTCGGAAAAGCTATTGGGACACATTGTTTTTGTGGCTACTATTGCTACTTATCCAAATAAAATTATTCATATATTGGCCTTACTAAAGCAAGAAACAATGTCGGATGTTTGTGGTTTCGTATGTCATGTCAGCTATTATTGGCAATTTATTGATTCATTTATAATCATATATTAGTTTTTAACTAATCTCTTAAAGAAACTACTATCAGATGGATCTAGTCCAATTTGGACTTAGGAATGTACAGCTGCATTCAAGGAATTGAAGCAAAAATTGATTTTTGTACTAATACTTGTTACACCATGTTGGACAAAAAAATTTCATATTTATATTGATGTATCCAATGTTGCTGTTAGATCCGTATTAAGCCAAAAAGATGAAAAGAATTTGAATCATCAAATATATTATATTAGTTGATAATTTGTTACCACAGAATGAAATTATACTACGACTGCACGGGAAGCCTTGGACATGATCTACTCTATATAGAAATTTTGACATTATTTGCTGGATTATCCATTTGTGTTTCATATTAATCATGATGCTCTTAAGTATATGGTCAATAAATCTCAATTGAATAGAAGCATTGCTTGACGGATGTTATTGCTTCAAGTATTTAATTTTATTAGTAATATTTGACTAGAAAAGAAACATGCCAATACGGACTATTTATCCTGTTTGACCAATATATTGAAAAATGAACCTATCAATGATGCACTTCTTGATCCAAAATTATTTACTATGGATGTAATTTCATTGGATTATAGTGAATTGATTCAATATTTGACATTTTAGATGTTTCCACTTAATTATAGCAAGAAACTTAAGCATCGTCTCATTTTAAAAAATGCGCCATATACTATGATAGGTGACGCTTTGTATAAGCAAGAGAAGGATGGATTATTACACAGTTGCATATTTTAAAGCAAAGTACATATCATATTGGATAGATGTCACCTAGATAGTTGCAATGGACACTTTGTTGGTGAGAATATTGCTCAAAAAGCTTTAATGGCTGGATATTGGTAGTCAACAATGTTTTCAGATGCACATTAATATATCCGACGCTGTCGTGTTGTAAATCAAAACATAATGTGAAAAACATAAAAGAATGCATTAAAATAAAAAGATTAAGATTAGAAGAAAGGTTGATAGAAAATTAGTAGTAAGAAGATACAATGGAAATTTACCTTGAAAAGTGAAATTTCTTCAAGTTAGTAAAAAGAAAAAGGTTGAGGAATTGGAAAAGACATGGGCTAAGAGGTCTTTTTGACCAAGAGGATAAAGAAGACCAGGAGGGAGATGACAAGGAAGGGTCGTGAAGAAGAAGGAGGAGAGTTTTTTTTGGAGAGATAGGGTTTCTTTTTGATAGGTAGTATACGTTTTTGTGTATAGCAGAAGCTTAGAGAGGATTTTAGGTGCAAGTTTTTGTGGGTTTGTAGTAGACAAGATAAGAAACTCATACAAACAATTCTCATGTCTTTTGATTAAGTATCAAGGGAGATATGAGTCGTGAAAGTTGTAGGTGTTTAAGACTAGGGCAGAGAGGGTTACAAACTTTCGGGCCTTGGTTCTTAGAAACCACTTACACTTTAGTGGCGAAATTTTTTATGTTTTTGTTTCTTATAGAGTTAAATACTTTGTGTTAAAATCTCAAGTCAATGTGACCTCTGAGCAAAGAGTTATGAGTGAAATTGTAACCAGTTTGAATGAAAAAAAGAAATAGAGTGAAGGTAGGGTTGAGGGTTTGTATGGGCAGTGCATGTATGTGGGTTTTTTTGGGTATAAAGAGATTTAGGAGACGAATTTGAGTGTGAAATTTGATAGACATGATCTATGTAAGTTAAGGAAGAGATGAGTATAAGATTGATACTCATTAGTCTTATAAACAAAATGTTATGCTCTTTCAAAGTGACAGGGGTCTATCTCCAAATCAGTGAAGTTTGAGAGAGCATAACTTTGTGATCAAAGTAGTATTTTGAGTAAAATTTATAGGGATTTGTAGATATATGAGTCTTTTAAGTTGTGTAAAAAACTGATTGCTATTGGAGTTATATTCGAGGAGTTATGAGGAAAATTGTGGTCGGATCCAGAGTTGTTAGAAGGCAAAATTAAAGAAGAAGGATGGAACCTATAACTCAAGTTTGGAGAAGGCTCTTGGAGCAATATTTGGGGGGTGTTTACAACATGAGATAAGCTATAAGCCTACCAAATTTCAGCACTTAGGTCTTCTTTAATGAAGAGCAATGAAGGTGTGAAGCAAAGGGGGTCCAGAATCAAAGGCAGCATGGAGGGTTTACTTTGACAACATGGTTCTCTCTAACCACATGAGCTATAATCAAAAGGTTTATGGGGTTTGCTTCTTTACTCTCTTAAGTACCTTGTGTCCAAATTTTGCTTCAATTGATGTGATATCCTAGGATTTATGAGCAAAATTGAAGGCGGGTTTCTAAAGGCAGAATATGTTAGGGTTAATAAAGTATGTTTTTATATGAATTCTTCAATTTTATGAACTTTATGAATCTCATCTTGCACTTGAGAAACTAGAGGCAAAAAAGACCTAGTGTTTCTTAGGGCTAAGACTCTCACCACGACAACGCTGTGATCTTTGTCAGCATATTGGTAGACCTATTGGTGCTTTTGCCATATCATTGGTACCAATTTTGGCACAAGCACCGTTTGAAAAATGGGGTATTGATTTTGTAGGATTGATTGTACCAACCTCATAAAATGAACAAAAAAGATATATTTGGTAGAAATCGATTATATCACAAAATGGACTCAAGCGGTGGCAACAAAAATTGATAATACCAATACAATAGCCATATTTTTATATGAGAATACTATCACTCGCTTTGGATGTTCCAAGGAATTGGTTAGTGATTGAGAAACTTATTTTATTAATATTACGATTACAACCTTGATGGATAAATATAAGATCAAGCATCAATAAATAATTCTATATCACCTTTAGGCCAATGGCTAGACTGAAAAGACCAACAGTATTTTGTATAAAGTTTTAATTAAGATTGTCAGAAGTGGAAACAGATTCAGATACAAAATTCTTGGTAGCTTTGCGGGCATATCGTACTGCGTATAAAATAACTACCAATTCTATCCCATTCTAATTGGCATACGAGCAAGAGATAATATTACCAATTGAATTGGAAGTTTAGAGTTTAAGAATTGCGTTGGATGAATGATTTGGTGACAAGAAATCTCTTCAATATTAATTAGCACAATTAAAAAAATTGGATGAAATACAACTTACAGCTCTTTTGACTATGAAAGCTACATAGCATTGTCATATTACGTGTTGTCTTATTCAGGAATGCACCGGGTACGTGGTCGTGGAAGGTAAAATTGTGTTTGCTAATAATCAAGAAATCCTAATAGGTTTCACCCATATATGAAGAATATAATTCAAATTTCAATTCAAAAGTGTTTATAAATACTCCTCTTAGTAACATCAACCATACATCTATTTCAATTGCCTTGTTTCTTTTATAATTAAGCAATTTTTATTTTTCTTTGCAAGTCCTTATCCTAATCAATGAATTTTGTTAAGCTATATAACTTTTAATTCAACCATCCATTTAGTATAAAATTTTGTATACAAATATTTGTATAAGCCTTTTATATGCTTATAAAAATTCATTCCAACTCAGCTTAATGATTGCAAGAAAATGTCCAAAAACCACACTAATGACACTCGGCCGCCAACTCAAAAATTGATACAAAAACTCTAGTGGTGATTTCTCCTTCTTCCACTGTTAACTTCAGCTCGAATTTGATGTGTAGCTCGATCTATAAGTCTTCTATCACTATGCCAAAATTTATGTTGATCCAATTGGTAGATCTTTTGTCATCACAGAAATCCTATCCAACCGTAAACTGCCAACTTCCGACAACCCTTTGTATCAAAGCCCAAATATCTTCTAATTGCACCGTTAGATTAACACAAACTTTTGTGCACACTTATTATACCAAACATTTCAGACATTATCAAATTTTGAATTGTAAATGCTATTCAAATTGCACAAATTAGTCAAGAATGCAAGCCATCATTGTCTTACATAAAATCTAAAATACCAATACAAACACTGACTTTGAACAATGATTGCAAAGCTTTTCAAAATCCTATGGCAACAAGCTTAATGTCTTTGAAATAAGCTTAAAGCTAGCTATGCAATTCAAAAATCTGATCTGCAAAATCCCTTGTACTTTGCCCTAAGCAGCCGTTTTAGTGGCCAAAGATTTAATTTTTATCCTGTCCTACAAATGGCCAACCCCTGGATATCAATCTAACTTATCCTAGGGATTTTATAACCTGACCCTATCCTCAACTTAATCCTAGTATCAATCATACTAGTAATTTATCCTTTTTACTATGTTTTTATCATTTTATGGCCTTTTTAAGGCAATAAAAGAATTACTACAGCCTAGAAGGTAAAATTACTAATTAATTCTTATCTATTAGCTATTAAGTGAAGAAAATAAACTATAAGGCTTCCATAAAAACCTTGTTAAAATATGTTGAATTTGTGTTGAATTAAGATAATAGAGTATTAATTGAAAAATTATTTTTAGTCATAATTTCATCATATAATCATGTCACAATACGATAGCGTTGCCGTAAGAATTATTATGATAATAAACTATGTCCCAAATCTTTTCTGCCCAATGATCTAATACTTCTTTATGATAGTCAATTTCACACTTTTCTAAGGAAATTCCAAGTCCATTGGCATAGACCATATCAAGTAATGGAAGTCTTTTCTAATGATTCAGTTCAATTAAAAGATTTTATTCGTACTCAATTTACAACGCAAATCAACAAAAATCAGTTACGATTTTATTATATGTAAACCCGAGATAGATTTTAAAATAGGAGCGAAGAGGGCGTACCTATTCATGATAAGATTGCCTATATTGTAGATGCATGATGGTTAGCAAAGATGGCTGATGGTCAATTTTGGATACTATTGCTACCTAGACAGGCAAATCAAATGTGAGGTTACGATATAGTGAATTAAGGATTGTTAATTTAAAACCCGAGGAAAAAATTAGAAGCGGGGCACTTAGTAGAAGTTTTTTTAATATTGTTATGAGAAACATCTGCATTAGCTTGTAGAGTTTATTTCAATGACCAAACATAGTGTTAGCATGAACCACAAGTGAGAAGCAAATTGTAGTCTATAATATTGATGGAAAGATTGAAGAGAGCTTCGAACAAAGAGAAAAATGTCCAAAATACGAGAAGTAAGAGCAATGTAGAGATGCCATCTTTAGTGGTGATCACCAACATAGAGCCAATGAAGTTGGAAATATGTTGGTCTCCACGAATATAGAGAGATTTTAAGAACGCATAGTTATATGCGTTTCTATAAGGGTCAGATAGTTTGCCGCCTATTGATGTGGAATTGGTAATAGAATATATAGTAAACTATGACCCAGAGGATGGTTTAAGTGTCGTAAAGGGAAAAAGAATCAGAATAGATGAGAATATGTTGTAGATGGTAGTGCATCTATCGATTGGTGAGCTTGTAATGGGTGTCAAAGAGTCTAGTGACTTTAGACCAAGGAGCTATTTAAAGGTGGTATGTTGTCGCTTAAGAAGAATCAGGGCTGGAAGGTGGCGGAGGCGCTTATACCGGAGCTTATGGAGTGGATGCAGTTTGTTCAGAAGCGGTTAGGCTTGAACCAACATACTACATATATTTCCAAATGATTGCTGTTTGTTGTAATAGAAATGCTAGAAGAAATGGTGTTTAATTGGGCAGCATTCATAGCAACCAGAATCCATGCAGAGATAGTAACCAAGCGGAAGATGGAAAAATTTGCATCCCTACTCTGCTCCAACTATGTGCACTCCATAATTGAGCACATGTTGAATCAAATATTGCCGATAGTCGGAAGAAATGTACCCTCTACAGTGCTTCCATGATGTGTTCGGAGTTTGATGGCACCAACAGCTAGCCCAAGAATAGTGGTGCGAGAAATCGGAGAATCAAGTCGAGCAAAAGAACGGGAGGCTATTGCAATAATTACACCAAGGCGAGCTCTAATTTGCTTAGTAATTGAGAAGGCAACTGAAATTACAGTTGCGAACATTAGAATATTGGAAGAAGGAAACCTCACGGACTTAATTTTGGATCAAATTTTCCAATTGCAACTTACAATGAATAAATCAAAAGAAAATTTAAGGCAACAATTAGAAGCGAGTAGGAAGGAGATAATAGAAAAAAGCCATTGAACTATGAAACAAGATTGTATTATTAGAAAAAAAGGCGGAATTCAGGTTGCTATTGGAGCAAAAATTAATAGAGGAACAGGAAGCTTGGGCAAATGATAAAGAATGCACTCAATGAATCCTGGATGGTCAAAAATAAGAATTAATAGATAATCACAAGACATGGGATTTGGAAAGGGAGGCAATAAAGTATCAATTGTAAGCAAAACATAAGAAGATAGCAAAATTGGAACAAAAAAAGGTAAAATTAGGTGATCAATACAGAATTGAAATAGACAAGCTACGGGCAAAAATTGGTGCTTTGAAGATGGATGTGACAAAGTTGGAGGGCAATTTAAGCAATATCGGTTGGCCAAAGAAATGTGTTCCACCAATTTCAACTTTGGTGACCTAAAGGAGAAGATGAAGCAATAAGAGTGTCAATTAGAAGCAAAAGATGGCAAAATTTTATAATTAGAGGCTCAAGTTTGAGAATTGGAAATAAACAACAAGGATTTATCAACCCAATTGAAGATTAATTATGTGGACTTATTTGAGGAGGACAAAGATTTAGCATTAGAACCAGATGAAGAAGAACATCCTATGGAGAATTCTAAAATGTTTCAATTCCAAGAGCCCATTGTTGTGTTGTGGTTCGGCTATTATGTAAAAAAATTGCACATGTATATTTAATGTATAATTTATTATATAGCTAAATGAGAGCCATATCAGTGGATTTTTATTAGTTATATGATGTGGTTAGATTGCTAGTTTAGAAGAGATCTATTAAAAGGATTATTATTAAGATTTATACAATCTTATTTTCTTTTTAGTAGTGACTTTTGAAGTTAATTTTATATTGATAATAACTTGTATATATCTTAAGTCACCTATGTTAGACATTGGTGATCCTTAAGATCTTATTTATTTCTTTTATTTGGTGCTTAAAGCACAAAGTATGTAAATTTTATAAGAAGAAGGATTAGAAAAGGGTTTTTAGTGTAAAAAGGATAGTTTGGCCATCCATGTGGATGAATAGAGGTGGATGATAGAAATCTCTATTCTAATTGGCCAAAAATCATGCCCAATGGGCTTCAAGGAGGCTGCCCGAGGGTTTATTAGGAATTAGGATTTTCTTTTAGAGAAGAGTCAAATACCAGAGGCTAGAATCATAAGGTTTAGGTTTTTGGATCTGGTTTAGGTGCAAATTTTGTGTGATTTGTGTGGATCCTACCAATGGATCTTAATTGGTTGATTGGTTAAAAATATAGTCTTAAATTATTTAATTATACAAATATGATGGTTAGAAAGTTTTTTTTATTATTTAATTATTTATTAGAATTTAGAAGCATTTATAAATATAAAAGTCTTATTAGAAGAAAAGTTACAAAAATAGAGTCTTAGTAAATCTTGGAGGAAATTATTTTAATTGGTTTAGTATTTTTACTTATTATTAAGTATTAAGAGTTAGTTATTAAGACCAATGTCTATATTGGCCTTCTAATCACATGTATTACCTATTAAAAATCTATAAATGTTACTTAATAGGTAGAAGAAGCATGAAGAAGAAATCTCATGACTTTTTAATTATTTTTGTAGAAAATAGGATTTTGAGTTGATTTTTATTGATTTTATTATTATAAAACATTTCCAAGGTAGAATAAAATAGTTTTAAATTGATATTATCATCTTAGAAATATTATAGAGACTTTTAGAATTTATTTAGAATTTATTTAGAATTTATTAAGAATTTTTAGAGCAATTTTGAAGACTTTGGTAAAAATGAGTTTTACCACCTTGGGAGCCATTATGAAGAAATGGAGCAAGATTTGAATCCCATATAAGGTTCCTAGGCTAATGGGATATTTTTGAATACCATGGTAAAGTCAAAAATGCAAAATTATTAGTTCTACTAGTATAAAATAGGAGAACCAGCAGCTAGTGTAGTCCTTGTAGGAAGAGAGGTGCACAAGTCCCATATGGGTTGTGGCACCTTGGATGTAGGTAGGAGGATAAGACTAAGGCCTCGTGGCCCCTCTAGGACATCCATATATACTACTTGTGAGCCTTGGTGAGGTTCGAATCCATGATCTTGTAACAAGTTATCCTTGAGGTAAAAATTTCTACTTAACTTTTTCTATTGTTTACCTTCTAACTTTGAATTATCATAACTTACTCATAGTAATTTAGATTTACATGTTTTTTATATCATTGGAAAGATTAAAAAAATTATCTACTTGAAAATATAATTTTTATTTTTTACTTTTACTTTTTATTAGGTAAAAATCTAGTGAGCAAACTGTGACTAGTTTTGTAGTGTGCAATTATTTAATTGCTCACATTTTACTTGTTTTGTGTTGTTCTTCTCCTTCATTGTTGTTTATTGCTCCTTATACTTCACACCACAAGTTATAAGCAACTCTTAATTGAGGCCACCTTATAACTTGGGTTGAGGAGTGAATTTTATCCTTATAATTTGAACTTTTTATGAAGAAGTTATAGGCGCTCAAAGTTAAGGTGTTGATTTTGGACCTATTATCATTCTTTTGGGTATAACTTGTGCACACAGAGAGCGATCAACAATCGGCGACTAGTGTTGGAAAGGACACTTTTTTTACTACACTTTTTATATACAGCTCAATAAAATTCATGCTAGGGTGAAGGAGATATTGGAAATTAAAGTCAGTGCTTACAAACTTAAGGGCAGTAAGTGACCCTACTTAACTAGTGGTTACATTTTGAGCTATATCTTAGATAATTTGATAGATTTTTAGCTTAAATTTTTCAAGAATATATATATTTATGTCACAAGACTATGTGTAAAAAATTTGTAATATTAGGATTGTGGATTTGTGAGATAGAAGGAAAATAGTACTCAAGTGTCTCTCAGCTAAGGTTTTAAGCACTTGCTAGGATTTTTGAGATATTAGACGATTAGAAATGAATTTATAGTTGATTCTTTCTTGTGGTGAAACTTAAAAGGATCATCTACACTTTGATTTAAATTTTATAGAAACTGAATGGTTGAATCATGAATTATTGAACTCTAAATTTTAATAAGAAATAAGTCTTTGCGGGTGAATAAAGTATTGAAGGGTTTTTGTGGAAATTTGAACCCTTTTTGTACAAACTTATTTAAATACAAGAGGGTTTATATATATAACTTCTTTTTTATGAGATTTTTTTATTATTTGTCCTTTTTATTAAGGACAAATCATCTGTTGGATTTTTGCCATCAAGTTTCAAATAAATTCTCTACAGCAAGGTCTCCAGTGTATTCCCAGATAGAAGGCCACGTCATATGACACCGCTTTATAACTAAAAGTATCTTCTTTTATCAATTCTATATTTGTAAGGGCGTTGCACAATTAAGAGTGGGCCTATATAAAATAGATAAATAATTTTTGGATAGTAGAATAAGGATTGAAAATTGATAAATTGGATGATTAATCCGATTGTTGGCCAATATAGACGGTAACATAGGAAAATTAGTTGAAAAAGTGGTTAAGGCAAGAAGGATGATGGTTGGTACCTTGATTTTTAATATAAAGAGAATATGGAAGAAGAAATTAGGGCCCGACTATGAGAGTTGAGAGCCAAGGTAAGCTCAGTGCTACTTCTTTCTTTTATTTTCTTTTGTATCAAATTGTAGTAGAGAATTTGGATTATATTTGAATTGATTATACCATATCAACTAAGAAGTACAATAATTAAACAAAAAACTTAATATATATATGGATGAATAAGAGATTGCTATTGTTTGTTGATTGAATTCAGTGTGGCGAATTGGCAGCCAAAGATCAGATATGTCAATTTAATTTGATTGTGAATGAGAATGTTAAGCCGTATCAACTGTGAGAGTTGAGCGGTGAAGGAGAATATTAGAGAGATGATTTGTTTCGAAAGAGGTTCTCAGTGAGAAGTTGTTTCTAATAATTGGAGTATGAAGCGGTTGTATATAGTCTGTAGGATAATACAATATTGCCGGATGTTATTATGAGATTGGAGGAAGACAAGCGATTATAATAGGAGAATTATGGGAGATAGTATTACAAGGTGTATTCTTGATTGCATAGGAGTAGACAGATGGAGAGAGCAGAATTATTTTAGAGTGTTTATATGACTCTACCATTCGGTAGCGGTTAATTGTGTGACCCTAACAGTGTATTTCATATGTTTAGTCTTTTTCTATGTTTGAACTTGCTCAATACAGGTTTATTCTAGGTAGTATTGGAAAGATAAGTAAAACAACAAACCATAGTAATGTTTCAATAAACTTGACTTGTGATCCTAGGGTTGAATAACTTTGAGGTTGAAGTTCAATCGCCAATTGTATCTAATTGATGAATCCTCAAAACATAGATCTTGTACTATCAAACTTCTCAAGCAAACTAATTTTTGGTTCTTTGATACTTGAAAGATATTCCATTGTAGGTAAAGTAATATGGCTTGGTATAGATATTGATAGAGCTCCAATCATCTTTATATCTTCACTTCTTATTAATTTTATTGCTTTTTATGGTGGTACATTGAATTCATGCATTACAAGTATTAATTCTCTCAATTGCTCTTGCATTTCTACCATTGTATTCTTCATTTTAGTAAACTCTATCATAATAATATAATAGAAAAGAAGGTGTTTACTTTTATTCAAAAAATATAGAATAAAACATTCAAAGATAAAAAATAAAAAAAATTCTAGAAATAATATCAATTTAAAAGTAGATAATCTACAACTTCTAATATGCTTATGTCTTATCAAAGAAAAGACATAATCTACTCTAAATAAAAAAAAAAAGACAAATCTCTAATAGGATATGTATACTCTTATCAATTTATTAAGAACATGATCTAAAAGAAGATGCATAAAAAAATGAAATTTGTATCAAAGAAAAATAACAAAATAAAAATTAAAAAAATATATATATATTCAATAAAAAATTGAAAAGGCTATTGCCAAAGATTAGAAAATATAAAGACTTTTGAACTAGGCTAGAAGCAAGAAAAGAATTGATAAGAGTAAAGAAGACTTCACTCTTACCTCTATATATACTATCTACCTAAAAACTATGTAGTGATGCTCAATAGGACCTCCAACATGTATCCAATTTGCAAGATACATGTCAAATTTACAAGATAATTTTTCTACATGTATACCACATAATTAACTTGTTCCACAAGCTATCAATATGTGCAACATGTGGCTAACTTATTAGCCAAGTTTCTAATCTATCAATCACCTATAGACATGTATAAAGATGAAACCACATCTATAGAGCTTCTAAGAAGCTTCTTTATAAGATATTATAAAATTAATTTATTTTTACTTACTTCTATCTATCTATATTATCTAGATAATTATTAAAATAGATCTTATATTTGTGACACTTTATTGATCATAATTAGAACCAAGAAGGTTTTGAATTCTATAGAAAGATATATAAATTTTTGGTTTTGACATTAATATTGAGATTGATCTTATCCTTGATCTAGATGTCAAATTCAACTCCAACTTTGACATTGACGTCAACTTTGAAAACTCACATCATTATTATAAAGACAAAAGATGATCATCATCAAAGAGTTACTGTGAGAAAAATGATAGTTCCTATACAGAAGCATAGAAGAAATATCCTACACTTTTCAAAGTATGAGGTGTTTAGTATGTTTTAATAATATAGAGGATTTTTGTTGCTTATTACATATTAGAATTTCTAATTATTATAGAATATTATCACAAATTTAGACAAGAAATTGGAGATGTATTTAAAGTAAGAAAAGTTAATATTGAAGATGTTCTATTATAACAAAAAACTTATAATAAAGAAATTGGAGTATTATTAAAAAAAATAATTTTTTATCAAAAAATAATATACAAATCTTTACAAAGTAATAGATCATGTCATCAAAATATTTGAATGCTTGAGTAGTTATAGCAATGAAAGATTCAAATATGAGATATTATTTTATAAAATCCAATATGTAATATTCAAAATACATATAGTGCTAAAAGAATGTGAACAACCATGTTGGTATCAAGCATGTATCTTTCAAATAAAAAACAAAGAGATGTTTAGAGAATTATTGGAA
Source organism: Physcomitrellopsis africana (assembly GCA_036785485.1). Lineage (NCBI taxonomy): Eukaryota > Viridiplantae > Streptophyta > Bryopsida > Funariales > Funariaceae > Physcomitrellopsis > Physcomitrellopsis africana. The sequence continues at coordinate 920,059 of JAWRVF010000028.1, forward strand.
GATTTAAAATCTTATGATATATTAATTGATATAGTTTTAAAAGAGTGTCTAAAGAAGTTAGAAGATATTATACTAATAATGTTTGATTTTGTAACATTTGTAGAAATAAAATATAATGAAAGAAAATTATATTAAAGATTAAATTGTATAAGTAAAGATGTGGAGTTTAAAGATTATGGATTTGCAAACTATCTATTAAAAAGATTAAAGAACTTACAATACATAAAAGATGGAGTGTTGCTTGGTATAGAAATATTAACTAATATCAAGAGTTTAGAAATGATAAAACCAATTAATAGTAGATTTTTTGTAGAAGTTTATGAATCTAAGTACTTAGAATTTTCAAATACAACAGAAATAATGGATGTTGGATTCAATGTAGTATTTATAAAAGAAGTAGGTATCTTAGCTGGGCTAAGCCATCTAAATTTGATTAAATATTATTACAATGCAACAAATAATGTAAATAAGCATGGTGAGACCTTAGCAAAGGACATGCCAAGTGAAAAAGTATATTTGATGATGGAATTGATGCAAACAAGTTCAAATAAAATATTGAAAGAAAGAAAATCAATACTATATTATTTTTTGATTGATGCTATTGACCAAATTGCAAGAAGAATAAGTTATTTATATGATGTGCAAATTGCACATTGAGATTTAAAACTTAATAATGTGCTACTTAATATTGTGAATAATGGCAAATTCAATAATGGATATTAATATACTTTTATGAAGTTGATTAACTTTGGTATATCTAAAAAAAAATATAGGATGAAATCTAAGAGCTAAAAAAAATGATCATGTATGTAGAACTATAAGATATACAACTTTAAAGCTATTGAAAGTTAAAACAATACCAATAAAATAATTTTTTTTTAAATTAGATGTATATTCTTTTACAATGACATGTTTTAAGATTCTTACAAGAAAAGATCCATTTGATGGCATAATAAAAAAAAATTAAAAAATATTAAAAAAAAAAAAAAATTAAATTTTAAAAAAAAAATCAAAGTTATCTTTAAATTATGATAAACTCACAAAGTTAATATAAGAATGTTGGACTTTAAATCCTTCACAACATCCTAGTTTTACAAATATATGTGAGAAGTTCAAAGTTTAAAAAAAATACTTAGTAGAAATAGATAGAATTAAATCACTTTATTTTGGAACATCTAAGAAACTAAATAATCAAAAGCTTGAACCAAAAGACATATATATTGATATTTTATTGTTAAGTCTTATACTTTGAAGTACAATTGATATATATTAGATTTATTTAAATAATTAATTGATATTTTTGTACAAACATGCATGCTTTGATGATAGTATTTTATCAAAGAATAAACATGTGTTTAAATATTTTTAATAGAATCTAAAATAAAGAATGTATGTGTTATTAAGCTCATAATTTGATTACTTATATATGTAGATAAAGATGATGACAAATTTTTAGATAGAAAAGAATGCTTGTTGAGTATAAAACAACTATGCAAGAAAACAATGAAGGCATTATGTTTTGTGGATATTGATGGAATAAGCAAGACCACATTAGCTATGGCCACATTTGATGGTATTTGTTGAGATTATTCAAGATGAAGATGATGGTCTTTCAATTATTTATAAGATATTAAAGCATTTCAATGTGAAATCAAAATCAAAGAATTTGAAAGAAGCACAAGAAACAACTAAAAGATTATTGGTGAATAAAAAAATATTATTAATATTAGATAATGTGAAGGATGAAAGTCAAATCAACAATGTTGTGTTTATAGATATTTTATATTCTTACAAAAGAAACATGTTGATTGCTACAACATAAAATAGAAAAATTATAAAACATTATTTTACAAAGTTCTATATAATGGATGTTAAAGAACTTGATCAAGATATAAGTTTAAAATTTTTTTATTATTCATTCTTATAGGAATGATCATAAATTATCTAAAAAACTTGTTGATATTAGCAAAAAAATTATATACTCTTATAATGGACCGTCATTCAATTTGAAAGTTATATGGTCATTTTTTGGGAGACAAAAGATGTTAAAATATTGGAAATGAGCTTTAGAAAGGTTGAAAAGAATAAGAGATTTAGATGGAATTAAAAAAAAGATAATATACATAAGCTTTAGAATATTCTAAAAATAATCTTTAATACCTTGAAAGTTAAAAAAAAAAAGTATATTTTTAAACATATGTTATTTTTTAAAAAAAAATATAGGTATAAATATAATACAATGGTGGAAACAATTTACAAGTATGGATCTACAAAAGTAGTGATTATATCAAGCAAGATACAAGGATTATTTTAAATACATTAATTTATCAATCCATGATAAAAATGAAAATAAAATAGAAATATGGAAGTGCATGATCAATTACAAGATATAGATTGAAAGATTGTTTAAAAAAAAAGAATATAAAGGTACACAAATTTGGAATATGAATATGGTATATAATAATGGAATTACATCAAAGGTAATATTATTCAATTTTTGTAGGAATGACATGTATGAGATTTGTGATTAAATATAAAAAGTATATATAAATAAGAACTAAAAATATAATATAATAGCATCATTAGGAAGTTTTATACTTTGTTTGTTAGAATATAATATAATTTTAGATTTGCATATATTTTGAATGTATGATAATAATATTAATTATAAGATCTAATTTATATTAGATTTTGATATTGAACAACTAGAAAGAATAATTTGTAGTAGTCAAATGGAGAACACATTGAATTGAATCAACATAAAAGATTTATGCTTTTTTTTTATAAACACTTATATATGATTGTCCTTATAAGTGTTATAGAGAAATATATAAAGAAATCAAATTATATATATTTTTGATTAAATATGCCAACAAGTTAAAATATCTCTCATTAAATGGATCTATCTATAAATTACAGAATCAAGAAAGAAAAGACTTAACACTTGCAATATGGAATTAAGGATTTTGGAAAGTATTTGAGGAATTAATAATAATAAAACTAAGAAATTTTATATTTTCTAAAGAATTTCCAAAAAAAAAATTTACAATTAATATATTAGTAGATCTTATATTTGCAATATTTTCATAGTTGAAAATACTACTAAAAGAAATTAGACATCTAAATTCTTTAAAAAAATTAAATTTGATATATTATAAAAAATTTAAAGTATTACCAAAAGAATTTTTTATATATATATATATATATTTAAAGATGCTTATGTTATTGTATTATTCAAGCTTGATAACTTTGCCAAATAGATTAGCAAATTTTTTTTTTTGGAAGTACTTTGCTTAAATGGTTGTATAAATTTAATAAGCATATCAAATAGATTAATAAATCTTTCTTCTTTGAGAGTACTTAATTTGTCAAATTATTCAAGATTAATAAACTTGTCTTATGGATTAGAAAATATTTCTTCTTTGAAAGAATTAAATTTGAATAATTGCTTAAGCTTGATAAGCTTACCAAATAGATTAAAAAAATCTTTTTTTTATAAATACTTTGTTTGTTAAAATTTTGAAGCTTGATAAGATTACCAAATAGATTAAAAACTCTTTATTCTTTGATAGCACTTAATTTGGATGGTTGTTCAAGTTTGACAAGCTTATTAAGTAGATTAGAAAAATGTTCAATTTTAACATCACTTAATTTGGATAGTTATTCAGATTTGATAAGCTTATTAAATGGCTTCTCAAATCTTTTTATTTTAATGATACTTAATTTGTCAAAATATTCATTTTTGACAAGCTTGCCAAATGGATTAGAAATTCTTTCTCATTTGTAGATATTGAATTTGTCAAAACTTTCAAAATTAATAAGCTTACCAAATAAATTGACAAATCTTACTTCTTTGAGGTTATTTAATTTGTTAAAATATTGAAGCTTATAAAACTTGTTATATGGATTAAAAAATCATCTTTTTTTTATAAAATTTAATTTGGATGGTTGCTTTAGCTTGACAAGCTTGTCAAATGGATTAAAAAAACTTTCTTCTTTGAAAGTACTTAATTATTCAAATTACATAAGCTTTCCAAATGAATTAACAAATCTTTTTTCTTTATAATGTCTTAATTTGTCCAAATGCTCAACCTTAACAAGCTTTCCAAATGGATTAAAAAATCTTTTTTCTCTACAAGTACTTAATTTGGATGGTTGTTTAAACTTGACATACTTGCCAAATGGATTAGCAAATCTTTCTTCTTTATATAAATTTAATTTGTTTAAATATTCAAGCTTGATAAATTTATTAAATAGATTGGCAAATCTTTCTTTTTAAAAAATATTTAATTTGTTAAAATACTCAAGCTTAATAAACTTGCTAAATAGATCAAAAAATCTTTTTTAAAAAAAAATTAATTTAGATGGTTATTTAAGCTCATCCAACTTGTTAGATAGATTTGAAAAATCTTTTTTTTAAGGCTAATTTATTTTTCTTAATACTCAAGCATGGCAAATTAATCAAATAGATTAGCAAATATTTATTTTTTATTAGTGTTTTATTTAAATAGTTATGCAAGTATGATAAGATTGCCAAATGAATTGATAAATATATCTTCTTTAAAAGAACTTAATTTGGATGGTTGCTTAAATTTAATAAGTTTATAAAATAGAATGATAAATCTTTTTTTTTAACAATACTTTATTTGGATGGTTATACTATTCAACAAGTTTATCAAATAGATTGAAAAATCTTTCTTTTATGAAGATATTTGATTTGTTAAAATGTATGAAAAGACCTTTTTATTATTAAGCTTAGTTTAAAAAACATACAGGCCTAAAATAATATAATATTTGAATTAAAAAAATAAACTAAAATAGAAATAGAAAAATTAAAAATAAAATAAAATAAAATAATTAGATTAAATCAAAATCCATTAGAAGAAATTATTTTAAGACATATTAATTATAAAACTAAAAGATCTAAAAGATCATAGCTATAAGATTGATCATTCTTGTTTTGAAAAGAGACAACCTTCTATAGACCTAAGAAATGGCAATCGGCTAGTAGACACAACTCACAAGCGTTAGGATAAAAATCCAATTTGATACCAAATCAATTTTAGACTAAGAACTAATTTTGCTCCATTATAATTTTACTTGGTATTAAATTAAAATAGAAAATCAATATTAGGCTAATTGAATATTAAAAGGCCAACTTATGCATCAAGCGCCATTTAGTAGTATAAAAAAATGATTATATAATAAAATCTACCACCAAGTGAAAAACTTTAGATGTCGCCATTATAAATACTTTTAAATACATTCCTACAACATCAAAGACAAGAATAAGTTGAGGCTAAGTGAAAAAGAATATTTGAAGAAGTAAAAGTATTATTAGATAATGAATGATTGAGCTATCTAAAGGAGGTATAACTCACACTGTAGTATTATATGTTGTCTTATTTGAGAATATATTGGATACTTGACTATAGAAGATATAATTATATTTTATAACTAGTTAAGAATAGATTAGAAAAAAAAGCTTCTAATCCACTTGGATGTCAGTTGTCCAGCATCAATAGCTATTTTTTACATCATTTATATATTCTAAAATTTTATAAAAATACTAAAAATTAAATTAACTACCAGCTCAAAAAAAAAAAAAAAAACCATTCCAATCTAATTAATAAATTTCTCAAAATTAAAAAAATCCTCAATGACCATCAAAATCTAATTTCTAAGATTTTAATCTACTTCAATTTTAATAACCTTTGATCTAATTTTTTAATTAAGCTATAATTTATAATATATATTTAATATAATTATATTTACAAATCTAAAAAAAAATTATCTATAGATTTGCTATAAAATTCACAAAATTCTTCAAAATGTGAATTCACTATATTTCTCAACAACCAAAATCACCCAAATAGAACCCTGATTTTGCATAGCTTTCACAAAGTCATTACAAATTCAAAAACCTTGAAACTAATGCTCAAAGAAATCCTATGAAGTTTGTTATTTAACTCCATTCTTCAATCAATTAAAGAACTTTCTATTTGCCATAGGTGTTTAATTTTGTGCCTTGAAATTTGATTTTGATCTTCATTCACAATCAACCTTCTCTGATGTCATGTTGTAATATGTTTATATAGTAAAAAATATAAATAATAGTGATTTCTACTTAATATTCAAATATCTTAATTCAATAGGAACTTAAGATATATAAGAAAGATTTTATAAAAGCTTCTTAGATTATTTTCTTGTTTTAATAGCTAATAAATAAAAATTAGTTATTAAATTTTCCTTCTAGGTTGTAGGAACTCTTTCACTGCTATTAAAAAGCCATAAGTTAATAAAAATAAGATAAAAGAGGTAAATAATTAAAATGGTTGATACTAAGATTAAGTTGAGGGTAGGGTTAAGCTTAAAAATCCTTAGAATAAGTTAGATTGATACTCAAGGATTAACCGTGTATGGAACAAGGCCAAAAGCAAACCTCTAGCTACAAAAATAAGCCACCAAGGGCAAAAGGTCAGATCATTTGGAGATCGGCAATTAGGATTGGAGAGCTAGCTTTAAGTTTGTTTTAGAGATATTAGGATTGTTTTCAAAGGGTTTGAAAAGACTTAGAAATTGCTATCTAAAATCAAGCTTGTATTAGAGATTAAGTTTTTATGCAATAAAGTTAGGACCAGTACTCTTGGCTATTGTGTACAATCAAAGTAACATCTATAGTTGGAAATTTGACAATGTGTGGGTGATTGAGTGTCCTAAGACTACATAAAAATTTATAACAATCTAATAGTGCAATCAAGACTTATTTGATCTTTAATACAAAGATATACTAGAAATTGGCCGTTTAGGGTTGCTTAAGATTTCTGTGATATCTAAAGATCTATTAGTTGAATCATGGTGAAATTTGGCATAGTATTAGAAGATTTGAAGGACAAGCTATATATCAAATTTTAGCTGGTTAATGGTTAGAGAAGGAGAAATTATCATTAAGATATCTGCATCAACATTTAAGCCAGTGGCTAAATGACATCAGTGCGGGTTTTGGTTGATTTTTTTCAATCTGTAAGTTGAATTGAATTGAAACTTTTTGAGCATATAGAATATTTATATTTGTATTTTTTTAAAAAATTTCACACCAAGTTGATAGTAAGATTGAAAGCTATAGATTATTGAAATTCATTGAATAAGGTTAGGATTTGTAAAGAAAAATCTAGTTGCTTGATTGTAACAAGTAAGAAGCTATTGGGATTTATATGTAAATGAAGTTATTAGGAAGAGTGTTTTTAAGCACTTTGTATTGACTTAAGTACTCTCATATTGATATTCAATCATATTCTTCTTATACAAATAAAAATTGTTAAGGATTCTTAGATGTTTGTGAATTGCAACTTCATCCTCCACAGCCAAGTGCTTAGTGCATTTTCAAATAGGAAAACATGTAATACAACACCAAATATCAATCCAAAATTCTCTTAAATAATTTTTACTAGAAACTATCTTTTTTTTAATCTAAAGATGTCTATAGTACTATTCTTATTAATCTACCTTATTTTGTCTTATTTATGGTCCTATAAAGTAAATTGAAGCTTTTTTAATTTAAAAAAATAATATTCATATTCATATTAAATATATTTACTATCTTCTTATTCTTTATCTATTTTTTTATAAATAATTTTATTACTAAATCTTTATTTAAGCTCTTCTATAATATTTATTTTCTTTTGTTCTTTCATCCTATAGTGGTAGTATAACACAACATCCACCTCCTTTGAACCTATACATCTTCTATTATGTATTAAATAAATCATATGCTATTATTGGCTTTGTACTATGTCTTCAATGTCTTCATCAAATTCTTCTTCAATATTTTTGTTATCCAAATCAAAACCATCTTCTTGTCTTAGAAAGTTAAAGTCTCCAATAAGATCTTTGATATTGAATTTTAAATATTGTTTAAATATCTTTACTTACTTTCTAAAAATTTATATTCTTAACTTTGTTCCATCCAGCTCTTTTAGCAAATAGGTTGTATTATCATGAATAGTTATTACTACATATACTCAAAATCAATATTTAAAAAACTTTTGTAAGGTACTATGTTGATTATCTAAGCTACTATTATAAACCAAAATCCAATCACCTTCTATAATTGTTTTAGACCTTAATCAATGTTATTTATCAAATCAAGCCTTATTTTGTAATCTTGTTCTTTTCAACTTTTTTAATGTTATTTGCACATCTTTTGGTCTTTTCTCAAGTTGTCAAATTCCAATAGCTAAAAGTTCTTTTCTTATCAATTTATATTCCTATGGTAATATACTCTAAGTTGGTATTTTTTTTCAATTAATATAATAGATTTTTGACCTATCATGAGCTTAATAAGCATGTATCTTATTACTAAATTATAAGTTATTTGATTAGTCTACAATACAAATGGAAAAAGTTGACACTATTCTTTCATCCTTCCATTACAAGCTTTAATTAATGCTTTTACAATCAGTAGATGACCATGTTGAGTTTTTGTATTTTTTTCTAAATTATAAGTAATAGTCAATGATAACTTAACTCTATATCTTTTAAAGAAATCACAAGCTTCTTGTACATCTAATTCTCTATGATCTATAGTGACCTTTTCTATACATCTATAATAGCAAATAACATCTTTAAGCAAAAATCTATAAATTCCTTTAGTAAATTTTATTTTTAATACTTTTCTTTTCACTTGGTTTGATAAATCCTCACAAGCCAAGGCTAAATATTTTATTTGCCATAATGTCTTTTTTTAATTTATCTAAATTTTTTTGTAGACTAATTTATTTATTTAATTAAAGTATTTAAGTAGTAATTAATATGCAACAATTCTTTTTCATAAAGTTCTTAAAAAAAAAACTTAATTTTTTTATGAAGATTTGAAACCAAGTAAAATTTTGTTCTAACATCATCAATATCTTCAATCATTTCGTCTTTATTATTATATCTTATTAAAGATAGTATATTTGCTATTAAATTATCTTTTTCAATAATATACTTAAATTTTGAATTTAAAAATTTATATAAGCATTCCATCTTAGCATCACAATATTTGGTGTTGTACAATTAATTATAATTCCAAGCAATGGCAAGAAATCTGTTTTAATTACTATTGTTATACCAATCAAATAGTCTTTTTCAACTTTCATAGCTCTTTTTTGACTTGTGAATATGTATATTGGCAAATACTTAAAATCTTAGTTTTAAATCAAATTGCAAATCTATTCCCACTTAAATCATCTTGACCTATAGTCCATTGAATAGCAATAGGATTAATATCTATAATAAAAATTACTTATCTATTACACTCATAATCAATTCTTCTTAAAACTAAAGGTGATAACAATAATGCCTTTAGCCTTTGCATTGCTCTAGTATACTTCTTTTTTTATTTAAATTAATAATTTTTATATAATAATTTATATAATAGATCTATTATATGAGCATAATGAAGAATCTATATATGATAAAATATACATACATCCAAAAACCTATGTACTTCTATTAAAGAGTCACATGTCTCTTTCATCCTTCTAATTGCATTAACTTTGCTTGGATTTGATTTTCTTCCATAAAATCTACATAAATGACCAACAATCAAAACTTCTTATACTCCAAATATAGATTTTGTTCCAGATAGTGTAAGATGAACTCTTCAAATCAAGTTAAAATCTTTTTACAATCTTGTATATGATCATCAATATACTTGTGATATCTTTTTTATCTAAAGTCTCATCTTTTTCTTCCTCTTTACACCCTTTGATAGGAACATCATCTACAAAGAACATAGATTTTTTTAAAAATAAAGTTTCTCAATACCTTATTCATTCCATTGATTGTATATGCAATTGAATTAGTAGCACCTTGTAGAAGAATACATATTTTAAGTTGTCTAAGTAGTGTTTTCATTGTTGTCATATTTCTAATTCAATGTGTAAGTTGAAATTGATCATAGTCCAAATATAAATCATCTATTGAATAAATTATTCTTTCTGCAAACGCTTCAATAAATTCATCTATTAAAGGTCTTATATATGTATTTTTAATAGTTATTGCATTTACTAACTGTATATCTTAAATAAATCATATTGATTCATTTTTCTTGAGCACTGTAAACCAACAACTAAAATATGAAGCAAAAAAAGGCTTCAAAATCTTTGCTTGCATCTTTTCTTTCAATAAGTCTATTAATTTAGGTAAGTGTGTCTTTGGTACTAGAATTGACCTCAAGTTTTGAAGCTCATGTAATATTGTAATGATAATTATAGGAACTATAATATTAGGATCTACACATCTTATTTTATGAGGTTCAAAGGCAAATGATTTATCTTATTTTAAAAAATATCTTTGAAATATATAATTTTTTTTAGCAACAAAGAACCATTATATCCAATCTTTAATTTTTTAAAAGTTTCTTTGGTGAATTGATATCCAATATTCCTTGGATTTCTTAAATTCTTCTTTTGATGCTTTTTCTATTTGTTCTTTAGAATCCTTTGGCAAAGGTTTTTTAATAAGTTTCACCTTCTTATCTACTGTCTTATATTTTTTTCCACAATAATCTTTGATTCTTGAAAAGATTCAAGAATAGAATAAATCTTCTTTGAATGAATTTATACATCTTATTATTATCTCTTAATCCAATTGATACAATCAATTCCAAAGAATCTTCTAATCTATTTTTTTTATAAACATTAGAAATCTTCTCATCATCTTTTAATTTTTTTAATTCACATAATTCTTTCTTAATATTATATAATCTTTTTCTTTCTTTTTTTTTTAAATCTTCAATTTTCTTATATATAATACTTCCATTTTCAAAAAGTCCAATAAAGCTTATATCAAAATCACTTATATCTTATAATAATAATAATATATATATATATATATATATATATATATATATATATTTTTATCTCTATAATCTTATTTTTATAATTGTATTTTTTTAAAATCCTTAAATACTTTAACAATACGTGGCAATGGATTTTCTTTCAATTTATCTCAATTCTACTCATGATTGGGAGGCACAATTAGAAACTATATTACTTTTTTTCCATCTTTTTTGCATATCCATGCATAAGCTAAATTATTATCAAGCACCTTTGTTTCTATGCATGTTGTTGTAATATATATTAAAAAAATAAATTAAAAAGCTCCAATACTTAATATTAGCAAGGATTATATACAAAAAAAAATATAGAATAAGATAACTCTTGCTTCCAATACCTATTATATATAGATAGTGGTTAGTCTCCTAATGGATAACTTCCATCCTTTGACTTTTACATTCATCAAAAATTATACCAAATATATTCTTTAGCATCTCACCTACGACAAAGATATATTTTAGTATATTCATTATATTTTTAGCTAATCTTTAAATATTCTCTAATAGATATTTTATCCTCTTAATCTTATCTTTTGATCCTTGTTCTTGTGGCTCATCTATAGGATGGCATTTTTATATTCCAAGAACCAATCTTTTAACCATTAATAACTTATTTAAGATAATATCTAATATTTGATAATTTATTTTACTTTTATTATTACTTACTTTAATATTCTCACTTTGCTATTGATTAAAGGCTTTCAAATCCAATGTCTTTATTAATATATAATGTCTATCTATAATTAATGCTTTTATAAGCAAATCAGCAAGCATATCTTTTATTGCACAATACTTCATATAAATCACTCCTATTTCAATCTTTTCCCTTATAAAATAATGTTGAATATCAATGTGCTTGGTTCTTGAATGATATTTTAGGTTCTTTACAAAAGCAAGGCGTTCTTGATTGTTACACTTAATTGTTGTTGCTTCCACTTGTACAAATCTAATGTTCTTTAAGTTTTATCTTAGCCAAATTGCCTCTATTATACCATGGCTTACTACTATAAACTACGCCTCCATTATGGACCTTATAATTATTATTTGTCTCTTGCAATTCTATGAAATTGCTTCCACTCTAATAAAGAATGTATAGCCTATTATAGAAATATATTATAAAATATATTATTTTTTTATTTTTAAAAATATTTTATTATAAATTATTTCTTATAAATTCTTCAAAAAAAATCTAATTATATTTTTATTAAAAAATTTAGTCTACAAATCAAAAATTATATAATTTTTAAAATAAAAAATTAATATACAAGTAAGATTAAAAATCTTTTAAGTTAATAAAAATATTCCAAATTATTAGTTATTCTTGGCAATAATAAGAATTATTTAAAATATTTGTATCTATATATTATTGTTTATATTCTTAACATATCTAAAAATTAAAATGATTGATTGTAATATTAAGTATTAATTTAGTAGATAGAATCAAATTAATCTAAAAAAAACCATTTATCTTTTATATAAATTTACATAGATTGATGGAATAGAAGCTAAAAAAATAGAAGGTATTAACAATTTAATCCATGATTAATGGATGAAGTTAGAGTTGTGTATTTTGATGTAAAAAAATTAATATTATTTTAATTAAAATTCAATCTTATAAGTTGTAGGATTTATTATCCAAAAAATATTTTAAAGATTTATTTAAAAAAAATAAAGTATTCTTAAATGTAATAATTTAAGCAAATATTAAAATAAAAAATATTAAAAAAAAATTAAAAATTAAAAACTAAAAGCTTTGTTTATTTCATAAAGTTGTAAAAAATTACAACAAAAATATGCCAAAGAGATTATTATACTAAAACTAGAATTAAGCCTTAAAATATCTCGACTATTAGAGCTATTTTTTTTAAACATAGAATGAGTATTATTGATATTAAGATTCAACCTCTTAAGTCCAATTGGCTACGATAATCTTAAAGATGATAATTTTAAAATTTTAGAAGAAAAAAATACTATGACAAATGAAAATGAAGTTATTTCTATACACATGTATATATTATTTTTTCTTTTAGTCATTTAAGATATTAAAAAATTAAAAGCAAATTCAACTAATTGATTGATAAATATTATAATAAAACATGTAGTAATATTAATTTGTACTCTACTCTAAGCTTAATAGAAACTTTAAGCATATTGATGCCTTAATGTAATTTTTAACTTATGTTTAAATTTTATTTTTATTTTTATTCTATATATTTTATTAATATCTTATACTTTTGTTTCATCTAATAGATAGATCTTAAGATGTCTAAAAAATTTTAACTAGTATAAAATCACCAATTTTTTATATTTCTTGATATGTATAGTTAAATATCATTTAATTTCTCTTTCAAAATAATATGAAATTTAACATGCATATGCTACTTTTATATATCTATAAACCTCAAAAATAAATTATATTTATATATAAAATCCTAAAAATCAATTCAAAATTAATAATATATTTTATTATCTTTAAATTTTTATTACAAATAAAACCTTGATTTTAATTATTTTTTAAAGGTTTCTTTAAAATCACAATCCTTACAAGCCTTATGGCTTTAGAACCTTTTTAAAGCCAACTTCCTAATTCCACTTCTCTATCTCTAAAAATAATCTTTTTTTGACTTAGATTCTTATTTTTGTACATCATAGTTAAATTTGGATCTTGTTTCATAAAAAAATCATCTTTCAAAAATTAATCTTATTAATTCTATGGTTAATTTTATAAGAACCTAATCTTTGCTTTATCTTGAAGATAACCAATTTTTTATATATCTTACTTCTAATTGACTAATTATAGCCTAATTATATATATATATATATAATTTAAGATTTTTTAGTTTTTTTGGTAATAATATCAAGCTAAAATGTATTTTATATTATTTTAAAAAAGATTTAAAGCTTCTTATTTTTTTGAAAAAATATCAAAAATATGATTCACAAATATTAATTTATCAAAGAATTTTCTAAAATGAAGTATAAGTTGCATGTTTTAGAGCCCTTTCTTTGTTTTTAGTACATGGCTACATATCATGTGCATTACAACAATTTATAGATAGCAACAAGATATTTTTTGCTTTGTTGGTTATTGCTGATTGTGCAATTATTACATTTGAAGTAAGCTAGCAATACAAAAAAATGGAGAATACAACCTTCCTTTTAGATGGTTGTTTGAAGATTTGCAAGGCATTAAAGTTCACAATCAAAGATGTTGTAATTGTTGGCAACTTTAAAATTTGCATTAAAAAGGCTACAAAAAAATATACATTATAAAGTGCAAATTTGAAGATTGCTAATAGAAGTTATATACAACAAAGTTGACGATAAGTTCAACATTGATAATATGCACACATGACAATTATTCTTATAGTAGATCTACGCATTTGGAGAACAACCAAATAATATTAGTATAGATAGTAGAAGTGATACATAAGTGCCTTCAACAAATTGCAATATATAAGCTAACAAAGATTGTTGAGAATGTGAAAAGAGATCATAGCATTATGATCTTATATTAAAAGGTATGGCATAGAAATGAGAAAATATTAAATTAGTTAATCAATATTGAAGAAGAAATCTACAAATATCTTTTAGAATATTGCATGGACCTATTGTAAGCAAATCCAAGAAGGAGTGTTGTTGCCATAGTTTCTGGAGCGTATGGTGAGTCTCAATATTTTAACCATCTTTTTATTATATTCTATATATTAGTCTTAGGATTTTTTTTAGGATATTAATCTTTGATCAACTTCAATAGAACTTAATTATAAAAAAAAAAAATTGGAAATCTTTTTTTATATAATTTTAATAGGCGATAAAGGAATTTTGTATCTGATAGCATTTGCTATCATAGATGCTCAGAACAGCAAGAACTAGAAATAGGTATTGTTGATCAAGAAGTAGGCACTTGAATTTTAGGTACTTGTACAATTCTTTGAATATCAATCCTATCCTTTCTCTCTTCTCTTTTTGCAAGCAATTCCACTACATCTTCAACTTCTTTTCATTTTGTTGTCAGTCCTTAATCTTCTTTCTTATCCTCAAAAAGAATTTCTAATTTCTCTTGCAATTCTCTGTTAGCAGCTTCAAGAAATAATTTAACCTTCTTTAATCTCAATGTTATCTTTTCCACTTTTAAGAATAAAAAATACTACCTCTCAAATCCCTTTAACAACTCAATAGCTTGCAATTTCTTATTAGGTCGCTCAATCCATTCTAAAAATGACTTCTTAATTATTCGATTAGAGTCTTTTAAGAAATATTCATCTTTCAATGTGTGACAGAATGTCTTCCAAGAACTTCTTAATTGTTCTATAATTGATCTTACATGTTTTTTTATCTTTGACATTGTGGCAAGCTCAATTAATAGAAATATTTACTTTTCAAAAATATAATTCAATTCTATTTTTTGTACATAATATCTTAAATACTTATAAATATCCCTTCCATCAAATTGATCAACTTTGTTAACCATTGCTTATAATGCTTTGATTACCAAAGCCACCTTGCAATCGTTGCTTTGTTGCTATTGCATAAATAATGCAAATGCTTGAAACATATTTGGAGTGTTTGGATCCAAGTACATACCTTATCTATCAGTAGAAAATCCACTTAAAGGTCACTTGAAGCACCATCCAAAGCTCCATCAAAATTTCCAAATTCAACTTTCTTGCCTTCTTGCACCATTGATTTCAAGTAACCACAAATAAAATCCAACATCTTTCATCTCAAACTTTCATATTGGGTTCACCATATAAGTTTTATTAAATATTGTCTTATTTGAGAATGCATTGGGCACTTGGCTGTGGATGGTGAAAGTGTGATTCACAAATATGCAAGAAATCTTAATAGGTTTTATCCATATAAGAAGAGTGCAATTTGAATTTCAAATCAAAAGTGCTTAAAGCTACTACAAAATGTTCAAAAATATTCTTTTTAATAACATCAACTATATACAAACTTCAATTACCTTGTTACTTTCAAAATTACATAATTTTGATTTTTTTTATAAGTCCTAATCCTAACTAATGTCATGGATATAAGATTTATTCCAATAATTATCTAATTAATAGAAATAGATAAAATAAGTTAATTTGATAATATCTTATAGAAAAGCTTCTTAGAAGCTTTATAGATGCAGAATCACCTTTATACATATTTATAGATGATTGGTAGGTTAGAAACTTGGTCAATAAGCTAGGCACGTGTGGTTGTCATGTTGTAACACGTTTATATAGTAAAAAGTATGAATAAGGATAAATTCTACTTAATACTTAGTTATCTTGGTTTATTAGAAACTTAAGATACTTAAAAAAAGTTTTATAAAAGCCTCTTAGATTAATTCTTGTTCTAATAGCTAAAAGACAACAGTTAATTATTAAAATTTTCTTTTAGAATATAGAAACCGATTCACGATTTTTAGAAAAGCCATAAGTTAATAAAAATAGGATAAGAGAAGTAAAAAGTTAGTATGGTTGATACAAAGGTTGAGTTGAGAATAGGATTAAGTTTAAAAACCCTTAAAATAAGTTAGATCAATACCCGAGGGGTGACCGGATATGAGACAGGGTTGAAATCAGACCTTCAGCCACATAAATGACCACCGAAGGCAAGGACTCAAGACATTTGGAGATCGGCAAGTAGAATTTGAGAGATGGTTTTGAGGTCGTTTTGGAGGCAAAAAGTTTGCTTTCATACAATTTGTGAAGACTGAGCAATGGTTATTCAAAGTTAGGGTTTGTATTGACAATTTGGATTTTATTTAAGAAAGTAAGGGCTAGCACTTTTTATTACTTTGTGCAATTGATGCAACATCTATAGTTGCAAATTAAATAATGTTTGGTTGATTGGATGAGCTAAGAGTACAAAAAGTCTCATAACAATCTAACAGTGCAGCTAGGAGATATTTGCTCATTAGTACGAGAAGATACCAGAAGTAGGTAGTTTAAAGTTGGTTAGAGATTTCACAATATCTAGAGATCTATTAGTCAAAACAAGGTGAAAATTGGCATAATTTTAAAAGATACAAAGACTAAGCTGTATGCTAAGTTTGAGCTAGAAATAACGGTTAAAGAAGGAGAAGTTGTTGCTAGCATATCTGCATCAAACTTTGAATAAGAGGCCGAGAGACTCTAGTGCAAAATTTTGGCATTATCTTACAATTTGTAAGTTGAATTGGACTGAAATTTTCTAAGCATATAGATAACTTATAGAAGTATTTGTATAAAAAAAATTATATTAAGTGAATGATTAAATTAGGAGTTATAGCTTTTTGAAGCTCACTGACTAAGATTAAGACTTAGGAAGAAAATCTAAGTTACTTTATTGTGAAGGTAACAGAGCAATTAGAGTTATGTGTAGTTGAAATTACTAATAAGAGTGTTTTTGAGCACTTTATATTAGATTTAAATACTTTTATATTAAAATTTGGATTTTTTCTTCTTATACGGAGTGAAACCTATTAAGGTTCTTACATTTTTATAAACACAACCTTACATTCCACAGCCAAGTGCCCAGTGCATTTCCAAATCAAACAACACGTAATACAACATTGCACATATTGGTAGCTTGTGGAACAAGCTAACCATGTGAAACTGTCACGGATATAAGATTTATTCCAATAAATTATCTAAGTAATATAGACCAATAGAAGTAGGTAAAATAAGTTGATTTGATAATAACTGATAGACAAGCTTTCTAGAAGCTTCAAAGATGCAAAATCACCTTTATACATGTCTATAGATGATTGATAGGTTAAAAACTTGGTCAACAAGCTAGTCACATGGCGCACATGTTGATAGGTTGCGGAACAAGCCAAGTACGTGGCGCACATGTGGCAAACTTGTCATGCAAGCTTGACACATGTCTTGCAAATGAAACACATATATGAGGTCCTATAGAATACTGCTACGTAGTTCTTAGTTAGATAGTATTTATAGAGGCAAGAGTGAAGCCTTCTTCACTCTTGTCAATTCTTTTTTTGGTTTTAGTCTAGTTTCAAGAGTCTTCATGTTTCCAATCTTTGACAATAGCCATTCCAATTTTCTTTGAATATACATACTTTCTTATTCCCATTTTGTGACTTTTCTTTGATACAGTTTTCATTACATTATGTATCTTTTTTTACTTAATGTCCTTGACATATTGACAAGAGTACACTTATAATATCATAGCTTTGGCTTGTCTTGATTTAGATTGGATTACGCCTTACTCTCAATAAGACACAAGCATATTAGAAGTTACAGATTATCCTCTTTTAAACTGTTATTATTCCTAGTATTTTCTTTGTTCTTCCTGCTACTTATCTCGAGTGGTGTTAGATATTTTTTGAAGTGTTATTATAGCAGAGCTTGTCGAAATGAAGAGTGCAATGGCACAAATGCAAGAGCAAATGAGAGAATTGATACTTGCAATGCATCAATTCACTGTATCTCCACAAAAAGCAACAAGGTTATCAAATAATGAAGATATAGATATGGTTGGAGCTGCTTCAACATCTACACCAAGCCATATAATTCCTCTTCCATTGGAACATCGTCCAAGAATCAGAGAACCAAAAATTGGTCTACCTGAGAAGTTTGATGGCACAAGATCCAAGTTTCAAGGATTCATCAACCAAGTCCAACTGGTGATTGAATTGCAACCGCAAAGTTTTCCAACTCCAAGATTGCAAGTCTGATTTATTGGTACACTACTCTCAGATTTTGCCTTATCTTAGTTTTTATCTTTTCTAGAACGACGTGATCTAATATAAAATAATTTAGAAGCTTTCTTAGCAAAATTTCGATCTATGTATGCACTCATCAGTCAATTTCTCTACGGTGTCGTGTAGTAATACGACCACTAGGTAAAAGAGGGAAGGAGTGATTATATTATAGAAGAGCTCAAATGAAAATATTAGAGAAAATTATCTTAGAAAAATAGATAATAGACAAGGAGGTAGTAAAAAATTAAAAGGTACTAATGCTGCCTTTTATAAAAAGGAATTCTACTTATTTTGTATAGCCATAAATATGGTAAAGCAAGGTAGATTAGAAAGATAATTGGTATAGGCATGTTAAGTAAGGAATTAAGAGTAGGTTTTAGAGAAATTTACCTCAAAATTACAAGAGTTGATACCCGGAGAGGGCCGGTTAAGAACCTGGGTCGAAACCAGACCCCAGGGCACAAAACCACGTGCCTACGGCGGATCCGAGGTCTTTTAGAAAATCAGAGAATGGGGTTAGAAGAAAAACTTGAGGAAGTTTGTATGTATTTTAGTTTTGAATGATTTGGATAAAAGTTGAGTTTGGAAGAGATTTGCAAAGTCAGAGTTGTTTTGGGAGACTTTAGAGTTTGTGAAGTATATTGGGGTTTATATTTTTGAGGATTTTGTGAGATTGGTAATAGATCGTCAAGTGAAATTTTGTGAGTTTATGCATACAATTGAGCTTGTAAGGTGCTGTGAATTTGAGATTGATCTAACAGTTCGATCAAAGGTTATTGAAGTTTATGTGGGTCGGGGTCTCTAGAATTGGGTTTTAAAGGTCAGTTAGGGTTTTGCAGATTTTGAGCAATCTATCAGTTGGATTGGGGTGAAATTTATGTGTGTGTGTAGAAGACTTAATTTTCTACATGCATGTGAAATTTGGAAGCAATTGAATGGTGCAAATAGGAGGTTTAGGCACTAGAATATTGGCGTGAAGACTGGAGAAGGAGGCCGGCTGATATCCGAGCAAATTTGTAAGTTTTTCTTCTTCTTGATAAGTTGGATCTTCTTCAAACTTAATGTGTGTGTTGTTAACTTAATTGTTAAGATGTATGAAAAATTTCAATCAAGATCAACGGTTTGTTTGGTAGTTATTGTGGTTCTAAAACTGCCTTAGAAATTGCTTAGGGCTTGGCTAGGATTTAGGGTTTAAGATTTTATTAGGATTTGATTAGGATTAGGGTTTGATTAGGATTTGGATTTAGGGTTTAGTTAGAATTTCATTAGGGTTAGGGTTTGATTAGGATTTGACTAAGATTTGACCAGGGTTTGAATTAGGATTTCATTAGGGTTAGGATTTGATCAGGGTTTGACTTAGGATTTGATTAGAGTTTGAGTTAGGGTTTCATTAGGATTAGGATTTGATCAGTGTTTGACTTAGGGTTTGATTAGGATTTGACTTAGGATTTGATTAGGATTTGACTAGGGTTTGACTTAGGATTTGATTAGGGTTTGACTAGGGTTTGACCAGGGTTTGAGTTAAGGTTAGGGTTTGATCAGGGTTTGATTTAGGGTTTGATTAGGATTTGACCAGGGTTTGACTTAGGGTTTGACTAAGGTTTGATCAAGGTTTGACTTAGGGTTTGACTAGGATTTGAATAAGATATGATTTAGGATTTTAAGATTTTATTTTTAGTATTTTCTAAATTTAGTATTTTATATATTATTTTCTATTATGATTATTATATGACTCATTTATTCTTCTTTTATAATTTCTTTAAGATTGAATCAAGCTGAAAAATATTGTTAAGATTTAATAGAAGTTATTTAAGATTCTATTAGAATTGTTAGGATTTTGTTGTGGCGTATTTCCTTTTTATCTTCCACAGCCAGGTGCCCGGAGCATTCTCAAGCAAGACTTCACGTATTACGACAACGGATTATTATATGAAGTGAAGAAATTGATATTGAACTTACCCGATCCCCAAACATTGAGCCAAGCAATAGACTTTGTGGTGAAGTGTGATAATCGGCTTTTTGAATTTAGATCTAAGAGTCGTACAAGAGAACCTCAGCGACATTATAATTCAGTGGGAGCACCAATGTCTTCTCAATATGTACCTTCAGAAGTCGAGGACATGCAAATTGATGCTATACATTTCAAGCCACTTATTGAACAAGAAAAGACTCGACGTCGTCAAGAAGGATTATGCTTGTATTGTGGAGAACCTAAACACATTGCTCAAAATTGTCCAAAGAAATAATGCAACCACAAGATGAGGAGTACGACTATCAAAGAAGACAATATGTCGGAAAACGAGTTTGTCCAACCACAATAAGGACCGTGCGGCTGGGATCTTGTATAATTTCTAATGAAGGTCCTATCCTCTCCTCACAACCATCTCCTTGTTTTATAATAGATGTATATTTAGGACCTAATAATTACAAAGCCTCTGCTTTAATAGATTCGGGAGCCTCGGCTTGTTTTTTAGATGAAGAATTTGCTAAAAGCCATAGAATACAGATAGTACAAAAATCTAAACCCGTACACGTAGAAGTCATAGATGGTCATCCTTTATCTTCTAGAGATATTACTCATGAAACACTTCGTCTAAATATAATAGTAAATGGCCATAATAGTTGCGTAATTTTCAACATAATTAGATCTCCCTCTATTCCAGTTATTCTAGGTCTAGCATGGTTAGAAAAACACAACCCTCGAATAGATTGGATTTCTCGTACTCTAAACTTTTATAAAAGTATAACTAACAATATTGTCCATTAAATAAAAAATTATAAGTCTAGTAGAATTAAACTTGCGTTTGTAGGTGGAAGAACTTTCTTGTATGCTGCAGAAGAATGATCACCTTTTGTCATTTATGCTACACCTATTTCTAACAATGGAAAGATTTCAAGTAGCATTCCAAGTCAGTATTAAGATTATCAAGACGTTTTCAAGAAAAAAAATGCAGATATTCTTCTGGAGCATCGTCCATATGATTGTTCAATCAACCTTAAAGAAGGAACTTAGCCACCATTTGGACCAATCTACAGTTTATCACAAGATGAATTGGCTAAACTCAAGGCGCATATTGATAAGAATTTGGCCAAGAATTTCATACCTCTTTCTAAATCTCTAGCAGGAGCTCCAATTCTATTTGTGAAGAAAAAAGATGTATCATTGCGGATGTGTGTTGACTATCGAGGACTCAACAAGATCACAATCAAGAATAGATATCCATTACCTCTGATATCAAGATTCTTTGACTAGTTGAATCAAGCTAGGATCTATATTAAAACAGATCTAAGAGGAGCATACAATCTAGTATGCATCAAAGAAGGAGATGAATGGAAAACTGCATTTCGAACCAGGTACGGATATTTTGAATATAATGTCATGCCTTTTGGACTTACAAATGCACCAGCTACTTTTTAACATCTCATGAATGATATTTTTCGTGAGTTCTTAGACAATTTTGTTGTCTGCTACCTAGACAACATTTTGATCTATTCTAAGAATGTAGAAGAACATAAAATACATGTTTGTCAAGTATTAAAAAAACTTAGAGATGCGGGATTGTATGCCAAGATGAAAAAGTGTGTATTTTATATTACTCAAGTTGATTTCTTAGGATACATCATTTCAAATGATGGTCTCATGATGGATTCTAAGAAAGTCCAAACAATCATGAATTGGAAGATTCGAAAGACGGTAAGAGATGTCCAATGCTTTTTGAGATTTGCCAATTATTATCGAATCTTTATCAAAGACTTCTCTCGAGTTGCAGCTCCACTTACACGTTTGACTTATAAAGACAAACTCCACTAGAATCAAGAAGCAGAAGCAACATTTGAAGCTTTGAAGACATCGTTTGTTTCTGCACCAATCCTGTATCATGTAGATTTTTCCAAGGCATTTTTTATGGAAACAAACGCATCGGACTTTGCCTTGGGTGCAGTTTTATCACAAATGGGATCAGATGATAAACTTCATCCAGTAGCTTTTCATTTAAGAAAATTCTCAACAATCGAGATTAATTATAAGATCCACGACAAAGAACTTCTTGCAATCATGGATTC
Source organism: Physcomitrellopsis africana (assembly GCA_036785485.1). Taxonomy (NCBI): domain Eukaryota; kingdom Viridiplantae; phylum Streptophyta; class Bryopsida; order Funariales; family Funariaceae; genus Physcomitrellopsis; species Physcomitrellopsis africana. The sequence goes on from JAWRVF010000028.1 coordinate 942,708, forward strand.
TTTTCAAGAATGGCATCATTATCTAGAAGGCGCTTTGAGTCCAATCACCGTGTATACGGATCACAAGAACCTTGAATATTTCATGTCGGCACGTGTCTTGAATCGTCGTCAAGCTTGTTGGAGTATGTCTTTGTCAAGATTCAAATTCATTATCACTTATCGGCTAAGAAAACAACAAGGTTTATCCGATGCCCTTTCTAGATGTTCTTATTTTATACCAAAAGAAGGAGATGCAACTTTTGAGCAACAAAGAACGGTTCTCTTGAAACTAGAGCAGTTTTATCTTCGAGCAATAAAATCAACATTGACTGTTGATTTAACTTTTTTCAAGCAAATTCAGTCAAGTATGTCCTCAGACCCTCTTGTTTATGATATCAAGAATAATTCTTCCAAGTCTCATGATTCTTCTAAATTTGAGTTCAAGAACAATCTACTATATTTTGAAGGACGTTTATATGTTCCAGAAGGAGAAGCACGTTTACATGTTCTTCAAGTACGTCATGATTTTCCAGCGGCAAGACATTTTGGATACAACAAGACTTTGGAACTTATATGAAGAGATTTTTGGTGGCCTCAAATGTGGAAGGCAGTCAAAGACTTTGTACAATCATGTGATATCTGCTGAAGATCAAAGACTCCTTGTCATCGACCTTTTGGACTTCTTCAGCCATTACCTATTCCAGAACAACCATGGTCTTCTGTTTCTATGGATTTTATCACAAATCTTCCAAGTTCAAGATCCTATGACTCTATATTTGTGATATTAGATCGGTTTACCAAGATGGCACATTTTGTACCATGCACAAAATCTATCACAGGTGAAGAAACAGCTAAACTTTTTATTGATAATATCTATCACTATCATGGGTTACCTAAGGATATTATATTGGATAGGGGAATTGAATTTGTGTCAAGATTTTGGAGAATCCTTTTTAAGATCTTAAAAGTGGATATAAAATTATCTTCAACTTTTCATCCTCAAACTGATAGACAAACAGAGCGCGTGAACTAAGTCTTGGAGCAATATTTAAGGTGTACCATCAACTATCAACAAGATGATTGGATAGCTCTTCTGCCATTAGCAGAATTTGCTTATAATAATGCGATACATTCTTCTACGCAACAAACATCTTTCTTTGCCAATTATGGTTATCACCCACAACTTGATGTTTTTGACTTTTCAAAAGTTGATAATCTAGTAGCAAAAGATTTGGCAAATCGTTTGTCAGAGCTACATGCAATAATGAAGGTGCAATTAAAAGAAGCTCAAGAACAACAAAAAACAAATACAGATGCGTATTGCAAGGAACAATCACAATTCAATGTGGGGGACAAGGTATGGTTACTTTGTCACAATATCAAGACTGCTCATCTTTGTGATAAGTTGGACTATTGTAGGCTTGGATCTTTTCCTATTACTGAACAAATCAATCTAATTGCATATCGATTACACTTATCGGAGTCTATGAAGATCCATCCTATATTCCACGTGTCATCAAAAAGTCAATGCATTTCATCGATGACATCCATCAAAATCAAGATAAATACTTTAAAAAATCTTTGCTATAAAGCAAGGCAAGTTTTATAAAGGTTTCATCCTACCTTATATCATTATTTATTATTTCTTCAGATTTGTTTGTGCTAAAGAGATGGAGGATCAACAACCAGCGAATTCAGCTCAAGAGCCATCATTTGCTGATTTATCAGACAAGATATTACGACTATCACAACCTTCAAGACGACGGAATAGAGATGAAGACTTTTAAGAAGGACATGTCCTTCCTTGGATTGATGGCAAAATACAACGTGTTTGGTATCACGACCTTGGAAGAGACTCTCGATGTTTGGTGATATTTTTAGAGGTAGGAACTACTCTTGATGGTGTTTCTAATATTTTCTTTGAAGAAAGTTATGAAAGCTTCAACAATGATCAAATAACAGGGTGGTCCTCTCGCCTTAGAATGAGACATTATTGATGGCTTAAAGGACCTATCAACTACCTTCGAAGGGAACAAAGATCAAAATATGTGATAAGCACAATTCAACGTATTTTTGACTTTCTCAATATATAATCACCGCTCCTCATGGAACTCGTTCCTAGAAAAGGTGATAATATCACGGATATAACATTTACTCTAATAAATTATTTAAGTAATATAGACCAATAGAAGTAGGTAAAATAAGTTGATTTGATAATATGTGATAGAAAAGCTTCCTAGAAGCTTTATAGATGCGAAATCACCTTTATACATGTCTATAGGTGATTAGTAGGTTAAAAACTTGGTCAACAAGCTAGTCACATGGCGCACATGTTGGTAGCTTGCGGAACAAGCCAAGTATGTGGCACACATGTGGCAAACTTGTCATGCAAGTTTGACACATGTCTTGCAAATGAAACACTTGTATGAGGTCCTATAGAATATCGCCACGTAGTTCTTAGTAGATAGTATTTATAGAGGCAAGAGTGAAGCCTTCTTCACTCTTGTCAATTCTTTTTCTTTTTTTGGTTCTAGTCTAGTTTCAAGAGTCTTCATGTTTCTAGTCTTTGACAATAGCCATTCTAGTTTTCTTTGAATATACATACTTTCTTATTTCCATTTTGTGACTTTTCTTTGATATAGTTTCCATTAGATTATGTATCTTTTTCTAGTTCATGTCCTTGACAGTCACACATATTAGTAGCTTATAGAGCAAGCTAAGTACATGGCTCACATGTAAGAATCTTGTCTTGTAAATGTGACACGTGTCTTATAAGTTTGACACGTGTCTTGCAAATTAGACACGTGTAGGAGATCCTGTAGAATATTGCCACATAGCTATTAGATAGATAATATAAATAGAGACAAGAGTGAAGCTTCTCCATTCTTGTCAATTCTTTTCTTGCTTCTAGTCTAGTTTAAGAGTCTTATGTATTTTGTAGCCTTTAGCAATAGCTATTTAAATTTCGTCTTAAATACTTCTTTATTTCTATCTAGTTATTTTTCTTTGACATAGTTTTTACTAACTTATGCACTGTTTTAGTTTGTGTCCTTGACACTGCTTCAAAATGCTACTTCTTCAAAATAGAAAAACTTGTAAAACGATTTTTAATAGCCATGTGGCATATCTATAAAATTCTAAATATCTAATCCATGTCTAGAAAACTTCTTTAAAGCTTATTAACAAAAATATTAATTTTTTTAATATATTTCTATTAATTTCTATTTATTTCTATTCACTTTTTAATGATTAAATAATATAAATATCCGTTGTCTTTATTCGTCTTTTAGATAATAAGTTCAAGAAGGAATAATCAAATTACTTCACAAGTTAATGAAATCTAAGATTTGTTGAATGATATTAGCAACAAACTTTGATGGATTCTTTCAATGGTTTTTTTCTGGGTAGCAAATAGTACCTAAGAAAATATTAAGTATGTATTAGATAATATATGATGTTGAAAATCTCATGCCACTTTGTATACTAACTAGTCTTTGAATTCAATAAATATGATAGAAATATAAATTAGATTCTTACATATATTTTTATTTAATTTTTTTATATAATAAAATTATAACTATTTATAGTTATTTTTTTAATAAGACTATTTTTTATTACTTTATTTTTAATTAATTCTATCTCATCTAACTACTTCAATGTGGTTTCAATTGCCAAGTATATTTAACATGTATTTAATACATAGATAGCTAAATATCTCTTTATTCATATTTATTTATTTTTATTTATTTTTTTAATACTATTTTTTTTTTTAATTCTTTTTACATTAAGTTTTTTTTCTTTTCTTGAACTCCATTCACACTAGGTCTTTTCTTGATCATTCTTTATTTTATTTTGAAAAAAATTATAAACTTTTGATAATTAAATTAACAATATTAGAAATTAAAATTGAGATTTTTAAAAGTAGGGATTTAAAGTGTAATCTAAAATTAATATTTCTCCCTCTTCTAAAATAATTGATTCCATCTAATGATTATTTTAATGATTAGAAGTTCTAAAGTTGTTCAAATCATTTTATTTATAATTTTTGATATTATATGTCCTTTCTTCAATCCCTAATTTTTTATTTATAAATAGTATATTTTTTGATCTTTAGTATGTATATATATATATATATATATATATATGTAATCTCTTAAAGTATTTATTTTACGTTCTAAAGTCCTTTTATCTTTTGAATATTCTTGTAGATTTTTTTTATTGATTTTTTGCCTTATCCATCTAATATTGATCACTATTTCAACTGGCTAGGATTTTTGGCATTGGACTTTTTGTGATATAATTGATATAGAGATTTTTAATCATACTACTAAAAATAATTTAGATTTGAATTAATACTAATTTTAAATAATATTTAAATAATTATCTTTTATTAAATAATGAAATTGAATAAAAATTTAATTAGAAGGATTTTATATTAATTATATTTATAAATAAAACTAAAATAAATTTACTTTGATTAATACATAAAAATAAGAAAAAATAAAAAATAATTTTAAGTCAAATACAAATATAATTAGTTTGGATGCTACCTAAGACTTGAAAAATCATCTAACATAAGAATTGCTTCTAATCAAATTTTTAGTATATTTATACTACTTCTAATAAATGATAATAGCTAGTTTTTTTTTTAAGCCACTACTTTACTATAATGTGCTAATCTAATCTATTCTACTATGAGTGTTTGGTTTTTAAGTATGTCGGATATATCTAACCTGTTGTAGATTCTTACGCAAATTTTAGTGGTTCAAATTTATCTATTATTTGAACCTTATTGATTCAAATTTATCTATTATTTAGACCTTATTGGACCAGGTTTAATGCCTAGTTAATTGATCCAATTAATATTTAATAATGATAATAACTTTTAGTACTAAGTTATATCAAAAGTAATAAAAGAAATAAGATTGATGAATTTATTTGGCAATGATATCAACCTTGATCATATGATTATATCAAAGGTAGTCAATAATGTGAGGTTGCTCAATTCATTTGGCAATAATGTTAAATTTGAGCAATTTTTTAAATGAAAAGTAGTCAAAGATATGAAATTATCCAATTTATTTAGTAATGATGTCAAGCTTAAGCACCAACTTATATCAACAGATAGTCAAAGATGTAAGGTTGTCCAATTCATTTGGCAATAATATCAAGCTTATGTACCTTCATATATTAAAAGTAGTAAAAGATGTAAGATTGTCCAATTCATTTGGCAATGATGTCAAATTTATACACTTTTATATATTAATAGTAATAAAAGATGTAAAATTATCCAATTTATTTGGCAATGATGTCAAGCTTAAATATTTAATTACTTTTAAGGTAGTGAAAGATGTGAGGTTGCTTAATTCATTAGGCAATGACATCAAGCTTAAGTACCTTTTCATATAAAAAGAAATCAAAGATGTGAAGTTGCCTAATTTATTTGGTAATAATGTCAAGTTTGAACATTCACTTATATCAAAGATAGTCAAAGATATGAGATTATCTAATTCATTTGGCAATGATGTCAAGCTTAAACATTCCTTCATATTAAAGATAATCAAAGATGTGAGATTGTCCAATTTATTTTGTAATGATGTCAAACTTAAGCACTTTCTTATATTAAGATTTTTCAAAGAGAGAAGACTTCTTATTGATATTAATAATGATCCTATTTTTTTACAATCCTTCAAATTAAGTATTTTAAAAAAAGTCATATACACCATTTCACTTGGTAGCATGATCAAGTTTGAACATCCTCCTAAGTCAAGTTCCAATAATACAAGAATTTTAAATAATGAATTTAGAAATTTTTCTATAAAAGAATAATTTCTTAGTTGCAAGACATTCAAATATTCAAACTTTTTCCAAACATCTTTGTTATGTAGTATGTATAATGCTTAATTTGATACTTCTTCTTTTAATTTGTATCTACATTATATATCTAGTAAAAAATATTTTAAACTAAGAAAATATTTCATTAATATAAAAAAACATGCTTAATATTTTTATAATACTCTTTGGTATAAAAATACAAATATTAAAATTTAAAAATCAAAGTGATATAAAACAAGCACTTCTTATTTTATTAAAAATGTTGTTCAAATTGTTGCAAAATAATTCCTTCAATTATAAACCAACACAAATAAAAATATAAAATGATTGGAATTTCTACATTAATGGTGCATTTAGTACACATACAAAATTTAATTACAATATAAGATTAATTTATATAGATAATAACATTACATCAATATGCATTTTAAATATCTTTTGACATCTCAATATCTTTTTCTTTCTTAAAAATGCTCTCAAAACTTTTAGACTCAATGGTAGGCTATTGTAAGTTCTTACAATTTTTTTGCCAACCTCAACAAGTTTATTAGGTAAATTTTCTTGGCCACAAGAATGAGTGATAAATAAATTAAAATATTTTTTTTATCAAATTCTTTAATATTTATTAAATTTTTTTTTTCACTATAATACTTTATAGCTTTTGAATCTTAAGTTTTTATAATTAATACATTACCATTGCTAGCAAATATATCATCCATAAGTACAACATCTTTAATATTACAAGGAATTGTTTAGTAATCACCACCACTTTCAATGCATTCAACAAAGCATGAGGCATCATACATGTATTTTACATCATCTAATGTTGCCTTTGCTATTTTTATCTTGCATATTCCACCTATATTAATAAGACAAAATACTTTTATTTAATTTATACATAGTTATTTTATTTATAATAAATATTGTATTCTATCAAATATTTCTTTTTTAAGTAAATCAATCTATAATTATAAATTCAACTATAAATTAATAATAATATATATATATATATATATATATTTTTAATCTAGTTCTTTCAACTTGTGCTCATAATAAGACATCCAACAATCACTATGGTATAAAAAAGTATGTACAAATATAAATACAATCAATTCAATCAATTCAATGTTGAATAATCTTATTTATAATTTTTTTTTCTATAATATTAATCAAAATATTATAAGGTTTTAGATCCCAATATACAATGTACATGTCATGCACATAACACATATCTTTTGTAATTTGATGTATGATACCAACAAAAAAAATTTAAGATACTTATTTTTCTTCTTACAATATATGGCTTAAATTATTTTATATTAATTCTATTCCTATATACAATTTATCATTTTTGTCTTTTGTTACAAAAGATTCAGTACTTTCATTGGCACTACCTTTCATTGCAAAATAATACATTATCAAATTAAGATGGCTTAAACTTACTAGAAAGCTTACGTCTTTGATAATTTTTTTATCAAATCCAATATCTATCTTTTTAGTTGTGCACCAAAGTTCCAACTACTTTAATTTGTAAACTTTTTCAAAACCTCCTTCACTTATGCATTCTATTATTTTAAGACTTTTTATATTTAATGATAATTTTAAATTATCTAATTCTCCACCTCCTATGCAATGCAAGTCTTTTAATCTTTGTAGTAGATGCTTTGTTAATCCATAATATTCAAAATCTTCTTCTCCATTTGAATGAATCAATCTATCATATAGATTTTTATCATCACCTTCCACTTCATCACATGTTGCAATATCAAAAGTAACAAATGTGATGTCTTCAAATTTATTGGAATAATTCTTTAAAAGCATAATACTTGCTACATTACAATAACATTTCAAATTCCAAAGTAATTTTTTAAAAGTTTCTTTATTATTTATTTAAAAGATTATTTTTTAATATCAATTTGGTTTTTTTATAATTTTTTACTAAAAAATAAGATTTATTCAATATAAAAAATAACTCACTCAATAAAAGCCCAAATTCCAATCTATTATTGTTGCAAGTCATTAGGTGGTTTGTGACATGTTCAATTTTCTTGCATAAATTTGCACATTGGTTTCTATTCAATAAATCTTTTTTCTTCAATAAAAACTTGAATGCTCCAATATAGACTTCAGATCTTTTTCAAGTACCTCTATAAATATCTTACATATTTCATATTCTATCAATTTCTTTAACATAATTATTATATCATTCTAAGATCTTGATATGAAAAAACTATGTAAATAGTTCAAAATTATGAATACATATTGCTTGATTAATTCCAAAAGATATGCCATGATGAATTAGTAACAATTATTCTAAATTCACCTTCTCATTATCTATAAAAAAATTGCAAATTAGATTTATTTTTTATTTCAAAAACATTCATTAAACACTCTTTTATCTACATTGTTTCACAAAACATACAAACTACTATCCTATATATTGAATCTATAATTCTAAGACTAAACCTTTAATCTGAAATAATCTTAAAATCAAAACTTATTTTCTTAATATATTTTAATAACCTACTTTTAATCTACAAGTTTAATATAAAATTTATTAATCCTAAATCATAATCTTAAATTTTAAATGACTTCTATCTAAAGAATTCTACTTTACAAACTATATCTTGTATATAATCAATCATCTATAATATAAATTCTTATTGCAAATTCTAATAGGAATAATATTCAACTACTATTATTTTTTTAATTTTTTTTTTATTCTATCAATTAAAATAATATGAATAAGACTTATTTTTCCATTTAAGTCAAATTTACTTATATTGTTCCAAACTTCTTTTATTTCAAATTTAAACTTACAAATTGCATGTACTAAACTTATTACTTTAGATAAAAATATCTAAAATTGCTAAATCTAGTAGTATTTATTACATTGTCTTATCATCATATTCTTATAACCTTCAACTTGTTATAAAGATATATAAAATATAAATATAAATAAAAATAGTATTAATTACTATACTAATTTTGAGTTCTTTTTATATCTATTCTTCTATTAATTTCTCCATATAGTACTACTATTAAATAAAATCACATCATTCTATTTTTAAAAAAAAAACAAATGCTTCCAAATAAAAAAAAATTCTTTAAGGAATCAATTAAAAATTTCAAAATTATTGATGTGTATCTTATAAACAATTCTACAACCTTAATTAAGATGTATTCTTGACTAATTTTTCAAATCCCCTAATAAGTGAGTATTTAACTTATTTGTTGTTACAAGTATTCTAATAGAAAATAAATGCTTAACATTGATAATTTTGGTAGTCATCATATGCATATAAGATTTCAAGGAACCTATGTATAATAAATGTACAACAATATTTTTGCATGTTTTACAATACAAAACTATTTTATTTTGGTTTTTTATATAATCAATCTAAGAAAAGCATGGTCTATACTTATTATATTTATTTGTAGAAATTGCAACATCTTTATCAACATGTACACACATTATTTATTGTTTGGTATATTAGATGTTATAAATTATATAAAAATAAATTATTATTTCATATTATGTAAATGATGGACTTACTATAAATAAATTTAATATTCTTTTATAATAGATAATTGTCTTATTTAATCTTTATGATAAAGTAATATAAGAATAAGAGAAGATTCATCATTATCAAGAAGGATTGACTCCTAAGTAATACACGAAGTCACAAGAGAGGATTCTTAAGGTTTCTTCATATTGAAGTAATAAAGAAGCCGCTCAAGAAGTGTCCTAGGATGTCTTAGAAGCAAACCCTTTTACAAGAAATTACCTAGAAGCTTCTTAATTCCTAGTATATATATAAGTGTTGAAATTGAAGGACTCGTCAATCTTGACAATGCATATCTTGTAGTCTAGATTGGATCTTTTAATCTTATTTTTGTTCTTGTATTATGTTGCTTTGTAATAAGACTCATGTATCCTATTATCTTATTATAGTCTTATATAAGTTCCTTGATTTGATCTGTAATAAATATATTTAAATAGATTTTTTTTATAATTCATTTAGATTAAAATTTTGGATTTGAAAAAAAGTCAAATACTTTAATTAGGCATATTAGCAAACTTATATTTTTTCTATAAATTAATTATACACGATTAGAATCCAATAATAAGACAAATTTACTTGTGATAGTTATCAATTTGATTATTTAGATAAATTTTTATAATAAAAGAATATTATAAATTTCTTATATTTTTAAAATTTTAATAAAAAATCTCTCTTGATGCATTTGGTTTTAATAGAAAAATTCTATCATATATAGAATGTGATTTAAAAAATAAAAAAAAACATTAGATGATCCAAAAGATTAGATAGAAACACAACTACTTAAAACTATGCTATTAGATAAAATAACAATACTATTATATATCTTTTATATTATCTTCTTATAGGTTTGTAACTATAAAATAATATAAATTAAAATACCTATTGGATTCTTTTGTATTAAGTTAATAAATAATCTATATATATATATATATATATATATATATATATATATAGAAAAAAGATTTGAAAATAAAGATATTATAAGAAAGTTTTCAATATAAATTATTTTAGTATATATTTAATATAATATATCATAATTAAGATATTTAGTGATTTAGTTTTTTTTAGCAACTTCAAAATCACTTCAAAATACTATAACATATTTTTTGATGTCTTATCTTTGATTGATCAAAAATAGCTTGATTTGTTGTTTAATCAAATTTTATGATTTAACTTTAAGTATCTTTAGTTTAATTGAATAAGTTTAATTGATATTGTTCTACTTCTTTGTAATACCATATTAAAGATATATAACTATATCTTAAATCTTGTATGTGGCTAATTTTATTTATTATTAAAATTGGTCTTATTTCATATTATTATTCTTTTTTTTAACCTTCTAGTCTTGCTCTAATTTCTTCATCTAATTTTATTTTTTTATTCTAATTTTTATATTAAAAATATAATATATCTTTTATCTTTTCTTTTTCTTTTTTTGATACTTAATTTATAAAAGATCTTTTATTTATATAATTTTTTTCCTTAATCTTTAAACTATAAGTTTTTTTTGGCTTTTATAACTTCTAAATATAACTTAAACTCTTCTTTGAGCTATTTCTATCAAGTTTATTCTACTTTCAAAGCTTCAATGTATGCTTTGAATTATTGGTAGCACTTTTATAATGAAGCATGATTTTTTCATTTTTAAATTTTTTATTTTATATCTAATATTTTTATTTTTAATTCTTATTTTTAAATAATTTCTTTGTTTTAATAATTTGAGTTAGTTGATTCTTGCTTTAATTTTCTAACTTACTTTTGTTCTTAATATATTTTATAGTCTAAAAAAATAATATTTTTTATACTAGTGAAGGTAGAATTTTTAGATATTTTGAATTTAAGTAGATAGTCTATAATTATTATTAAATTTTATTGTATAGATTCTATCTATAATTATTGATTCTTATAATCTTTAAAGAATCTATAGTCTTTTAGATTAATTTTTATTTACATAATAATTTTGTAGCTTTTTTTTGGAGTCTTTATTTTTTTATTTCTTGATATAGGTGGTTGAAATGTTGGGTATAAATTCCACAAATGCATCTTAATTTGTAGATTTATTAAAAAAAATATTTTAATATTATTTAGATAAAAAAATAAAGTTATATGGTTTATACAATTTTATTAGCATTGATTAGAATTTAGAAGGTTCTATAAGTTAAAAGAGTCTTGTTAAGTAAAAAATCTTAAAAATAAAATTTAAATAAGTCTTAAAGTCAATTATTCTAGTCAATTTAATTTTTTTTTTCTTTATTATAATTCATATTTAGTTCTTGAGAGCAATGTCTAAAATAATCTTTTACTTCTATGTATTATTTATTAGAAGTTAATAAGTGATTGTTAATAAGTAGAAGCAATATGAAAAAGAACATCAAGATATTGTTATATTATAGTTTGGCTACCATGTGAAAATAATATATGTAGATATATTTATATATATATATATATATATATATATATATATATAAATCAAATTTACTATGCAATTGGATAAGAGCCATATCAATAGATTTTAGTTGGTTTCAAAATATGATTAGATTACCACTTTGGAAGGAATTTGTTTAAAAGAGCTACTATTGAAGTTTATACAATCTCATTTTTTTTTAATAGTGAATTTTGAGGCTGATTTTATGTTGACAATAATTTATATATATTTAAAGTCATCTTTGTTAAACATTGGTGATCCTTAAAATCTTATTTTATTTCTTTTATTTGATGTTTAAGGCATTTATTATGTAGATTTTATTAGAAAAAAGATTGGAAAGGGATCTTGATATTAAAATAAGTAGTTATACTATCCATATAGATAAATGGAGATGGACAAAAATTTCCATTCCTATTGACTAAAAGTCATGTCTAACAAGCTTTAAAGAGGTTGTTTGAGGCCTTATTAGGAATTAAAGTTATTCTTTTAGTATCATCCAAATCTCAAAGATTAAGGTCAATAAATTTAGAGTTTTAAGTAAAATTTTGTTATAAAAATTAAGTGATTTGGAATTTCTGTAGAAGAGATGTAGACTTTATTGTATTACGTGTTATCTTATTTGAGAATGTATTAGATACTTGGTTATAGAAGATACAGTTATATATTGTAACTAATTAAAAATCTAATAATTTTAATATATATATCTTAAATAAATTTCAATTGAACTTTAACCAAATCTTAAGTAAATTTTAATAAAATTTTAATCAATTTTTAATAAAATCTTAATCAATTTTTAATTAAATTTGAATTAAATTCTAATCAAATTCTAATAAAATATGAATGTAATTATAAATCAAATCCTAAATCAGATCTTAAGTTAAATCTTAATCAAATCCTAAATCAAATCTTAAGTCAAATCTTAGTCAAACTCAAAATCACAACAAAAAAAAGATAAATATCTATTGTCTAAAGAAATCTTCTTGCTCTCTAATTGCACTAAGTTGAATTGAAGAAGTAATATATTTGATGTAGAAGATACATCAAGTTGAGCTATTGTATACCTAACATCTTGAGAAGATGGTAGTTGTTGATTTTGGTTTGAGTTTTAATTATATACTAAGGATCCTTGTAATGTTCCTTGATTGGTTTGAACTATAATTGAAGGTTGAAAATTTGGATCATTGCTTGAGTGGTCATAATACATGTTTGATAGATTATTTGTAATAATATGATTTGCAAATCTAATTTCCAATATATCTCCTACAACTTGGTTGGTATAGTTTTTCAACTCATTTTTAATTCAACATTAACCTACTTGAAGTGATTTTCTATAAGTATGATAAGGTGCCATATTATTTTTTTTATTTGAAAGGATATTTTGACCTACTTGTTTCAATTGATGAGGAGGCTTATACAATTAGAATTGATTTTTTCTATAAGATGTTGTAGGAATTGTGGACAAAATTAGAATGTATGGTTCATTTGTTTGTAATTTGTATACCATAACTCAGAGGTATGAATCCCTAATTCATGGTATTTAGACTCTATAGTTGGATTTTGACTTTTAATGATACAAGATATTTGTTCACTTATAGCTTTTATAATATTCATTATCTTATTTTTAAACACATCATTTGCTTGTCTTACCTCACTTTTATATTCCTCAGATTTAATATTATTGAAGGATCTATATAAGGATTAATCATGCGGGTCTTATATAACTAAAGGCATTGGATTATTCATAGGCAATAAGGAGGTAGAGGTTGAAAATAGCTTAAAGCTAAATATTGATGTCTATTATAAAAAAATCACCAAGATAGAATAAAATAGTCTTAAATTAATATTGTCATCTTAAAATTTATTTAAAATTTATTTAAAATATTTTAAGAATTTTTTAGAATAATTTTGAAGATTTTGATAAAAATAAATTTTACCACCTTGGGAGCCATTATGAAGAAATGGAGCAAGATTTGAAGGCTATAGAAAGTTCTTAGGCTAATTGCAATATAGGTATGTAGTGACAAAGCTTCTACAAGATCTTCTCAACTTGTAGTTCCACAAATTATTACAACAATCTTCAATAAAACTTTCTACGGCACCTTCTTTTAAATATTGTAGAAATGACAAAAGACCATAATCCACTTGATTCAATATTTCCAAAAAAATCTTGTTTGCCATTATCATCCATCCTAACACCATAACTTGCAACTTTTATTGCTACAATTCCATTTGTTGCCAAATAATCTTTAACTAGTACTTTCATATATTCCTTTTCAAAATTAGTTTGAAAAAAAATTATTAGTATCTTTTAATGCCACTTTTCTATTTTTCTAAAAAATAGTAAATTATTACACTATTTCATTGAATTCACCACAATTTTTTCAAGAATGAGAATTATCATCATACCAAATATATCTTTACATATATCCTTATTTAGAAGTAGCCTTTAAACTTATTGCAGAAGTCTTCTCCTCAAGCCTTATAAGTTTGATTTAAAGATCCCACATCCCACATATAATTTCTTCAATTCTTACATCTTCTTTCTTTAATATAATCATTGAAGGTTGGACAATAGGTATTGTTGATCAAAAACTAGGCACTTGAATTTTAGGTACTTGTACAACTCTTTGAATATCAATCCTATCCTTTCTTTCTTTTCTTTTTGCAAGCAATTCCACTACATCTTCAGCTTCTTTCCATTTTATTGTCAGTCTTTTATTTTCTTTCTTATCTTCAAAAAGAATTTCTAACTTCTCTTGCAATTCTCTATTAGCTGCTTGAAGAAACAATTTAACCTTATTTAATCTCAATATTATCTTTTCCACTTTTAATAATAAAAAATATTGTCTGTCAATCCCTTTAACAACTCAATAGCTTGCAATTTTTTATTAGGTCACTCAATCCATTCTAAAAATGACTTCTTAATTATCCGATTAGAGTCTTTCAAGAAATACTCATCTTTCAATGTGTAAGAGAATGTCTCTTAAGAACTTCTTAATTGTTCCATAATCAATCTTACATGTTTTTTTATCTTTTGCATTGTGACAAATTCAAATAATAGAATCATTTGCTTTTCAAAAATATAATTCAATTCTATTTTTTCTACATTATATCTTAAATACTTATAAATATCCCTTCCATCAAACTGATCAACTTTGTTAACCATTGCTTATAATGCTTTGATTACCAAAGCCACCTTGCAATTGTTGTCTTGTTGCTGTTGCATAAATAATGTAAATGCTTGAAACATATTTGGAGTGTTTGGATCCAAGTACATACCTTATCCACCAGTAGAAAATCCACTTAAAGCTCCACTTGAAGATTGACTTGAAGCACCATCAAAAGCTCCATCAAAATTTTCAAATTCAACTTTCTTGCCTTCTTGCACCATTAATTTCAAATAATCACAAATAAAATCCAACACCTTTCACTTCAAACTTTCATGTCAGATTCACCATATATATCATATTAAATGTTGTCTTGTTTGGGAATGCATTGGGTACTTGGCTGTGGAAGGTGAATGTGTGATTCACAAATATGCAAGAAATCTTAATAGGTTTTATCCATATAAAAAGAATGCAATTTGAATTTCAATTCAAAAGTGCTTAAAGCTACTACAAAATGTTCAAAAATATTCTTTTTTAATAACTTCAACCATATACAAACTTCAATTACCTTGTTACTTTTAAAATTAGATAATTTAGATAATTTTTTTAATAAGTCCTAATCTTAATTAATGTCATAGACATAAGATTTATTCCAATAATTATCTAATTAATAGAAATAGATAAAATAAATTAATTTGATTATATCTTATAGAGAAGCTTCCTAGAAGCTTTATAGATGTGGAATAACCTTTATACATATTTATAGGTGATTGGTAGGTTAGAAACTTGGTCAACAAGTTAGCCACATGTCGCACATGTTGGTAGCTTATGGAAAAAGCTAACCATGTGTCACACATGTTAGTAGCTTGTAGAACGAGCTAAGTACGTGGCTCACATGTAAGAAACTTGTTTTGTAAGTTTGACACGTGTCTTACAAATTAGACACGTGTAGGAGGTCTTATAGGATACCACCACGTAACTCTTAGATAGATAGTATAAATAGAGACAAGAGTGAAGTCTTCTTTATTCTTATCAATTCCTTTCTTATTTTTAGTCTAGTTCAAAAGTTTCATATATTTTATAATCTTTGGCAATAGCCATTCTAATTTCTTCTTGAATACTTCTTTATTTCTATCTTGTTATTTTCCTTTGATATAATTTACACTAACTTATGCATCTGTTTTAGTTCATATCCTTCATAGATTGACAAGAGTGAAGTTACAATATCAAAGCTTTGTCTCTTCTTGATTAAAAATGGATTATCCTTTTCTCTTGATAAGACATAACTATATTAGAAGTTGTAGATTACCCACTTTTAAATAGATATTGTTCCTAGAATTTTTTTTTTTTTTGTTCTTGAGTATTTTATTTTGTAGTGAGAGTAGACACTTTTTTCCTTTTCTATTATAGTATTATCGTAGAGCTTGTTGAAATGAAGAGTGTTGTAGTATTAATGCAAGAGCAAATGAAAGAATTAATGCTTGTAATGCATCAGCTCAATGCACCACTACAAAGAACTATAAGATTAGCAGGAAGTGAAGATATGAAGATGATTCAAGCTGCTTCAAGCCATACCACTTCACTTAAGATTGAACACCATTTAAGCATCAAAGAACCAAAAATTAATTTGTCGGAGAAGTTTGATGGCACTAGATATAAGTTTTAAAGATTTATCAATCAAGTACAACTGGTGATTGAACTTCAATCCCAAAGTTATCCAATTCAGGGATCACAAATCAATTTTATTAAAATACTATTATGAAGTTCTACTTTATTATGATTTTTATCTTTTTTTGAATGACGTGATCCAATATTGGATAATTTAGAGGCATTTTTAGCAAAATTTTGATCTATGTATGGAGAATATGATGCAATTTGTGTCGCAACCAGTAAGATTTATACCTTGCAGTAAGACAATCAATTGATGATATCATATGCTTCACAATTTCAATAGTTAGCAATTGATACAAAGTGAGATGATGCTATATTAATTAGCCAATTTTTTTATGGATTATATTATGAGATAAAAAAATTGATGCTCAACTTATTTGATCCTTAGACATTAAGTTAAGCAATTGATTTTACTGTGAAGTGTGACAATTGGCTTTTTGAATTTTGATTGGAGAGTTGCATAAAGAAGCCCCAACGTTATTGCAATACAATGATAACATCAATGTCTTTTCAATACGTATATTCAGAAGTAGAAGATATACAAATCAACGTGATACATTTTAAACTTCTTACTAAATAAGAAAAGACTCATCGTCATCAAGAAGGATTATGTTTATATTGTGGAGAATCTAAACACATTGCTCAACATTATTCAAAAAAATGATGCAACTACAAGATGAAAAGTATGACTATCAAAGAAGACAATACGTCAAAAAATGAGTTTGTCCAGCTATGATAGGGACCGTTGTCAGGGTAGAGAGAATCTGCCTCAAGAAAGCGCTGGGCTTCTGGCTGCCACTAATTACTCAAGCAAGATTCAAGTATAATAAAAACCCCCAATTTTATATAAAAGAGATCTCCATAGGGCTATTACACCCAATACACAAGCCTAATTTCCTCAAACCACTCAAAACATAACAAAATACTTTAAACCCTCATTCTCCAGTAGGAAGGGAATTTTTTCTGAAAACTATCCAAATTTACTTCACTTCACAACTACCACCACAAATTTCAACCGTTGATTCATTATCGATCTTTAGATATCGCCAAAACCCTAGCAGTAGCTTTAAACCCTTGTTTACAAACACCTGTGTACTAAATTCTTCATATCTCACAATCTAAAAGTCCAAATGCTATCAAACTTTGATGTATAGCTTCTTAGCACAATAATACACCTTCTTATAAATTTTTAGACAAAAATTCGTCCAAAAACTTAAGATATGGCAAACCCCATCACCATCAACAAAACGGTCTACTTACTGCCTTGGAATTGGATGCGCTGTCTTCAACTCTTCATATCTCCTTCGTCTAAACTCAAAACTTAAGAATTCCTTCGTAACAGACGTAGATCTTGAAATCATCTTTCCAACCGCACCGTCCGATCTCCAAAAGACTCCGTATAACTCCGCAAAATCCCAAAAGAGTGACAGTATGTATGAAATCCACTCTTTAACTTTGAACAAGTATAACTTCTTCACCCTAACTCCAAATCGCCTAAAATTTCCTCTCAAACTATACCCAAAACCCTAAACTTCACAACCCTACCTCTGAAATTGCGAATCCCTTTTTTGAAGTCGCCGAAAACCCTTGTTAAGGTCGCGGGCAGCCTCCTCAAAGCCCATTGGGCATGGTATTCGACCAATAGGGATGAAGTTCCCTATTCCTTGCCTTCATCCGACCATGGCTTGATTTCATCCCTCCCAATTAGCCTCTTACTAGCTTAAATTTTCATCCTTAAGTCCCCACCTTCTCTCAAGGCTTCATACTAAACATTTAGATCTTATAATTTTTAAATACCATAACTAAATAGGTAAAATAAAATAAAATAAAGTTTCTTCTATCAACCATTTTTAATTTAACTTACTAACCATTCTAACACACATCTAGATTCATAAACATATAGTATATTTTAACTAATTTTTACATACTGTAAGTAATTACAGTACGACATCGTGCAACTAAAATCTTATATAATTTCTAGTAAAGGTCCTATCTTCTATTTAGAATCCTCTCTTTATTTTATAATAGATGCCTATTTGGGCACAAAGCCTTTGTCTTACTAAATTTAGAAGCATCAGCGTGTTTTTTAAATAAAAAATTTGTTAAAAGTCATAGAATATCTTTAATATAAAAAATTAAATCCTTACATGTAGAAGTCATAGATGGTCGCCCATTATCTTCTAAAAATATTATTTATGAAATCCTTTCTATAAACATAACAATAGATGGTCATAATAATTGTGTAGTCTTTAATATAATTAAATCTCCTTCTAATCTAATCATTTTAGGTTTATCATGGCTAAAAAAAAACAACCCTCGAATAGATTGGATTTCTTGTAGACTTGACTTTTTTCAAAGCATTAATAAGAGTCTTATAAATAAAAAAAAAAAATCATAAGCCTAATATAATAAAATCCATACTTATAGGTGCAAAAATATTTATAAATGAAATAAAAGAAGGATCACCTTTTGCTATTTATGCTACACCCATTTTTGATGGTGGAAGGACTTTAAATGGCATTCCAAGCCAATATCAAGATTATCAAGATATTTTTGAAAAAAAGAATGTTGACATTCTTCTAAAGCATCGTCCATATGATTGCTAAATTGATCTCAAAGAGAGAATTCAGCTTCCATTTGGACCAATCTACAATTTATTTCAAAATGAATTAGCTGAACTCAAGAAATACATTGATGAGAATTTGGCCAAGAATTTCATACGCCATTCAAAATCCCTAGCAAGAGCTCCTATCTTGTTTATAAAGAAGAAAGATGGGTCACTACGGATGTGTATAGATTATTAAGAATTCAACAAGATTACCATCAAAAATAGATATCCTCTGTCTCTAATATCTAGACTTTTTGATCAACTAAATCAAGCTAAGATCTATACAAAAATAGATCTAAGAGGAGTATAGAACTTAGTACACATCAAAGAAGGTGATAAATGGAAGACTGCATTTCGAACAAGGTATGGATATTTTGAATATAATGTCATGTCTTTTGAACTTACAAATGTACCAGTTGCTTTTCAACATCTTATAAATGACATATTTCATGAATTTCTTGATGATTTTGTTATTTGTTATTTAGACGGCATTTTGATCTATTCTAAGAATACAGAAAAATATGAACTTCATATTTGTCATATATTATAAAAACTTAAAGATGTAGGATTATATTCCAAGATGGAAAAGTGTGTATTTTACACTTTTTAAGTTGACTTCTTAAGATATATCATTTCAAATGATGGTCTCAAAATGGATTTGAAGAAAGTCCAAACAATCATGGATTGGAAGATTCTAAAAATAATATGAGATGTGTAATGTTTTTTAGAATTTGCTTATTATTATCAAATCTTCATCAAAAACTTTTTACAAGTTGTAACTCCACTTACACGCTTAACTTATAAGGACAAACTCGAGTGGAACAAAGAAGCAAAAGCATCATTTGAGGCTTTGAAGATAACTTTTATTTTTGCACCAATCTTGTATTGCGTTGACTTTTCCAAGGTATTTTTTATAGAAATAGATGCATCAAACTTTGCTTTGGAGGTGATATTGTCACAAATGGGAGCAAATGACAAATTCCACCTAATAGTTTTTCATTTAAAAAAATTCTCAATAGCAGAAATCAATTACAAAATCCATCATAAAGAACTTCTTGCAATTGTGGATTCTTTTCAAGAATGGTGTTACTATCTAAAAGGCGCTTCTAGTCTAATGATCGTATATACAGATCATAAGAATCTTGAATATTTCATGTCAACATGTGTATTAAATCGTTGTCAGGCTTATTGGAGCATATCTTTATCAAGATTCAAGTTTATTATTACCTATCGGCTAGAAAAACAATAAGGTTTGTCTGATGTCTTTTCTAGATATTCTTATCTTATAGCAAAAGAAAAAAATTTGGCTTTTGATCAATAAAGAATGATCCTCTTGAAGTCGCAGCAATTTCGACTTCGAGTAATGAAATCAACATTGATTGTTGATTCAACTTTTATTAAACAAATCTAGTCAAGTATGTCTTCAGATCCTCTTGTCTATGAGATTAAGAATAATTCATCTAAGTCTCATAATACTTCCAAGTTTGAGTTCAAGAATGATCTACTATATTTTGAAAGCCGCCTATATATTCCAAAAGGCTCTCTATATGCGCGAATTATATCCAAAAGAGTGACAATAGGTCCAAAATCGACACTTTAACTTTGAGTGTCTATAACTTCTTCATAAAAAGTGCAAATCACACAAAATTTGCACCTAAACCATATCCAAAAAACCTAAACCTTATGATCCTAGCCTTTGATGTTCAACTCCCCTCAAAAAAAAAACCCCCTAACTCCTAATAAACCCTCGGGCAGCCTCCTTGAAGCCCATTGGGCATGATTTTTGGCCAATTAGAATAGAGATTTCTATCATCCACCTCTTTTTATCCACGTAGATGGCCAAACTATCCTTTTTACACTAAAGATCCTTTTCTAACCCTTTTTCTTATAAGATTTACATACTTTATGCTTTAAGTATCAAATAAAAGAAAAAAACTAAGATTTTGAGGGTCACCAATGTCTAAAAAAGGTGGCTTAAGATATACAAAAGTTACTATCAATATAAAATCAACCTCAAAATTACTATTAAAAAAAGAAACAAGGTTGTATAAACCTTAATAATAATCCTTTTAATAGATCCCTTCTAAATTAGCAACCTAATCTCATCTTATAACCAATAAAAGTCCAGTGATATGGCTTTCATTTAGCTATGTAGTAAATTATACATTAAATATATATGTACAATTTTTTTCACATAATAACCAAACCACAATACAATATTCGCCCCCTCTAAACCTATGCATCCTCCGATATGCACCAAGAAGAGTTGAAATTGTGATCGGCGTCATACTATTGCTCTAACAATATCTTCTTCAAAATTATGTTCTTCTTCTTTATCTATAAAGAAATCAAATTCTTCTCTTATATCTTCATGTATTATGTCTTGACCCCGTTGTTTGAAGAGTTTTATGCGTTTTCTTGCAATTGGAATTTTAAGATGTGTTCCATCTAGCTCTTTTAATACATATGTGGCATTATTCAAAACATTTACAACCACATAAAGTCCAAACTAGTATTTAGAAAATTTTCTAAGAATATTATGCTGGTTATCCAAGCTACTATCATACACCAAAATCCAATCACCTTCTTGAATTTCTTTTGGCATTAACAGATGTCGCTTATCAAATCTATCTTTATTTTTGATTCGTGCCTCCTTTAGTTTAACAATTGTTTTTTCTATATCTTCAGGTCTTCTCTCCAATTAACGGATTTGAAGTGCAAGAAGTTCTTCTCTAGACACATTGTCTTATCAAAGTAAAATATTCCAAGTATATATTTGTTCTTCAATCGACATAATAGGCTTTTGTCCTTGTATCAATTCTGTGGGCATATATCCAGTTATTAAATTGTGAGTAGTACGATCAACCTATAGAACAAATGGTAATAATCTTGGCCATTCTTTTTTCCTTCCTTTACATACTTTAATAATGGCTTTTACTATCGAAGGATGACCTCGCTCACTTTTGGCATTACTCTCTAAATTATATGTTGTTGTAAGTACAAGCTTGATCCCACATCTTTCTAAAAATTTCCTTGCCTCATATGTATCTAATTCTCCACGATCAGCAATAATCTTTTCAATACATCCGTATCTACAAATCACATCCTCTAGTAAAAATCTACAAACTCCTTTAGTGGATTTTTTTCGTAGAGCTCTTCCCTCCACCTGATTGGATAAATCTTCTCGTGCCAAAACCAAGTATCGCATTTGCCATAATCCCATAAGCATAGTAACTAAATCCACCATCCATTTATAATATACTGCTAGAAGATATGTAGGATGTAATCCGTCTCTATGTCGAATCTCTAAATACATTTGGCAAGTTTGACATGATTCCACAAACTTTATTACATCTCTATACATATTATGTCACCAATATTTTTCTTTAAGCTTGTTAAAGGTAGCATAAATATCTCTATGATCAGCCCACAAGCTATCATGGAATTCTTGAATCAATTGCTCTTGCATTTTTTTCTTGCAAATTATTCTTTGCAGTATATCATTATTTTTTTTACATTGCTTCTATAAGTATCCGCCTTGTAAAAGGTAGTTGTAGGCTTTCCGCCTAATTTACTTGAAATAAATATCGTTCCATCCTCGTTGCGTTGATAGCATGCTCAAATAGTATCCAATATCTAACCATTCTCTTTCATATAGTTATTTCATAAATAGTTTTGGATACTCCTTCTCTCCTTGTTGTATTTAAGAATTAGAAGGTAATACCTACATCTTCGGTATCATCAATCAAATCTTCTTCTTGTTCATATCTAGTCCGAGATAGCATATCTGCCACTGAATAATTTTTATCTGCTATGTTCTTTAATTTAGGATTTAAAGACTTAATATATGCAATCCACCTCAGCATAGCAATATCAGGGATATTACAATTGGTGATCATTCCCAATAGTGGCAAACAATCTGTTTCTACTATCACTGATGTTTCAATTAGATAATCTCTATGAATTTTCATAGGTGTCACTGCCCTCCATAATTCTCATTTCACTTGTGGATAACACCTTTGTCTTTCACTTAATACTTTAGCTCCAAATCATATGATAAATCGATTTTCTTTTTCATCATCCTGTCCTAGTGTCCAACCAATAACTATTGGACTAGTATCAACTGTAAGTATCACCGATTTTCTATTTTCATAATTTATTCTACGTAGTACAAGTGGAAAAGACAACGATTGCTTCAACCTTTGCATTGCTTCTATATGTATCCTCTCCCATTTAAACCTCTTCCCTTTTTGTAGCAGACCATAGAAGGGATCTGCTATATATGCATAATGCGGAATCCATATATAATAAAATATACAAGCTCCCAAAAATCTCCATACTTCTATTTGTAAGCTTCATCCGTTGCATGGCATCCACTTTAGTAGGATCTGATTTACAACCAAACCATCCACATAAATGCCCCATAATAACAACCTCTCAAATGCCAAAGGTTGATTTAGCTCTTGATAAGGTCAAGTAGACTTCTTCAAGTTGTGATAAAATCTTATCACAATCCAAAATATAACTAGATATAAATTTACGACATCCCCTCTGATCCATTATTTTTTCTTTTTCTTCTTCTATACACCCTTTTATTGGAATATCATCTAAGAAAGGCATAGTCTTTTTTAGAATAAAATCACGAAGTATCTTATTCATCCCATTCATCATATAAGCAATTGAGTTTGTTGCTCCTTGTGGTAATGTACACATTTTTACTAGTCCTAAAGGTGTCCTCATAGTAGTGATATCCCTACTTCCTTCCATAAGTTGAAATTGATGATACCCAAAATAAAGATCTCCAATAGAATAAATGGCTCTACCAATAAATGCTTCAATAAATTCTCCAACAATTGGTCCTACTCCTGTATTTCTAATCGTTACTTGATTCACTGGTTGTATATCTTGAATAAACCGTAGAGTTCCATTTTTCTTTGGTACTGTAAACCAGCAACTAGAATATAGTGCAAATGATGGTTCTAAGATTTTTATCCGTATCTTTTTTTTTAACAGCTCTATAAGTTTGGATAGATGCGCTCTAGGTACCAAAATTGGCCTTAGATCCCACGAAGCATGTGGAACTATAAATATAACCATTGGTGCCACAATACTTGGATCGATACATCCAATTTCTGAAGATTCAAAAGCAAAAGCTTTTCCGTTGTTGTGGTGAGAGTCTTAGCCCTAAGAAACATTGGGTCTTTTTGCCTCTAGTTTCTCAAGTGCAAGATGAGATTCATAAAGTTCATAAAATTGAAGAATTTATATAAAAACATACTTTATTAACCCTAACATATTCTACCTTTAGAAACCTGCCTTCAATTTTACTCATAAATCCTAGGATATCACATCAATTGAAGCAAAATTTGGACACAAGGTACTTAAGAGAGTAAAGAATCAAACCCCATAAACCTTTTGATTATAGCTCATGTGGTTAGAGAGAACCATGTTGTCAAAGTAATCCCTCTATGCTACCTTTGATTCTGGACCCCCTTTGCTTCACACCTTTATTGCTCTTCATTAAAGAAGAACTAAGTTCTGAAATTTGGTAGGCTTATATCTTATCTCATGTTGTAAACACCCTCCAAATATTGCACCAAGAGCCTTCTCCAAACTTGAGTTATGGGTTCCATCCTTCTTCTTTAATTTTGCCTTCTAACAACTCTGGATCCAACCACAATTTTCCTCATAACTCCTCGAATATAATTCCAATAGTAATCAGTTTTTTACAAAACTTAAAAGACTCATATATCTACAAACTCCAACAAATTTTACTCAAAATACTACTTTGATCACAAAGATATGCTCCTTCAAACTTCACTGATTTGGAGATAGACCCCTGACACTTTGAAAGAGCATAACATTTTATTTATAAGACTAATGAGTATCAAACTTACACTCATCTCTTCCTTAACTTACATAGATCATGTCTATCAAATTTCACACTCAAATTCGTCTCCTAAATCTCTTTATACCCAAAAAAACCCACACACATGCATTGCCTATACAAACCCTCAACCTTGCCTTCACTCTATTTCTCTTTTCATTCAAACCGGTTACAATTTCACTCATAACTCTTTGCTCAGAGGTCATATTGACTTGAGATTTTGATACAAAGTAGTTAACTCTATAAGAAACAAAAACCCAACAAATTTCGCTACTAAAGTCTAAGTGGTTTCCAAGAACCAAGGCCCGAAATTTTGTAACCCTCACTGCCGTAGTCTTAAACACCTACAACTTTCACGACTCATATCTCCCTTGATACTTAATCAAAAGACATGAGAATTGTTTCTATGAGTTTTTTATCTTGTCTACTACAAACTTACAAAAATTCGCATCTAAAATCCTCTTCAATCTTCCTCTATACACAAAAATGTATACTACCTGTCAAAAAAATCCTATGCCTTCCAAAAAAACTCTCCTCCTTCTTCTTCACGACCCTTCCTTGTCATCTCCCTCCTGGTCTTCTTTATCCTCTTGGTCAAAAAGACCTCTTAGCCCATGTCTTTTCCACTTCTTCAACCATTTCTTTTTTACTAACTTGAAGAAATTTCACTTTTCAAGGTAAATTTCCATTGTATCTTCTTACTACTAATTTTCTATCAACCTTTCTTCTAATCTTAATCTTTTTATTTTAATGCATTCTTTTATGTTTTTCACACTATGTTTTGATTTACAACACGACACCAAGCTTCCTCAATATTTTTCTGAATTCTATTTCTTTGGTAGATAGAAGAAAATTTGCAGAGCCCACTTTCAACTCCTTGAATGTACTTTTTGTAAACTTATGGCCAATTCGATCAAGATTTTGTAAATCCTTTTCCTTTGAAGCCTCTCAAACTTAGTGGTTTGAATCACTAGGCAATGGTGTAGCTACAAATTTTATTTTTCTTTTTGCACTTTTGAACCTAGTTTCAACTTTGACTTCCTAACCTTGAAACGCTTGTATAATTGAGTAGACCTCTCTTGAATGTACTTGCACCACTTGATCTTCGTCTGTTACTTCAATCTTTATAAGTTCTTCTAACATATCTTCTAAACCTATTTCCATATATATACCTATTATCTTGTCATTTTCATTAAGCATATCCATTCTTTTTAGGTCTTTTTTTATTTTTCTCATAATCTTTTTTTTTCATTTTTGTAGGTCATTAATTTGCATATGTACAGCAAATCAACTCTTAAAAATTTCTATAACTCATATACAAAAGATACTTCCTTCTCCTTGCAAGAGTACTTTCTTTGACGTACCACCACATCCTCGTTCTATAGTGGTACCCTACAGAAATCCTTAAACTCTTCATCAATCCTTGATAACGAGCCACTTCGTAGATAATTATTAAATAAGAAATATTGTTCTGAACAAAGAAGTTTTGTTTAATAGATACATCTACAATTTTCACCTTTACATCTAGACAAGTGCCATAAAGATTTCCATGTGTATTATTTGCTACTCGGATCACCCAACCATATTCAGTGTCAATGGCTACCTCTTATATTTATAAATGTCTTTAGACATAATATTGTTTTCAGATCTATGGTCACTAAGAGCAACTATTGGATCTGTTAAGTCTCCCACCTTTACCAAAGTCTCTGTGGTGGCTCTAGCCCAATATTTTTTAGAGTAATGACTAGGACCTTTATCATCAATCTTATCCTCATCCAAGGAAAATTGATCGTTTTGATTGATACAACATTTAGCCAACTCCAGCTCTTCTTTTTTTGTTAATATTGTATCTAGTGCACTGGACATTGCAGACTCTCCTATCAATTGTCTTTTTTGCTTGATAGTATCAATAATGACATCATGAAATTCTTTCTTTGTAATGCCTAAAATTTCTCGTAACGTGAATTCAACTTTGGCATTCAATACCCTCTCTTCCAATATCCCCTTCAAATCTATAGTTGCCTCAATATCTGATTGTAGCTTATAGGCAATAAGTTTATCTTTTTTTTATTTTTACTAGCTCCCATCTTTTCTTCCCATTTTTCATTTGGTAGTGGTGTATCTTTAGAGTATGATATTGATGGTCCAATTCCTAATGGTCTACTAGCATGTGGTATAAGTATCTCCTTATTTTGTGTTATTTTTTTATCCTTTTGAAATCTCCTTTTGTTATCTGGTTCTTGGAGATTTTTTTCTATTATATTTCTTTTCCTTTTTACATCCATCAAAACTTCACGGTGGGATTTTGCCATATAAGCATGTACAAACATGGTATCAATAGGATCATCCCATCCTGTAGCATTCCTGATTATTGTAGCTATATTGAGCGATTCTTGCCTTGATGTCTTTCTCTTATTCATGCTAGTGATAGCATGATTCCATAAATCCCCTATATCTACATGTTTATCAAAAACATCCTCCTTCTTGCTTATAACCTCAATACTATAAGTGGTAGCTTTTCTTGATGCCATAGTATGTTGAGATAAATAATCCTCTAAAACCTTTTTCATCCCTCCTTTTCCAAAGTTGGTTTTGAGGAACTCACTTGCGTTATGCAATGCAATCTTTCCATCTTTCTATATAATTACTCGTTGTTACAAAATATCAGCAAAATCTCCACATTCCTTGTGAAGATGCTCCATATTATTGCACTAAATACATCTCTGTATATATCCTTGCTTTGATGTAGATTTGATCTCAAATATTCCTCTTTTTTCCTCTAGCTTTGCTAATTTGATTTATAAGTCTTTCATTCCTTTCACTAACTTCTCAATTGCATTTTTTTGTGATACAACTGTGGATATAGGAATCGGAATAGTACTTATTGGTATAGCATGTTCTGATACTAACCTATGAGATGTTGTAATTGAGGGAGACCTAATTTCTTATCTTACCACCACTTTACCTCTTCGATACTCTCTTTTAGCAAGTATACCTACTACTTGAGAGACCTTCTTCCAGTCAATAATAAGTCCATTGTCTTTTGTATTATCCTCCAACAATAACTCCAACTCCTTCTCTAATTCATCATTAACTGACTGGAAAAATAACTCTACCTTGTTATTTTCAAGTATAAGTTTTTTCACCCAAGACAATTGAAGAAATTGCCTTTCAAACTCCCGAAATAACTCTGTTGCAACCAATTCCTTCTTAGATTTATTAATCTATTCCATAAGTGATTTTTTTGTCACCCTTTCAACATCCTCCAAAGAATGCTCTTCTCTTAGTTGAAAGATAAAATCCTCCCATTTTTCTCCGTGAGTTTGAATAATCTCTCTTATATGCTCACAAAGCTTTGATACAAGTGCAAGCTCAAAAGTTAAGATCATTTCCCTTTGTAATACTTTATTGAGTTCCATTTCCTGAGAATAATATTTCAAATACTTGAAAATATTTTTTCTATCAAACTGATCCAATATACCAACAATAGATTATAAGGCTTTGGTAGCCATAGCCTCCTTACACTCTACTGCTTGTTGTTGCTACATATAAAGAGCAAATGCTTGAAACATTTGAGCTGTAGCAGGATCAAGCTGTATTGGTGATGCTCCACTGCAGTTTCTATTACTATCTCCTTGTTTCCCTGCCATAGTAAAGGCCAAAATATTTCTTCAAGACTCCCCATCCTAGATGTTTCATGTCGGATTCACCAATATGTCATATGAAATGATCTTCTATCTGGGAATACACTAGATACTTGGTTGTAGAGAGTTTACTTGAAATTTGATGACAAAAATTCAACAAGTAATTTGTCCTCAATAAAAAGAAAAAATAATACAACAATCTCACAAAAGAGAAGTTATGTATATAAATCCTTTTGTATTCAAGTAGGTTTGTACAAAAAAGGTTCTAATTTCCACAAAAATCCTTCAAAATTTTATTCATCTGCAAGGACTTATTTTTTATTGGACTTTAGAATTCAATAACTCTTGATTCAACTATTCAATTTCTATAAAATTTACTATAAATTATAGATGATTCTCTTAAGTTTTACCATAAGAAAGAATCAATTGTAAATTCGTTTCCAATCATTTGATATCTCAAAACTCCTAGTAGGTGCTTAAAACCCTAGCTCAGAGACACGCGAGCACTATTTTCTTTATATATCATAATTCCACAATCTTAATGCCACAAAATTTTTGTACATAGTCTTATGACATAAACATATACACTTCTGAAAACTTTGAGCCAAAAATCTATCAAATTGCTTAAGATATAGCTCAAAATGTAACTACTATGTAAACGGGTGACTTACTGCCCTTAAGTTTGTAAGCACTAACTTCAACTCCCAATATCTCCTTCATCCTAGCTTGGATTTTATCAAGCTATATATAAAAAGTATAGTCGTAAAAGTGCTCTCTCCAATCCTAGTTGTTAATCCTTGATTTCTCTCTATATGCACGAGTTATATCCAAAAAAGTGACAGTAGGTCCAAAATCGACACCTTAACTTTGAGCATCTATAACTTCTTCATAAAAAGTGCAAATTACGCAAAATTTTCACCTAAACCATATCCAAAAAACCTAAACCTTATGATCCTAGCCTTTGATGTTCAACTCCCTTTAAAAAACAAATCCTAACTCCTAATAAACCCTCAGGCAGCCTCCTTGAAGCCCATTGGGCATGATTTTTGGCCAATTAGAATAGAGATTTCTATCATCCACCTCTTTTTATCCACGTAGATGGCCAAACTACCTTTTTTATACTAAAGATCCTTTTCTAATCTTTTTTCTTATAAGATTTACATACTTTGTACTTTAAGCACCAAATAAAAGAAAAAAACTAAGATTTTGAGGGTCACCAATGTCTAACACAGGTGGCTTAAGATATACAAAAGTTACTATCAATATAAAATCAACCTCAAAATTACTATCAATATAAAATCAACCTCAAAATTACTATCAAAAGAAGAAATAAGGTTGTGTAAACCTCAATAATAATCCTTTTAATAGATCCCTTCTACACTAGCAACCTAATCTCATCTTATAACCAATAAAAGTCCAGTGATATGACTTTCATTTAACTATGTAGTAAATTATACATTAAATATATATGTACAATTTTTTTCACATAGTAGCCAAACCACAATACGATACTGGATACAGTATTAGTGAACGCACATAAGAGCTATCTAGGAATCTAGCAAATGCATTAGTAAAAGTCAATATGTTTCATTGACAACGTTCATCAAAATCAAGATAAAGAGTCAAGAAAATCTTTATTATAAAGCAAAGCAGGTGCTATAGAGGTTTCATTCTATCTTGTATCATTATTTGCTATTTCCTTGAATATGTTCATATTAAAGAGATAGAAGATCAACAACCAGCAAATTCCGCTTAAGAACCATCATTTGTTGATTTATCGGATGAGACATTATGACTATCACAACCTTGAAGACAATAGAATAGAGATGAAGACCCTCAAGAACGACATGTTCTTCCTTGGATTGATGGCAAAATACAATGTGTTTGATATCATGACCTTGAAAGAGATTCTCGATGTTTGGTGATACTTTTAGAGGTAAGAACTACTCTTGATGGTATTCCAAATGTTTTCTTTGAAAGAAGTTATAAAGGCCTCAACAATGATCAAATAATAGGGTGGTTCTCTCGCCCTGGTATGGGACACTATCGATGACTGAAAGGACCTATCAACTACCTTTGAAAGGAATAAAGATCAGAGTATGTAGCAAGCATAATTTGACATATCCTAAATTTCTTCAATATGTAATCACCGCTCCTTATGGAACTCGTCTTTAAAAGGGGGATAATGTTACGGACATAAAATTTACTCCAATAATTATTTAATTAATAAAAATAGATAAAATAAATTAATTTGATAATATCTTATAGAAAAACTTCCTAGAAGCTGCATAGATGCGGAATCACCTTTATACATGTCTATAGGTGATTGGTAGATTAGAAACTTGGTCAACAAGCTAGCCACGTGTTGCACATGTTGGTAACTTATAAAACAAGTTAAGTATGTGGCCCACATGTAAAAAACTTCTCTTACAAATTTGACACGTGTCTTACAAATTAAACACGTGTAGGAGGTCTTACAGGATACCTCCATGTAGCTGTTAGATAGATAGTATTTATAGAGACAAGAGTGAAGTCTTCTTCACTCTTGTCAACTTCTTTACTTGTTTCTAGTCTAGTTCAAGAGTCTCATATATTTTCTAGTCTTTGACAATAGCCATTCTAGTTTCTTCTTGAATACTTCTTTATTTCTATCTAATTATTTTCCTTTGACATAGTTTTTACTAACTTATGCATCTGTTTTAGCTCATATCTTTGAGAGCTAGTGAGCTTCAGCAAGCTATAACTCTTAATTTGACAATCTACTTGATATAAAATTTAGCACATAATAGTCATTACAAATCTTCTATATGCTTAGATAATTTCAGCCCAACCCAACTTACAAATTGTGAAAAACCATTCAATATCTGCATTGATGTCACTTGGCTACCAACTTAAAAGTTGATGTTGATGTTTGAGTAGTGATTTCTCCTTCTTCAACTATTAAATTTAGCTCAAAATTAGAATGCAACTTGATCTCTAAGTCTTCTAACACTATGCCAAATTTCATATTGTTTTAATTGATAGATCTCTAAATATCACAAAAATCCTAAACATTCCTAAATTACCAACTTCTGGTATCTCCTCACATTAAAGATCAAATATCTTTCAAATACACTATTAGATTATTACATAATCTCACACATTCTTAGCACATTCAATCATCTATACATTATTAAACTTCCAACTATAGATGTTGTACTAATTGCACAAACTAATTAAGAATATTAGTCCTAACTTTATTGTATAAAATCCAAATTATTAATTCAAATCTTGATTTTGGACAATGATTGATAAGTCTTTTCAAACCTTACAAAAAAAATTCTTATACTTTTGAATGAAGCTTGAAGCTAGCTCTCAAATCCTAATTTCTAATCTTTAAATGATTTGATATTTTACCCTTGGTAGCTGATTTTATAGCTAGAGGTCTGATTTTGATCCTATTCCGTAAACAATCAACCTTGGGTATCAATCCAACCTATTTTAAGGATTTTTAAGCTTAATCCTATCTTTAATTTAATCCTAGTATCAACTATTTTAATTATTCATCTCATCTATTCTATTTTTATTAATTTATGGCTTTCTAAAAGTAACAAAAGAGTTTTTACAACCTAGAAGGAAAAATTAATAATTTATTTTATCTACTAGCTATTAAGACAAGAAAAAAAATCTAAGAGGCTTTCACAAAACCTTTCTTATGTATTTTGAGTTTCTGTTGAACCAAGATAATTGAATATTAAGTAAAAAATCATTTTTGTTTATATTTTCACTACATAAACTTATTACAACATGACAATGCCTCTAAATCCAATAAGGCAATTGTCTACAACTTTTGAGGGCCAAAACGCAAAGGAATTGTAAAACAACAAGCAGCTTGAGCAGAAAAAGAGGAACCTAAATAATTTTGGAATGTTGAATTGTCCAACATTGCAGTCCTTTTTGTGGCTAAACATCTTTGTTTTTCTAAACAATTGCACTCTTGGTTTTGATAATGTGTCGATTTTATTTTTTTGGACAATTGCCAATCTTATAGCCTTCTTTGCCATAATACAAGTATGGATCTTCTTCCATCTAATGTTTCTTTTCTTGTGGACTAAGAAATTTAAAGAATATTCCATCAAGTTGTATATCTTCTACTTCTAAATGTGAATTCAGAGTGCTTGTCGATGTAACAAGAGTGTATCAAATTGCGTGTTGTCCTATTGAAATCTATGAACATTGATCTTGATGACATTGGAAAAATTGATTATCATATTTTTTGGATTGTGAATCTGAATGTGATAGTAACAAATCCTTCATCGATGTGCATAAGAAAGTTTAGAGTTTAAGATTACATTAAAGTGCATGAAAGAGTTGATTTTTTATTTTCAAAATTTGAAAGGACCTACTTCTATTTTTGAAGTTTGTGATTCCATTGATATAATTATTTTTCTCTATAAATTCTTCATTTGGGAGATATGAACAAATGAAATTTTAAAACATATCCTATTCATACTACAACACTCAAATAAAACCTAAATAGTACCACACCCATGAAATCGTTCCATATCACACCCATGATACCATTCACTATAACATCCATGATACCATTCACTATAGCACCCATGATACCATTCCATATCACACCCATGATACCATTCACTATAGCACCCATGATACCATTCACTATAGCACCCATGATACCATTCACTATAGCACCCATGATACCATTCCATATCACACCAATGATACCATTCACTATAACACCCATGATACCATTCCATATCACACCCATGATACCATTCACTATAACACCCATGATACCATTCACTATAACACCCATGATACCATTCCATATCACACCCACGATACCATTCACTATAACACCCATGATACCATTCCATATCACACCCACGATACCATTCACTATAACACCCATGATACCATTCCATATCACACCCACGATACCATTCACTATAACACCCATGATACCATTCCATATCACACCCACGATACCATTCACTATAACACCCATGATACCATTCCATATCACACCCATACCATTCACTATAACACCCATGATACCATTCCATATCACACCCATGATACCATTCACTATAACACCCATGATACCATTCCATATCACACCCATGATACCCGTGGCCATAGTGTCTCAAAATCGTCCCCACCCTCCTAACTCATCCCCGGACCGGGGACTACTCGTACCACGTCTGTACCGTTTCTGTGCGCAACCTCCTCACCCTTCCGTGTCTGTCTGTCGGGAGGGAGAACGAGAGGACTCGGGAGTGTCGGAATAAGAGCGGCCGGTGGATATTGTTGAAGCGTGGAGCGCTTGTGTGCAGGTGAGGATTGTGGCAAAGGTCTAGGGTTTGTGTATACTCGGAGTTCTTGGCAGGTGAGTGCGGTTTCGGTGTCGTGGTAACCCTAGGCGTTGTGTGATGTTTTCGTCGTCGACTTTTCCGTTTGATGCTTTCAGGGTTTCTGTTTGAGTTTTCTTTCCACAACTTGACTGAGGGAGGGAGTCTCGCAGCGCCTGCTTACCCGGTACACGCTCTCCGGCGACTTCAAGTTATGGAGGCGATGGCTCCTGATGAGGTGAGTTCGTGGAATGTTTGGAGTTCATTAGTTATGCACAAACTGGATTCAAATGTGGATTTCGAATCGGGGTTTTAAGCTTAAGTCTTCAGCAGTGTTTTTGCTGATATGTTAAGCAGCATTTACTGTTGGGTCTCCCTTCTTCAGATGGACCAAGATCATTGGCAGAAGCGTGGATGGGAGAAGCTAGAGGATACGGTGCAAGACCAGATAAGAGCGAAGAAACAGGATATAAGAGAGCTGAGAGAGGAGATAAGAGAGCTGAGAGACGAGATCAAAGTGAAGGAAGAGGAGATGAGAGGGGTGGAAAAGGAGATGGCCATTGCTTCGGGAACAGAAGTGAGAAAGCCGCTTGAAGCGAAGCTGGAGTTCCTACGGCAACAGCTAATCAGCCTCCGGCAAGAAGTAGGCAGCCGCGATCAACAGATAGTCAGCCTCCGGCAAGAAATAAGCAGTGTTCGGTCTGTGCAAGAAGCGGCCTCATCGTCAGGTATGTAATCTTTGAAAGAATCTGGGTCCATGATATGACAGATGATTCTTTTGTGCTCTAGTATGCGTACTCGTTGCTTAGGGTATGATAACTCGTACTTGTGATAACATGCTTTTCTGGCGAACTGATCAATTGATTTCCTTAACAAAATCGGTATAGGGTTTAGGGCTTCTTGCCTTCGTAGATAGAATAAGCAGGCCTGTTAACGCGATGGTTTATTTAGGAACGACGCGGCTCTCTAGTTTGCGGAGCTGCCGCCAAGCTCTGCGGTAAGTATCACTAGTTTGTCTAACGGTCTTATCAGGTTGTATCCGAGTGAGCCAGAATGCACAATTTGGTTCGATGCCCAGAATGTGCGGTCGAATGCATATTTGTTGCATAACACTCTTGTCTGATGTCTGTAGGCATCTTCTTGTACGATACGTGATGGCCATTCATGAGTTATATTCACTCTATGATGTCTTCATGACCGGCTTGAAGGGATGAGGTAGTGCTCGTTGTAGCGTTTAATCTGTACTTTCACCTGGCCCCGAGTTTTTTTGTAATTTTAAAATTTTTAATTAATTTTTTGTATGTCTCACTTGTGCTTTCAATCTGTGCGTTATTTTGTGCTTCTTGTTGTTGCCACTTTAGAGCAATTCTGGTGGTGTGTTTGATAGATATTTTAGGCTTCTCTGGAATCTTGATAATTAGGGTTCGTTTAATCCACAGCTGGGAGTGAAATGTTAGCAGGTCTTGTTCTTGGCTGTATCCCAAGGTGCGTCGTGCGCTTAGGATTTTGAAGGATTAATTTTCATTATTGGCTATGGCTACTGTCAACCAGACAGTGAGGTCAAATGTTGTTTTATATGAAGCGTCTTCCTAAGAACTTCGTTTCTGTTTCCTTATTTCAAGTTTTGGGAGGAAATGCTGTACAGAGTAATTTTCTGTTTTTCTTTTTCAAGATTGTTTTGTACTTTGGGCTTTGAAACGTTTACTTGGTGAACTGGTCCCAATCTGCCGTTGTGTCGCTCTGTTCCATGGGCGAATTCTGCTGCAGTTTTGGCATGGACGGCTGATGCTTACTTGTAGGGATGGTTCGTGGCTGTATTCGAGGGCTTGAAATCGTGCCAAATATGTAGTCTCCTGATCGGAGTGATTATGACTTGGCACGAGACAACGTTGGTGCGTGATTTGTGTAAAAAGTTTGGCATATTATTTTTGCAGTGCGAGAAGCGCCATGGCCTAAACCCTAAACTTGTTCTCTTGGTTGTTTGATTGAATTTTGTGATCCCCTTCTGTGCAGGACTGTCTTCAGGTTTTGCTGAAAAGCTCTTGCAGAAGTTGACAGAATACCTGGCTAAGTCGATTCTGCGTGATGCCTGTATCTTTGTGTCTTGGAATTCGAACTTCTTTCTTGTAATCTCTCCTCATCCGGAATCTTGTCGCGGGAGGGTTTGAGTATTCGGGGAGGGGAGGAGGGTGTCGCGGAGGTTTATTTGGGGTCTTCTTCTTTTTTTCGTTCTCGCAAGGGAAGAGTGTACTCTGTGTTTTCACAAACACCGAAGTTGGAACCCGAACTTTTGCCACGGTCGCGAGAGTGTTAGGGTAAGGGTATGAGGCATTATCTCGGGGTTTCTCTTGTACGTTATGCTGGAATTTCTGGAGTTAAGTGCAAAGTTTTTGTGGAAGAGATTTCTTGCAGAATTCTTTTGCATGACTCGTTTGTTTAGATGAGATTTGAAGTTTTCTTTGAGGGTTTAGCCTGTTAGAGTTTAGCCAGCTTTGTGGTGGAATAGTTTCCAAGGGTTTTAGCTGAATTCGGAGGAGTGATTTGTATTAATTCCCGGTACTTTAGTAGTAATCTGAACCACATAGTTTGTAGACTAGAACAGTACTGGAGTTTCTGTGCTTTCTGTAATCGGTGGACCAGTCTTATCCAGCAGGGTTTGATGGCTAGGGTTTGTTTACTACCTGGCTACAAGTATCAGTAGTGTTGTTCAAACCCCCCAGAACCTTTACGATTTCCACTTCTTCGTACTTTGTGGATTGTTATCAGTGATTGGTGTGTTCCGCCTTCTTCATGTGTTGGACTCCAGCGCCTGGATCGAGTGATGCTGACTGGGAACCGGTTTGAAGACTTTAGATCTCGTTTCTCTCGGAGAGAGTGCTCCATGCGGAAGGGCACAGTTCGTGGTCTTTGTCATCTGATCCTAGAAAAAGGCGCGGTGCTTATGCGGGCGCCACCGCAGACTGGCAAAACATCCTTGCTGCACCTGATAATGCTGGACCCAGAGTCACATCAGGCCTTCCAGGATGTCTATTATATCAGCCTTGGACAGCTTTCTGAGCGTTTCACATTCGATCAGATATGGGAGAGTGATGTTGGCGAACATCCTTCATTTTCTGACTTACAAAAGACACCCAAGTCTTCTCCAGAGGGGAAGCACAAGCAGCAGGCATCACCGGCGAACACGCGACCCAAACTCCTCCTTGTGGACGAGGGGCACGTGGGTTTTGGGCAGGATTTACAGCTCTGGCACTTGCTCAAATCAGTTCAGTCAGGGGGAAAGAAGCATCTGCGGATGCTCATTGTCTCGGCATGGGGCAGCCATGATTGCCTTCAAGGATCTCTGTATTCACCTGCAACTCCTGGAAATTGGGGCTTGGATTCAGTTGTTGGCCTTTGGCCAACAGAGATGACACCAGTCAGTCTGCAACTGCCAGTTGAGGAAGCTACTGAACTTTGGGGGACTTGGAGCAGGGGTGTTGGACTTAGCGACAGCATACGAGATCACATTTTTGATATCTCAGATAGACAGCCTGGTCTACTGACACATGTGATGGATTGGCTTTCGCAAACGGGCTTACGTCCCATGAACCCTGAGGCAAAAATACGCAAATATTTGCTGTCATCCGACTTTTACGACAGCCTCTTCTCTCTTCGCAGTATAATGAAGTTAAACAAAGGCATAGCTAAGGGTAAACATGCTAAATGTCTCAGGGAATTCTTGAGAGTTCTGTTGCGGGACTGTGAGGTGACTGTGGATATGCTCTCTGACGATGCAGAGGAAGGGGCTGCTCTTGCATTCAAGTGGGGCCAAGTCACTGATTGTTTCGTTGAGTCAAGAAAGTTTATGAAGCTACCGTCAAGGCTTCATGAGATTTATTTCATGAAGCAGTTGTATCAAAGCAAGAGCTCAGACGTACGTTGTGATGGTTTGCCTGACTTTGTGATACAAGTGGTTGAGAGGATGAACCCCTGGCAGCTGATGAATTCTGTGTCCCGGACTGTTTCGGATAATCGCCTTTATGAGAGGCAGTACCAGGCTGAGTTTTATAGGGCTGCTTTAACGGTCTTGCCCAGTGGTTCATGGCTGTCACCAGATGTTGGGAAATTACTCGGAGCTGAAGGATATATTGATTTCTATTTGTCCGAGCCATACCGTTGGGGCATTAAGTTTATCAGAGACGGGAACGGATTGGAGGCCCACTTAAATAGATTCATGGAAGGTGGCAAATATCGTGAGCTCGTATGCTATGGACATATGGAGGATTATGTCATCTTGGACTTCACAACGAAGCTTTCGTTTAAGCACAGGCTTGATAGTGACGAGCACCTCATCCATGTGGTCTTCAGAGATGATTTCAAGACAGCAGTCCTTTCTGGTTCACGTATCAGCAATGGGAGCTGTTCAATACCCGTAAGAGGTGCAGGACTTGGGACATAATTGTGCATGGCAAGCATGAGGATTGCAGGATACTGTGATGTGCAACTGTCAGCACACCAGGTTTAGGGTTTAGGGATTAAGGATTTAGAGTTTAGAATTACATGGATGTTTTATGAGTTGAAATAATATATTAGTTGAAAGGAATAAAACAAATGAATTTATATGGGTATTTTATTAAAATTCTTTGTAGAAAAATAGATTATTTAATATTACAATAACACATAAAAATTATTGGTTTATCCTTGTTGCAGATGGAGGTTTCAACTAAGAATCCTGAACCCTACCTACTACATATTGTCACCAATTATTGTCCAAATGTCCAAATGTTTAGGGTTTAAGGTTTAGGATTACATGGATATTCCATAGATTTTGGACTTTTTATTTTTAAGTTTTGACTTGACCTACCTCCTATTTTTGATTACAAATTCAATGGTGTAGTCGGAACCTCATACAAGTGTCTAGATTTGAAGATACGAGCATGTGAAATTTGGATTTAGGATTTAGGGTTTAGGATTACATGAGTGTTCTGTGGGTTTTTAACTTTTTATTTTTAAATTTTGATTTGACCTACCCCTTCATTTTCAATAAATGCAAATTCAATGGTGTAGTCTGAAATTCATACAAGTGTTTAGATTTCAAGATATGAGCATGCAAAATTTGAAAATTTATAGCTTACATGGGTGTGCAAGAGTATTTTGACTTTTCATTTTTGAGATTTGAGGGTACCTATCACCTTATTTTTGGTTTAGAGTTGAGGGTTTAAAAAATCCTAGGTAGGAAGAACGTCCCAATATGGGCATCAATTATTATCTCTATTTTTTTGCACTCATCCTAAGATAAGGAGTAAGGTATACTTGTGAAGCATTTTACCTTGACTTAGCAATATTTAGCAATATATCAATTATGTTATTCATCCCATTAGTATGCATAGTATGTGTAGATACAAGTCGAAATAAATAGAAATAGTAGTAATAACAACTTTTTAATAGTAATATGAACATTTGCATGTAATAAGCAATAGATATATGTCAATATCTCCATTTACAAAGTACATTTATAAGAATGTATTAGAATTTTTTTTTTTGGATAGCAAACTTGATTATGCCAAAAAAACTCGAGATAGTGGGCCTCACCTGTGCCCGTTCCAAAAACCATATAAATAATAGGATGTAAGATTAGTGAGGATACAATAAGTGTCTTAAATCCACTACATATGCTATAGTTTTCACAAGAACAAAATATCCAAGCAACAAAATAAATTACAACATCCAAAACAAAATCCCTTTCTTTCTATTCTTTCTCTTGTAATCCCGTATTTTTTGTAGCTATTTTGCTTAAGCAACAAACTTTGAGCACTTGACTACCACTGAACTACTAGTGTTTGAACTTCCATATTTTTGAAATCCTATTTGCAGTCTTTTAAATCATGGTGCTCTAAGGACTAGGTTCTCATGTTTGTTGTGTAAGTTTGCACTTAATTAGAGAGTGCTCTTGTAGCTAGATCCATTCCTCAATGTAAAAAGATTTGCTTTATTGTAATGCAAAATTTCTTTGTCCTATATGGGGTTTAGAGTTTAGGTTTTAGGATTTTATGATTTAGGGTTTAAAATTTAGGGATTTAGGATTTAGATTTTAGGATTTTTAGATTTATGATTTTAGGGTTTAGGATTTAGGATTTAGGATTACGAGAGTGTCCTAGAGGATTTAGGGGTCCCAATTTGTTAAGATTCTAAGTGACATGTTTATGTCTCAAAATTCACAATCTTATAAGGATTTCAAAAATCCTTAGTTTTTTTTGAAATTTTGAGTTATGTGAAAGTTAGGATTAGGATTTTTAAATTCTAATTTTAATCTTAAAATACATATCAATCAAGGATTGGAACCCCTTGTACATGTGTTCTTACTCTGCTTGGACACATCCTAATATCGATATTGGTCTATATTCTTAACCTTCATCACTTCTTTCTTCTCTTCTTCCTTCTCTTCTTCGTGCATTGCATTGCATTTCATGCATGTGTTATAAGTTTATAGACAAATTCCTTATTATCACAAGAACTTTTGAATTAAAAAACATATCTCAAAACATCTGCATCTTGAACATCAAGATATAATTTTTATTTTAAATTCAAAAATATCTTCATCATTTGAATTAGCATCCTTACCACGTGAACAAATATCAATTCCATCTTGCTTTCCATCTACAGCTTACAAACGAGTAAAAATAGAAATCATAATCATCAAATTTTAAGATATATTTTTAGATCAATCATGGTTTTATCACTACATTATATAAATACATATTGTGGGCTTTGAAATAATTGCAAAGTCTTAAGGAGACAATCTTTTAGCTTGTGGAACATAAAAGAAAGACCAAAGAAGTACAAGTAATCTGTGGACCATAAATATATTCTCAAAGGTATTAAAAAATAGGCTATTCAATGTAATAGTCTTACCTTTTCATATAAGAAATAAAAATATACAAAATATACACAAAATACATCTAATATTTATCATATCAAAGTACAAACCACCTCAACAAAACATGTGTGATGGACAATTTGTAATATAATCATGAGCATCTCCAAGTGTCTAGATACAATCCACAAAAACTCAACTGAAAATAACAACTACGAATGTTACTTAGATAGAGTCAGCTATAAAAAAAAGATGGTATAAAAGATCCCAAACACAAAGGGCTTTGATGCCATATAAAGTTCCATCTCTATTGCCACTGCAGTTACTTGTTTTGTTAGCCTTGCATCTAAATTTGGCCCTATCGCTTAGAGCAGAAATAACAGCTATGTCCAAGATCACCACTACTGTATCACTGATTATTTACTTGTAGAATAGTAGAGCAATATTCTTAATTGACTTGAATCTAATCATCATAAAGAATAGCAATGAAGTAAAGAATTCATGTATCCAAGCAAGTTTGTCCCAACAAAATGACATGTGATATAAAAAGCATCTAGATTCCAAAAACACTCTTATTTGCTTCTTAAGCATTGAGCTAATCTAATATCTAAGCTCTCAAATAATTAGAAAAGACGATCACCGAACTTAATGTATCTAAGTCTTTAGGCTGATTATTATGAAGAAAATATCAAGACACCAGTCCCAGTGCTTTCAACAATCTTGTGACATAATATGATATCTAGAGTTTGTAGTCAACATCCAGCAGATATTTCATTAGAGTTTTCTTGCATCCTAACTTCTTGCGAATCTGTGAACGTGCACTCTTGCCTTATGAGAGCCTATCTCTCAAAATTTGAGCAAGTTAAATTGGTACAAACTATAGGTTGATATACTCCAATCATTTGTATCAAACGGCTAGCAGGCGCTACAAACTAAGCATTTCATGTGAACACAATAAATTCCTTTTTAGAAAAGAAAGATATAAGAAAATTGAGATACAAATTCCAATCAAACAATTAGATCAGCTCTAGCTAATTTTCAAACACCGATTTAGCGAGATGGATTGTTCATAGTCCAATTTGATATCTTTTAGAGTTTTACTTCATACAAAATTATTTTTTTCACTTTTCTTTTGAAGAATAATTTTAATAGAAATATGTCTAAGAAGTAAAGAAGCTCTTGAAACACATTCTTCAAAGGCTAATCACTTAAGTGTGAAGGAGCAAAAATACTATACATAGCAACATTAATAAAACATCACATTAAGATATCCCACAAACCAACACCATGCGTATTTGAATATACTTGAATTGTTGCAAAACATTCTTGATAATACTTCTATAGTCGAAGCACTTAAAACTACCGGCCAGTAACTCTGATCACACTTTATTAGTTCTTGTAACAATTCTACTAATTGATATAAGCTTTCTAATTTCAAAAGTATGGAGCTCCATCAATCTGCAAGTATGCATTTTTATTATATTAGTAATTTATAGAAGATCCAAATGAGAATAGTTAACTTATTATGATAGCATATACACAAAAATCAAATTAACTCGCTTATATATGCAAAGAAGGTTGTAGAACGCTAGCCATATATCCTTGCCATTTTTTTTTTTTTTATTATTTTGGCTCTGAACACGTTTAGTATGGTGAGCTGCAAATTGCTGCATAGCATCTTTCAAAATTGAATCAAACGTGTTCCACAGACAACACCATATGAAAGAGTAAAAACTTTACGTTTTAATACTTACAGGTAATGAAATACAGTGCTTTATAATAGAGAGGTGAAATA
This sequence comes from Physcomitrellopsis africana, assembly GCA_036785485.1. Lineage (NCBI taxonomy): Eukaryota > Viridiplantae > Streptophyta > Bryopsida > Funariales > Funariaceae > Physcomitrellopsis > Physcomitrellopsis africana. The sequence goes on from JAWRVF010000028.1 coordinate 985,432, forward strand.
TTAGTAAATGAAAAAATAAGAAGTGGTAGTTTCAATACAAGAAAATAATGGTCAACTTCATACATAAAAGAACATGGACAATGTATCTCAAATATTGTTCAGAGATTGCCAATTGTAGCATATTGTAGCAGTGTATGATGTGGTTGAAATCCACAAGCATACTTGTAGAATTGCAATTTTGCATCTTCTCATACTCCTTGACATATATATGAGGCCCAACATCTATATGCATATTGTCACTTACTTGCGATTGTGCCACAATTTCAACTGTGAACTTGCTACAACTTGTAAGATTAATCATGATTCTATTATAGAAATAACATCATAGAAAGATCAATTCCTGAGACCACTGTTATATCATGATATAACCACTGCTCTTATAAAGTTACGAGTATTAATATAACATTTGGGAATCAAATGCACTCACATTGTGATTCCACGGTATTTTTCCAGTTTCTAATTTTCCGCAATCATTTTCAAATATCATTTTATTATTCTTGTGATCCCAATCACCATTATAGCATGAAAAATTCAATTATAAAATTCAAAATAAGAGTGTAAAATCCTTGTAGAGTATTTACTCTCACAAAGATAAGAGCTTGATTTTAAATCGGAAGAAGGGTGTATTGGCACCGTGCTAGAAAACTTCAAGAACAATCAAAATAAGCAATACCATTCAAAATTTATAAGGCTAATAATCATATATAGTACTATCTCTAAATATAATTACGAATGTTGTGATATAAAACAACTAAGAATAAAAAGCAAGCATGCTTATCCGTGTAGAAAATTCGGAAAAAAAATGTTTCACAAGCATCCCAATTATCTTGTCACTTGAATTGAATAAATAAACTTGGTCACAATACTCTCTATTATGACAACCTTTGTTTAGCTCCTTCAAATTCCATGTAACAAGAACCAAAATCAAACAGAACTAAAACTTGAAGTTGTAGCCGCAAGTAAATTATCCACACTTATTTTCTATTTACATGTGAAGCTTATAGAGGCCATTGCAGCATACAGAATCATATCTTGTTGTTGAATCCTTCGCAATGTTACATGGTCCAGAGGCAAAAACAAATAGCTGAGTATCCTAATTAGTACCATTTCTCTCTAATGAAGATGAATGATATGTGAAATTTTGATGAATAATCCATTCATTTATTCATATATCCATCCATCCTTAGCCAATGGCGATGTATATTTATTGAGCAGAATAGTTGTCTTTTCCAATTCTAGTAGCACTTTCTCTTTTTTTCTTGCAATGGGTGGCTCTGGTTGGAATGAGTTCATGTTCATTATACAAACACTCTATTACCCAAGTTAACAGAGTTCTTAAGTGGGAAATGAGGAGGTAGGGTCTCTTCTACATGTATTCCTCTTAATTGCCATCTCCTTCTTAAACCTACCATAAATCAACTTAGCATTCACAATTCAACTTAAGGGGGAGGGGAAATAATAAGGGAGAAACAATAGGAGAGTAAAACCATTCTAGAGATTTGTGAAACCAAAGTCAAGCCACCATTTTTATCAACATCTGAGATTGAATTAGTCATTAGAATAGAAGAAGAAGAAGCTCAATCATGCTTGAGGTCTCATAAATCTTAATATGTCTATTACATGGAACCGTGACCAGGTTTAAGAAATAAGATTCAACCTCTTCAACATACAAGAAAACATGCACTATCAAAAAATATAAAATAAAAACTCATCTCAAATATACACTAAATTGCTTACTTTCAATATACTATAATTCTCTAAATCATCCATTATGTCCAAACCTTTGACAAAAGAAACACAAGTGCATCAGTTGACTGACATATTCGAGCAATTTGACCTATACAATATACAATTATATTTGGATCTTGTGTAAAAAATCACCACATATTAGATTTCACCATTAAAATATTAAATCCAAAAATTAGAATCAAAATCAAAATTAAAATTAACAATCTTTTTGTGATTTCATACAAATAAGAGTACAAAAAGCTGCCTCCAATATAAAGATAGATAAAAGATAATACTTTCTTTTATCAACACAAATGATAACATATCCACATGAAGGATATTTATTAAAGCAACTCGTTACAATAAAGAATATATGTATAATTATACACAAGCACATCAAATCAATTCTTTTATTCAAAACACACATACAAACATAAAAATACCATAAACTATGGTTCTAGAGATATAATTTGAAAGCTTGAACATAATGTCAATGACAAAAAAAAAATAAAAAATAACATCCAACTAATCTAGATGATTCAATCGACACCTGGAATATTAAGACCTCTTGCAACTACATCGGTACACACCAACAAACTTGCTATCATGCTAAAAAATATTGCAAATGATTTCACTCAAGTTATCTACATGGGACATAACAAAATCTTTTAGATAACAATAATGCCAACTATAAGGTTGAGGATTTAGGATTTAGAATTTGGATGTTAATGAGGTCATGGACCAAAGTGGAATGAAAAACTTTACAGAGTTATGGTAGCTGCCCAACTCATTGTCCTCTGTTGTAATTCTTCCTTTTCCTTCTCCAAGGCTTACATGAATGCACAACATGTATGTGTGTGGTTCTTTTGCAGCCTTTTTTGTTGCCCCCTCCCCTTCCTCTTGCATTGCATTGCTTTACATTGCGTGTCTCTTTTTTTCCTAATTTCATCCCAATCTCGCCTTCTCCCCTCTCCTGCCGTCTTCTTAATAGATCATGATGCCATAACATTCCCTACTGTGTATAGTCTTCTTCTCCTTCACTTTGTTTTAATAATGGCTGAGCCAAATGCTTCTATGTATTTATATTATAATTAGAGGTTTAGGATATAGCATCCCATCAGTGCCAAATACTTTCATGTATTTACATCATAGTTAGAAGTTTAAGATATAGCATCCCATCAGTGCCAAATACTTTCATGTGTTTACATCATGGTCAAAGGCATGTAAAGGCATCTCATCAGTCCCATCTTTCTCTATTTCATGCTCATTGCATCACCTCTGTTGAATTCACTTTGTGCTTGTTGTTCCATCATTCTTTAGTGATCAATCGTGGCCTAATCATGTTCGTATATAGGTTTCTTCATATTCCTACTCATGCCAGCGATCAGATGGATTGGTCCATGAGTTGCAACTCCAATAATGATTTGGTCACTTCCTTAAAATCATCATGCCCTACAACATGGCGAATTTGAAGTTGATCAAGTTCTCTTCTTGTAGAAAAAAAATGCTCCAACTGCTGGACCCTATCTAGTAAGTCAAAGCACACTCTGAACCTTTGTCCTTAAGAATACAATGCAATGCAATGCAATAGATTCTTGATACCACTATCTGATTTTTATTCCTCTAATTTTTCTCCCTGTCATGGAAGAATATTCTTTTCCTTCATATATCATGAGGCTTTTGAATAGACAAAGATCCTCCCTCCACACCATGTACAAATGCATTGATTGTCCTCAAATCCCCTTCTTTTGCTCTAATAGAAGGGTTGCTTTGTGACCTTGGGAGTTTAGACATTGAAGATATTGAGCAAACAAGCCTAAGTTTGAAATAACAAAAGGAGTTGAGGTTGATACAACAACTGCGGCAATCACTTTTGCCAATGGTGGAAGCCAAATTGAATGATCTTGCACCACTTTGTAGTTTAGTAGATTCCATGAGCCCATCCTATTTTTTCAATCTCTGAAATATTGGAAATACAAATGAAGCAGCATGATATGTGGGGCTTGTGCCAAGATCAGCAATACTCAGAAGATTGTGTGGTTCTTTTTTCCAAGAAGTTGATAATAGAAGTGCCAAAGCATTTGCTAGAGATTGACACATGCAAGTTGGTAGTGAAGAATGTCGTGGAGAAGATTTTCATCTCATAGAACATTCTTATCCCGACAAGTCTATAATCGACAAAAAATAGTGTGGTACTATAATTGCTTATAGTATATAAAATCCAATCAAAATATATAATATGTTCATGAATTCTAATATGTGCTAGAATGGTTAGAAATATAAATTAAAAGAAGTTGGTGTAAGAAACTTTATTTTAGATTTTTATTTAATTTGGTTATGGCGTTTAAATTATATAGGATCTAAATATTTAGTATAAAACCTTAAGAGGTAATTGGGGTCCAAAGAAGAAGAATCAAACTACTAAGAGGCTTATTTGGAAGGATGAAAATAAATTGTGGATAAATGAAGGCAAGGGATTTAGCTCTTCATTCTAATTGGTCAATGGCCATGCCCAATAGGCTTTGACGAGGCTGCTTGTAACAAGAACAAAGATTTTGGCAACTTCAAAGAGAGCACTCAAAAATCAAATACTAGAATTAAAAAGTTTCTTTTTTGTACTACAAGTTTGGTATAAAAATTGAGAGATTTGGAATTTTTATGAAGGAGAAGTAGGCGCTTGAAATTAAGGTATACAAATAGTACCTAGTGTCACCTTTTTGAGGATTTTAGGAATTGTACAAGAGCTTTTGGAGATTGAGAGGTACAGCTAGAGAGGTGATTTTAAGATCTACACTTTATATAGAAAATTACTACATTTAGAATCCTAAAAAAAGAGATATTAGGAGTCAAACACAGTAGATTGAATCCCAAGGTAGTAAATAGGCCATTTTATTGATAGTAATGGTTTTTGCCATATCTTGAGCTTTTGAATGAAATTTTATTTGAAAATTTTTAAAATGGTAAATCTTTGTACTAAAAAGCTACATACCAAAGTTTCATAGCATTTGGACATTTAATTTATGAGATATGAAGAATTTAGTACATAGATGTTTGTAAACAAGGGTTTGAAGCTACCGCTAGGATTTTGGCGATATCAAAAGATTGGTAAAGAATTGACAATTGAAATTTGTAGTAGTAGTTTTTAAAAACACATTAGTATTTTTTATAAATTTTGAGTTAATTTGGATAGTTGGATTAAAAGTTATGGGTTATTGAAATTCGGAAAAAATTCCCTTCTTTCAGGGGAATGAGGGTTTTAGAGCATTATTATCTTTTGAATGGTTTGATGAAATAAGACTTATATATTGGATGTAATAGCCCTATAAAAAAATCTTTTATATAAATTTGGAGGTTTTATTATACTTGGATCTTGATTGAGTAATTAGTGGTAGTTAGAAGCCCAGTGCTTTTTTGAGGCAAATTCTCTCTACCATGTCATTATTGGTGCTTCCACTGAGAGAGTCTTAAGGCATTAATTATTCAACAAGCCAAAATGGAAGATCAAAATCTTGGGTTTGGATTACTAGGGGGAGTAGGTATCTAGGATTTATTTAGGGTATTTGTTCAATTTATAGATGAGAGGCAACGGACTCAAGGGGATGATAAGAGCACTACCAATGCCTTACAGGTAGTGGTAGATAAGACTGGGAGATTTGATGGAAGAAACATTACCAAATTTTTAAAAGATTGTACAAGTGAAATGGAGATACATCAAATTTTAGAGGTGAGAATGATTACCATCTTTGATTTAGCAGTAATACTTGAGATTAGGGAGAGGGTGCAAGAGTTGCGTGAAAAAATTACATTATCAAATAGATTTGAGGAACTTCTGAAGGATGAGTTTTTTGAAGAAGACTCAGAGATGATGACCAAAAGATCATTTTTGGAGTGGATAGAACAAAGGCCAGGGAATTAGATAGCTCCAAATGAATTGATCAAAGAATTTAAAAGGAAGTTTGGCCAATTACTATAGCAAAAGAGACAACTATTGGACACTAGGAAGACTAAGTTATTTTTACAAGCAACTGATGAAGATTTGGAGGACAAGTTATTTTTTTCATCTTGCAGACAAGACATCTGAGAGTAGATTTATAAATAATTGGAGGTTGGTGAAAGAGATAGTAGGGCTTGTGGCCAAGCAGTAAAAGATTAAGACTCGAAGGTCATTATCACAGTTGGAGCCAGTATCTGCAATCCCAAGTTCAATACCACTACAGAAGACAAACAAGGCTACTTAGGATGATGCCATTGAAGAGCAGGTTTAGGATATATATGATTTTAGGATAGAAATGAGTGAACTTAAGAAAGCTTAGAAGGCCAGCTCATCGAAGACAATTGAAAGCTTGAAGGGGTTTGTAGAAAGATGCATGTGGTGTGACAGTTCAGACCACAAGCGAGGCAAATGTGAAAGCTATAGAGCTGCAATCAAGGAGAATATTGTGCATTTCAAGGAAGGAAGGATAAGACTAGCAAGTTCTGATGTGCCTTTGAGGACCAACTTTGAAAAAAGAGGTATGAAAAAATTGATAGATGAGCAAACAAACAAAGGTAGTACCATATACAAAAATGGAGCAGAATCTTATTCTATTACAGTTGAACAAAGTGCAATTAAGATTGTTTCTCCACCAGCTATAGAGGCCATAATCAAGGGAGTTGAAATCATCAAGAAGATAACTTGTTAGAATGATCCAGTTGATATTATTAATATCAAAGTATTTTTAAATGAAAATCAACAGAGTGATGATTTAAATGATGCTATGGTTGAAAAGAAGAGAGGTAGAGTTGCTCATGAAGAAGATGTTGTTGAACCTCTAAGCAAAAGGAGGTCTCTAAGGAATAAGGAAGCTTTTTAGGGGCAAAAATCAGAGAAGATGCCTTTTTTTGTCTATCTTGGCGATGCACCATTACCAAAAGAATGCTGAGAGAAGGACAAAGAAAAGAAGAAAGATAGCACATGCAAGTCCAAAGATAAAGGTCTTGTCTATAAGCTTCAATATGATATTGAAACATCAACAGATATGAAGAATATCTTAGAGGAGAAGATTTTGGATGCCAAAATTGAATTCATTCTAAGAGAAGCTCTTGGTATTGTAAAGAAGGATTTTCACAAGCTAATTATTGATGTAATAAAGAGAAAGAGGCAAATGACATCTGAAGCTATTGTGGTGGAAGCATTGGATACTCATGTGACTAAAGATGAGGAAGAATAAATAGGGTAGGTATTTGCACAATCTATATTATTAGAGTTTGAAAACATAGTTGATATGGAAGGCACGGCTCAAATCAATCATACCAAGGATATGGGAGGATATCAAATAAAATGTATACCAATAGAATCTGGTAAAAAAAGGAAGATTACACAAGAAGCACGAGTTATCTGTTCTTCAAAAAGAGATGGTGATGAGATGGAAAGTGATCGCTACTCAGTTTCGTATTAGGCTAGGGCTACTATAAAAATACAAGTGAGGTTAGAAAATTCTAAAGATTCAGTTTTAGCCTTGGTTGATCATAGATCAAAAATTAACATCATATCGAGGCGGATGTATGAGAAGAACAAGTGGCCAATTGATATCAACCATGACTGGATAATTAGAGCTACAAACAATGAGCAAGGCGATTTATATGGAGCTTGTCCAGCTATGAAGGCCAAGATTGGAGATATGGAGGTGGAGCAAAACTTCTTTGTGCAAAACTTTGCTACATATCCGATAATACTTGGTCAACCTTATATCACAACTGCTAGGATGGAGACTAGAGTGTTGGATGATAGTTTATATTATGCCTCAATTTGTAGTGTGATGGAAAAAAGGCTGTACAATTCCTTACTGTGAAGCCTATTCATGAAAGACACAGAGAGCAGTTAAAAAAAAATACCTTGAGAGCTAGGAAACAGATTCTTGGATTTCTAAAGAGTACCTTTGTAGCATGGGAGAATATGGGTGAAAATAGATTATCTACAAATTCCAATGTAGATAATTTGAGTTTTGGTATTTGAGTAATGATGGATTTGTGAGCTTTCAAAGGATTGATGATTTAAATCTTGTAAATAAGAAAAGAGTAAAAAAATAAGAAAAAAATTTAAAAAGAGTGAGATTAGTTTCAAATGATGAAGCTATAGTTGGAATATTAGAAGAAGTTGGATTGGAAGATGGATTGATGCAAGTTATAGAAAACTTAATTACAAGGATGGAAGAAGATGTTATTGTGGAGATACAATCAAGAGAGGCTTATGAAGAATTGAAGGAGATGGTAATATGTATTAGATCTATTACAAGCTATGGATTAAAACCTGAGGCTATTGTGCAAACCAAGTATAAAATTGTGGCCAAAAAGATGAAACCAATGGCCACTCAATTACTACCTATTACTATGGAACACATCAAGCAAGCAATCAAGGAACTAAGATTGAGAGAAAAGCACAAAATTGGACATCAATTTACTCAAGAGTCATAGGCTAAGCTGAAGATTGGAAGAGGTGATTTCTTGACAATACTAGAAAGAATAATGTTTTAAGAAATGCTTATTAGACATGATAAGGTATTTACCTTAACTTTTGATGAAATTGGATGTGTGAATCCTAATATTGTAGTACCTATGGTAATTTTCACTATACCACATGTTCCATGGGATTTAAAGCCTATACTTGTACTTAGAGCTTTGCTTCCTAAGTTGATGGAATTATTAAAACAAAAGGTAGAGATGGATATCCTTGAACCTTCAATTGCTCCCTATTCAAATAAATGGTTCACTGTACCTAAAAAATCAGAGGCATTGAGATTCATTCAAGATATGCAACCAGCAAACAAGGTGACTATTTGAAATATGGGATCAGGTCCTGTAATAGATGAAGTAAGTAAATAATTTGCCAGTCATGCCATCTATTCTATTAGAGATTTATATTTTAGATATGATCAGTTTCAATTGACTAAAGAGAGTAGAGATTTGACCACCATGAAGATTCCTTTGGATTTAATGACAATGCATATCTTACCTCAAGGTGCAACCAACTCAGTGGCTCATATACAAAATGCTATGAATCAAATAATTAACGAATTTGAAACTGAGAAGATCATTCTATTTTTGGATGATATACTTATGAAGGATTACAAAGAAGAAGATAAGGATGAAATTTTGGATGCTAAAGATTGCAGGCAGTTTATCAAGCAACACATTGAAGATGTAGCTCTGATATTGGAGAAGCTTGAATTAGTTAATTTGACATTATCTATGAAAAAATCAAGCTTTGGAGTTGGTGAAATTCTGGTGGTGGGACACATGTGTGGCAAATATGGTAAAAAATCAAATCCAAAAAAGATTGATGCTATATCTAGAATGAAGGCATATGAAAGTGTTATAGAAGTTAGAAGATTTTTGAATGCATGTGTATTCTATTACATTTGGGTACCTCACTTTGCACATATCTCAGAGCTACTATACAAGCTATTGAAGAAGGATAAGAAGTTTATCTGGAAGGATAAACAAGAAGTAGCTATGAAAAATTTGAAGAAGATTTTGAATTCACCGCCTGTCCTTAAACGGGTAGATTATCAGTGTGAGAGACCAATGGTTGTAACAGTGGATACAAGTCCAATAGCAATTGGATAGGCTATTGGATAAGATGATAGAGAGGGAAGGAGGTTTGCTATAAGATTTGGAGCCAAGATTCTTACAGAAAGGCAAAGGGCTTATCTACAAGTTAAAAGAGAAATTTGGAGAGCACTCACTACTCAAAAGATTGAGAGGAATTATTTAATTGGAGCTAGAGTGGTTTTGGAGATAGATTATTTGCCTTTACTTAAAATGGTAATCAACTGTACTACTCTAGATATTGCTATGTTGAGATGGATAGCGTATATAAAAATATTGAATCTTATTTTGATATACATTACTGATAAAAAGAACTTGATGGCAGATATGATGTCTAGAGCTAGATATATCTTTGAAGATGAGATGATGGCACATGAAGAGGGTGAACATCAAGAAGAGAGGAACTACGGGTATTCATTTGCTACTAATGGAGTGGATTTTGGAGATAAGGTTCAAATCTTCCATGAAGATTTATATGAAGACAGGTTGAGGGATATTGGAATTTATTTAAGTACAATGAAGAGGCAAAAAGACTGATAAGATAAGACTTTCAAGGATATCATGCACCAATCCTATATTTATTTGCTTAAAGATGGATTTTTATGGAAGAGGCCTAAAAGGGGTGATAAAATTTCATTGAGGGTGGTGGAAGACCTTAAGATCAAGAATACAGTTTTGAAAGAATTTCATGATACACTCTGGGCAAGACATAGAAGAGTTTGAGCTACTTATATTAAGATCAAGGAGAGATATTGGTCGAAGGACTTGTACAAGGATGTTGAAGATTTTGTGAGTTCATGCACAATGTGTCAACTATAGTCTAAGGTCAGACATATAGACGGGCTACATCCTACTTATCCACTTGCTATATATTTTCAATGTGTGATTGATTTGGTAGCTATGCCATCAGGTCTTTGGAGCATGAAATATTTGATTCTGGCAAGAAAAGAGCTATCAAATTACGTTGAAGGAAGAACATTGAGAACCAAGATTATAAAAGTAATATGCAAGTTTATATTGGAAGATGTTTTTAGTAGATATAGAAGCATTAGAAGGATGAGAGCTGATAGAGGAGAATTGGATGCTGTTGAAGCAAGAAAATTCTTTAATAGATATGGTGTTCATCTAAAGTTGACTACTTTTTATAATTTGGAAGCCAATAGAAAGAGTGAGTGTCAATTCATTATATAAAGAGTGAGAGTTTAAAGCCTTGAGAGACAATTGGGATCCAAAGAAGAAGAATTAAATTACTAAGAGGACTATTTGGAAGGATGAAGACAAAGTGAGGATGAAAGAAGATAAGGGGTGAAATTCTTCATTCCTATTGGTCAATGGTCATGCCCAATAGGCTTTGAGGAGGCTGCCTACAACAAGAACAAGAGTTTTGGCGACTTTAAGGAAGCCATTCAAAAATCAGAGACTAGGATTAGAAAGCCTATTTTTTGTACTACAATTTTGGTGTAAAAATCGAGGGATTTGGAGTTTTAATGAGGGAGGAGTAGGCACTTGAAGTTAGGGTATACAAATTGTCTCTACTCTCACTCTTTTGAAGATTGAAGGATTTTTATGAGAGCTTTTGGAAATCGGGAGGTGCAACTAGAGAGGTGATTTCAAGATCTATACTTGATGAGGAAGAATTATTACCTTTGGATTTCTAAAGAAGGAGATATTGGGAGTCAAAGATAGCAGATCAAATTCCAAGGCAGTAAGTAGGCAGTTTTGTTGATAGTGTTGGGATTTGCCATAGCTTGAGTTTTTGGATGAATTTTTGTCTCAAACTTTCCAAGAAGGTGTATTATTATGCTAAAAAGCTATGTATCAAAGTTTCATAGCATTTGGACTTTTGGTTTGTGAAATATGAAGAATTTAGTACATAGGTGTTTGTAAACAAGGGTTTGAAGCTATTGCTAGGATTTTGGCAATATCTTATGATTGGTAATGAATCAATTGTTGAAATTTGTAGTGGTAGTTTTTAAAAATATATCAATTCTTTATGTAAATTTAGAATGGATTTAAATAGTTGGATTAAAAGTTATGGATTATTGAAGTTTGGAAAAAATTTCCTTCTTTCGAGGGAATGAGGGTTTTAGAACATTGTTATGTTTTGAGTGGTTTGATGAAATTAGACTTATGTATTGGATGTAATAGCCCTATGAAGAAATCTTTTATATAAATTTGGAGGTTTTGTTATACTTGGATCTTGATTGAGTAATTAGTGGCAGCTCGAAGCCCAATGCTTTCTTGAAGCAAATTCTTTCTATTACGACACCGATCTATGTGCAAGGATGGATCTTCATCTTTTGTGCCATAAAAATTTGGTAGATGTGTGGGAATATTTGTTGCAGCTAAGTCTCTTGGCACCACAATGGATAAGCCTTATGGCATCACCAATGGATCATTTGGTAGTCTTTGAGCTATTTTTTGAAGAATTGTATCTATCCTAGGTTTTGTATCAACTGATTTTTCTAAAGTTTGTCCGTTATCCACTATCTCAAAGGTTAAAAATGAATCTAACTCTAATACTCTACTAGATCTTTCTAATGGTGGTTCTTCACCTCCTTGTCCTTGATTACTCTCTTCAATCACCACTTCAAGTTCAAATGTCGTTACAGTAATCACCTCTTCGAATTCTACGTGGTCTTTCTTTTCTATTATCTTGTTGGATTCTCCTAAAGTTTTTTTTGCCGCACCTTGTCTTTTCAACTTTTTCTTCAAGCCCCCTTTCTCAATGCTGTCTCTAATTAGGATCAATTCTAGTTTCTTTGATTGGATTCGAGCGTTCATCTGATCATTTCTAATGAGCCTCACACCATTTTCCACATATTACAACCCATCCTTCCCTCTATTTTTACTTTCTTAAGTAAAATAATATTTTACTTCCTTAAATAAAATAATATTTTACTCACAATGACTATACAAGCTTTTTATTCTAATCCCCTACTAACGCATACATCACGGTATTTCAAGGTGGTGAAAGGTTCTATTTAATCGCCCAAGTCAAGTTTTTAGTAACTCATCTTCTCGCACTCTTGCCAATAATATTCCAATTAATGCTTCACTTCCGCACCAGCTCTACTCCATGATTCTCCTCTCTCCTCCAATTAATTTAAAAATCACATATAAAGTACTTTAGTAGAACTTCATATAAAATTAAATTTGAACTAGTAATCCTAAGCATCAACCTCAAAGTTGCCCCTCAACAAATGCACCATTTATGTAAACCAAGTTCATCCTCTCTTAATTGCGTTTAAAAGTTAGGTAGATTTACTTCACTTACATGTAGATAAAGTAATTTTTAGTAGTTCTATTTATATATTTATTTGCATTAATATATATATATAATGCACAAGTCATCTCACTAAATTCCAAGCAATGGATTTTTACTTCGTATTAATTATCAAAATATTTGATTATTAGATCAACCCTCATTAAAGATTAAAATAACATCTTTAGATTCTTTAATTCTAACTTTATCATGTATATTCCATTATCACATCTTAAGAGCCTTCCATAGACATAAAATTCCTCGCTCCATCGGCCTTGCTCCAGCCACCACCATTGACAAGCTCACCAAAATTGTAGCTAAAATTTGAGAATTTATAAGTCATTCTATTTTTTTCCAAATTTGACAATTAAGATATTTTTAGAAAGTTATTTAAGTCTTTTATAAGGAAAAATTATCAACTCAGCTATCCTACCTTATATTAGACCCACAACTCCGAAATAACATACTTAGGTAGTAACTGCAACCCAACTATGCTCTAATCTTTGAAAAATTATATCTCACTTATTTTCTAACTAAATTATACATTCTAAATAGCTTTAGAAATTTAATAAAAGAATCTACAAGGAAAAAAATATGAACCAAAGATATAAACCTAATCTAAGACTTCAGATTAGATCTAGTCGCCGCCAACCGAATCCATACCTCAAAATATTCTTCTCTTTTGAAAATTCATAACTTCTTGTATACACTACCAAATTACAAAAAAAAAAATGGCTATGGAAAGTTAGAAGAGAGATCTATTAGAAAAAAAATATTGAATATTATATTTAATATTAAAAATATGGCCTATTTTGTGGCCGAAAATAGCCAAGGAGGTCTCACACCTCAACTCTAACACACACAATAAACCTTCCCAACTATATCCTAAGAGACTAAGAGAGGGGGAAAACATCCACACATATTCCACACACCTACATATACCTCCTTTAGAGAGAGAGCTTCTAGAGCAAGAAAGATAGAGAGAGAGTGAAAGGAGAGAAGGGCGGCCATCTAAAGCCACCTCTTCAATTCTAGCTGCCAAGCCGCCCAGGACATGGCAACTAGCCCTAAAGAGCCTCTTCTACTTTTATCCCCCTCTAACTTACTTTTCAACCACACAAAGGCTGATTCTTTTTTATCATGTCCCTTTTTATTCTTTCTAATTATTTCTAATCCCAAAAATTATCTACCAACAATCTCTTTGACTCTTGCTTGGTAGTTTTTCATCTTCTTCTTTTTTTTTTTTTTTTTTTTTTTTTTTTTCCACATAATTTTATAAAAGCTTTTATAAGATTGGCTCCATAGCCTTCCACAAATCTACCAAGTAATTTCATAAAAAATTCACACAATCCCTCCATACTTTATTAATTTTAACTCTTAATGGTAAAAATCCATATCTTACAATAAAATAATTCTAATTTACTATTTTTCTTAAAAATTCTTGTAATTCCATATTTTTTATTTTTAATATCTAAAAAAAACTATAAATAATAATATATTTTATAACTATAATTTTCTAAATTAATATTGATTTAAATTTTTGCTTTTGAATAAAAATTAGATCAACAAACATGTAAGAGATGAAAATCGGCTTATAATTATTCTTTTTTGGATGGATTTCTGGGTTGGAATCAAATTAAAATTACAGCAAAGGATCAATTAAAGACTACTTTCACTATGGACTAGGGCACATTTGCTTATAAGATGATGCCGTTTAGGTTATGTAACGCCCCGACCACATTTTAAAGGATAATGACACAAGCATTTCAAGATTATTTACAATTATTAATGGAGATGTTTTTAGATTATTTTTGCATATTTAGGACAATAATTGACCATTTGGAATGTCTTGGTAAATATTTGGATCAATGTAATAAGAATGGGATATCTTTGAACTTTGAAAAGTGTTAATTTGGCGTATCCTTGGGAAAGCTTTTGGGACACATTGTTTTTGTGGCTGCTATTGCTACTTATTCAAATAAAATTACTCATATATTGGCCTTACTAAAGCAAGAAATAATGTCGGATGTTTGTGATTTCGTATGCCATGTCAACTATTATTGGCAATTTATTGATTCATTTATAATCATATATTAGTTTTTAACTAATCTCTTAAAGAAACTACTATCAGATGGATCTAGTCCAATTTGGACTTAGGAATGTACAGTTGTATTCAAGGAATTGAAACAAAAATTGATTTTTGTACTAATACTTGTTACACCATGTTGGAAAAAAAAATTTCATATTTATATTGATGTATCCAATGTTGCTGTTAGATCCATATTAAGCCAGAAAGATGAAAAGAATTTGAATCATCCAACATATTATACTAGTTGACAATTTGTTACTATAGAATGAAATTATACTACAACTGCACAGGAAGTCTTGGACATGATCTACTCTATATAGAAATTTTGACATTATTTGCTAAATTATCCATTTGTGTTTCATATTAATCATGATGCTCTTAAGTATATGGTCAATAAATCTCAATTGAATAGAGGTATTGCTTGACAGATGTTATTGCTTTAAGTATTTAATTTTATTAGTAATATTTGACTAGAAAAGAAATATGCCAATATAGACCATTTATCCTGTTTGATCAATATATTGAAAAATGAACCTATCAATGATGCACTTCTTGATCCAAAATTATTTACTATGGATGTAATTTCATTGGATAATAGTGAATTGATTCAATATTTGACATTTCAGATGTTCCCACTTAATTATAGCAAGAAACTTAAGCATCGTCTCATTTTAAAAAATGCGCCATATACTATGATAGGTGACGCTTTGTATAAGCAAGAGAAGGATGGATTATTATGCAGTTGTATATTTTAAAGCGAAGTACGTATCATATTGGATAGATGTCACCTAGATAGTTGCGATGGACACTTTGTTGGTGAGAGTATTGCTCAAAAAGCTTTAATGGCTGGATATTGGTAGTCAACAATGTTTTTAGATGCACATCAATATGTCCAACGCTGTGATCCTTGTCAGCATATTGGTAGACCTATTGGTGCTTTTGCCATATCATTGGTACGAATTTTGGCACAAGCACCATTTGAAAAATGGGGTATTGATTTTGAAGGACTAATTGTACCAACCTCATAAAATGGACAAAAAAGATATATTTGATAGAAATCGATTATATCACAAAATGGACTCAAGCGGTGGCAACAAAAACTGATAATACCAATACAATAGCCACATTTTTATATGAGAATACTATCACTCGCTTTGGATGTTCCAAAGAATTGGTTAGTGATTGAGAAACTTATTTTATTAATATTACAATTACAACCTTGATAGATAAATATAAGATCAAGCATCAAAAAATAATTCTATATCACCTTTGGACCAATGGCTAGACTGAAAAGACCAACAGTATTTTGTATAAAGTTTTAATTAGGACTATGTCAAGAGTGGAAATAGATTGGGATACAAAATTCTTTGTAGCTTTGCGGTATTGTATGATGTGGCTTTCTATCTGGGAATACACTGGGTACCTGGCTGTGGAGAATTTATTTGAAACTTGATGGCAAAAATCCAACAGGTGATTTGTCTTTAATAAAAGGGACAAATAATAAAAAAATATCACAAAAGAGAAATCATATATGTAAACCCTCTTGTATTCAAGTAAATTTGTACATAAAGGGTTCAAATTTCCACAAAAATCTTTCAAAACTTTATTCACCCGCAAGGACTTATTTCTTATTGAACTTTAGAGTCCAATAATTCTTGATCCAACCATTCAGTTTCTATAAAAGTTACTTCAAAGTGTAGATAATCTTCTTAAGTTTCACCACAAGAAAGAATCAATTATAAATTTATTTTCGATTGTGTGATATTTCAAAATCCCTGGCAAGTGCTTAAAACCCTAGCTCAGAGACACCTGAGCTCTATTTTCCTTATATTTCACAAATTCAAAATCCTAATACCATAAAATTTTTGCACATAGTCTTGTGTCATAAACATATATACTCTTCAAAATTTTGAGCCAAAAATCTATGAAATTGCCTAAGTTATAGCTCAAAATGTAACCACTATGTAAGCAGGTTACTTATTGCCCTTAAGTTTGTAAGCATTGACTTCAACTCTCAATATCTCCTTTATCCTAGCTTGGATTTTATTGATCTATATATGAAAATTGTAGCCGTAGAAGTGTTCTCTCCAATCCCAATCACCATTCCTTAATTGCTTTTTGTATGTGCGAGTTATACTCAAAAGAGTGACAGTAGGTCCAAAATTGACACCTTAACTTTGGGCGCCTATAACTTCTTCATAAAAAGTGCAAATCACACAAAATTTGCACCTAAACCAGATCCAAAAACCTAAACCTTATGATCCTAGCCTCTGATGTTTGACTCTTTTCCAAAAACAAACCCTAATTCCTAATAAACCCTCGGGCAGCCTCCTTGAAGCCCATTGGGCATGATTTTTGGCCAATTAGAATAGAGATTTCTATCATCCACCTCTATTCATCCACATAGATGGCCAAACTATCCTTTTTACACTAAAAACCCTTTTTTAACCCTTCTTCTTTTAAGATTTACATACTTGGTACTTTAAGCATCAAATAAAAGAAGTGAATAAGATCTTAAGGATCACCAATGTCTAACATAGGTGACTTAAGATATATACAAGTTACTATCAATATAAAATTAACTTCAAAAGTCACTACTAAAACAAAAATAAGGTTGTAAAAATCTTAATAATAATCTTTTTAATAGATTCCTTCTAAACTAGCAACCTAATCACATCCTATAACTAGTAAAAATCCATTGATATGGCTCTCATTTAGCTATGTAGTAAATTATACATTAAATATATATGTATAATTTTTTTACATTACAGCCGAATCACAACATAACATCCACCCCCTCGAAACTTGTGCATCGTTCGGTATGCACCAAGAAGTATCAAAGTTGTGGTCTGCATCATATCATTATCCATATCATATCAAATCCACTCTCATGAAGTTTCACAATTCATGTACAAATATATATTCCTTCTCTTGCAAGAATACTTTCTTTGATGTACTACTATATCCTTGTTCTATAGTGGTACCTTTCAAAAATCTTTAAACTCCTCATTGATCCTTGGTAATGAGTTACTCCATAGATAATCCCTATTGCGGTCATGATTAGCAGGTATAGTTAAAAATTACATTGCTCATTTATCATCTTGGCTTTTGATGCAAGCATATGCTGATCCATCATCCAATATTTTGGTTTCTATCCTTACAACAATAATATACGGTTGTCCAAGAATTATTGGATAAGAAGTATTATTCTGAACAAAGAAGTTTTGTTCAGTAGATACATCTCCAATTTTCACCTTTACATCTAAATAAGTATCATAAAGATCTCCACGTGTGTTATTTGCTGCTTGGATCACCCAACCATGTTCAATGTCAATGGGCCACCTCCCACATTTATAAATGTCTTTAGACATAATATTGATTTCAGATCCATGGTCAATAAGAGTAACTACTGGATCTGTCAAGTCTCCCACTTTCACCAAGGTTTCTGTAGTGGCTCTAGCCCAATGCTTCTTAGAGTAATGACTAGGACCTTTGTCATCAACCTTATCTTCATCCAAGGAAAATTGATCCTTTTGATTGATACAACATTCAGCCAACTCAAATTCTTTTTCTTTTGTTAATGTTGTATCTAAAGTATTAGACATTACTGACTCCCCTATCAATTGTCTTTTCTATTTAATAGTGTCAATAATGATGTCATGAAATTTTTTTTTTTGCAATGCTTAAAATTTCACATAAAGTGAATTCAATTTTGGCATTCAATACCCTCTCTTCCAATATCCCCTTCAAATCTGTAATTGCCTCAATATCTGATTATAGCTTATAGGCAACAAGTTTCTCCTTTTCTTTACTTTTATCAGCTCCCATCCTTTCTTCCCATTTTTTCTTTGGTAGTGATGTATCCCCAGAGTATGATATTGATGGTCCAATCCCTGATGGTCTATTAGCCTGTGGTGTATGCATCTCCTTATTTTGTGTTCCTTCTTCATCTCTTTGAGGTCTTTTCTTATTATTTGGTTCCTCAAAGTTTTCTTCTACTATATTTCTTCTCCTCTTCATATCTATTAAAGCTTCATAGTAGAATTTTGCCATATAAGTATGTACAGACATAGTATCAACAGGGTCATCCCATCCTGTAGCATTCCTGATTATTGTGGCTGTATTGAGTAATTCTTGTCTTGATGTCTTTTCCTTATTCATGTTGATTATAGCATGATTCCATAAATCTCCCGTGTCTACATGTTTATGAAAAACATCCTCCTTCTCTCTTATAACCTCAATACCATAAGTGGTGGCTTTCCCTGATGCCATAGTATGTTGTGATAGATAGTCCTCTAAAACCTTTTTCATCCCTCCCTTTCTAAAGTTAGTTTTGAGAAACTCATCTGTATCACACAGTGCAACCTTTCCATCCTTCCATAAAATTACTCCTCATTGTAAAGTATCAGCAAAATATCCACATTCCTTGCAAGGATGCTCCATACTATTGCATCAAATATACCTCTATATATATCCTTGCTTTGATGCAGGTTTGATCTCAGATGCTCCTCCTTTTTCTTCTAGCTTTGTCAATTTGAATTGTAAGTCTTTCATTCCTTTCACTAATTCTTCAATTGCATCTTTTTGTAGTACAACTGTGGACATAGGAATTAGAATAGTACTTACTAGTATAGTAGATTCTGATACTTGCCTACAAGATATTGTAATTGGAGGAGGCCTAGTTTCTTGTCTTACCACTACCTTGCCTCTCTGGTATTCTCTCTTAGCAAGTATACCTGCTGCTTCCGAGACCTTCTTCCAGTGAGTAATAAGTCCATTGTCTTTTATATTATCCTCCAATAATAATTCCAACTCCCTTTGTAACTCACTTTCGACCGTTTGGAGAAATAACTCTACCTTATTATTTTGAAGTATAAGTTTTTCCACCCAAGATAATTGAAGAAATTGCCTTTCAAACTCTCAAAATAATTCTATTGCAACCAACATTCCATAAGTGATTTTTTTGTCAACCTTTCAGTATCTTCCAAAGAGCAAATGCTTGAAATATTTGAGCTGTAGTAGGATCAAGCTGCATTGGTGATGTTCCATTACAATTTCCACTACTATCTCCTTATTCCCTGCCCTTAAGTTTGTAAGCACTGACTTCAACTCCCAATATCTCCTTCATTCTAGCTTGGATTTTATCAAGCCATACATAAAAAATATAGTCGTAAAAGTGCTCTCTCCAATTCCAATCACCGATCCTCAATTGCTTTTTATATGCGCGAATTATACTCAAAAGAGTGACAATAGGTCCAAAATCGACACCTTAACTTTGGGCGCCTATAACTTCTTCATCAAAAGTACAAATCACACAAAATTTGCACCTAAACCAGATCCAAAAACCTAAACATTATGATTCTAGCCTCTGATGTTCGACTCTTCTCCAAAAACAAACCCTAATCCCTAATAAATCCTCGGGCAGCCTCCTTGAAGTCCATTGGGCATGATTTTTGGCCAATTAGAATAGAGATTTCTATCATCCACCTCTATTCATCCACATAGATGGCCAATCTATTCTTTTTACACTAAAAACCCTTTTTTAATCCTTCTTCTTATAAGATTTACATACTTGGTGCTTTAAGCATCAAATAAAAGAAATAAATAAGATCTTAAAGATCACTAATGTCTAACATAGGTGACTTAAGATATATACAAGTTACTATCAATATAAAATTAACTTCAAAAGTCACTACTAAAAAAAAAATAAGGTTGTAAAAATCTTAATAATAATCCTTTTAATAGATCCTTTCTAAACTAGTAACCTAACCACATCCTATAACCAATAAAAATCTATTGATATGGCTCTCATTTAGCTATGTAGTAAATTATACATTAAATATACATATATAATTTTTTTACATAGTAGCTGAACCACAACACGACAACGGGCATATCATACTGCATATAAAGTAACTACCAATTCTACTTCATTCTAATTGGCATACAAGTAAGAGACAATATCACCAATTAAATTGGAAGTTCAGAGTTTAAGAATTACATTGGATGAATGACTTGGTGACAAAAAATCCCTTCAATATTGGTTAGCACAATTAGAAAAAATAAGATGAAGTATAGCTTATGGCTCTTTTGACTATGAAAGCTATATATTTTGGCCTTTATTATGGCAGGAGAACAAGAAGATAGTGGTGGAAATTGCAATGGAGCATCACCAATGCAGCTTGATCCTGCTACAGCTCAAATGTTTTAAGCATTTGTTCTTTACATGCAGCAACAACAAGTACTGGAAGGCAAAGAAACTTTGGCTATTAAAGCCTTATAATCTGTTATTGGATTGTTGGATCAGTTATGGAAAGAACATCTTTAAGTATTTGAAGTATTATTCTCGGAAGATGGAGCTTAATAAAATACTGGAGAAGGAAATGATCCTAACATTTGAGCTAGTAGTTGTACCTAAACTCCGTGAGCACATAAAGGAGATTATTCAAACTCATGGGGCAAAATGGGAGGATTTTATCCTTCAACTAAAAAGAGGAGTATTCTTTGGAAGATGCTGAAAGGGTAAGAAAAAAATCATTCATGGAATGGATTAATAAATCCAATAAGGGATTGGTAGCAACAGAGTTATTTCAAGAATTTGAAAGGCACATAGAGATTATATAGAAGTACATATTTCTATCCAATTGGTTGAACAAATAAGAAGGAATGATTTTGTAATGTATTTTTTGTTGTTACTCACACAATGGATAATTTCCTAGTTGGTTGCCAATTTGAAATAGTAGGGTGATTCCTCAGATTCCACTTTGACATTCAACAAAGGTCAGCCCTATGTGAAGCTTGTTTTGTATGGCAATAGAATGAGGAAGGCATAGAGGTGATACTCTAATCCAAATTAGACACTGTCTTTTGTCGTTTATTCTCTCTATCTTAGAGATTGTAAATCAAAGTGGACTTATAGGTTTTTATTAAGTAACCTCTTTAATCTTTTAATTAAGAAAATAAAAATTAGAAATGGAGAGAAGAATGGATTGCAATATGTGGAGAATGGTATGAGGCTTATTAAAAACGATTAAATGAATGCTCAAACTTGATCAAAGAAACGAGAGTTGATCCTAGTTGGAAACAACATCAAGAAACAGGGCTTGAAGAAAAATTTGAAAAGACAAGGTGCAGTCAGAAGAACTTTAGGGCAACCCAGTAAGACAATAGAAAATAAAGACCATGTAGAATTCAAAGAGATGATTATTGTAACATTAGTTGAAGTAGAAGTGGTGATTGAAGAGAGTAATTAAGGACAAGGAGGTGAAGAACCACCATTGGAAAGATCTAGTAGAGCATTAGAATTAGATTCTTTTTTAGTCCTTGAGAGAGTGGATAATAGACAAACTTTAGAAAAATCAATTGATATAGAACCTAAGATAGATATAATTTTTTAAAAAATGGCTCAAAGACCACTACTTAATCCTTTGGTGATGCCACAAGATTTATCCATTGTGGTGCCCAGAGACTTAGCTGCAACAAATATTTCTATACATCTATCGAAGTTTTATGGCACAAAAGATGAAGATCCATCCTTGCACGTGAAGCAGTACATTGAAATTTTAATCACTTCATTAATTATCAATCCAGGTTACTATTTAGTTTGATTTTTGACTATATTACACGCAGAGGCATACAAATGGTACTGTAATCACCTAGAGGGATATTTTGTGGAATGGCTATA
The DNA here is from genome assembly GCA_036785485.1 of Physcomitrellopsis africana. Taxonomy (NCBI): domain Eukaryota; kingdom Viridiplantae; phylum Streptophyta; class Bryopsida; order Funariales; family Funariaceae; genus Physcomitrellopsis; species Physcomitrellopsis africana. The sequence continues at coordinate 1,007,785 of JAWRVF010000028.1, forward strand.
ATTATAAGGAGAGTTTCTAAATCATTTCCGACTAGAGGTAGGATATAATATAGCACTGAGGGCAATATCAACAGTGAAGTAAGGGCTAGAGGAAGATGTCTCTTCATATATATAAAGATTTGAATTGGTTTATATTTGATTTGTAGGAAATGTGATCAACGATGACACCTTGAAGCAATTCTTTATTCAAGGATTTTTTCAAGGATCTACAATTAAAAGTATATTAGAACAAAATCCTATGACTTTAGGGGAAGCAAAGAGAGCGGCAAGGAAAGTAGATGCCATAGAAAAAAATTACAAGCGACTATGGAGGAAGGAAGATGAGGTGATTCAGCAATTTATTCCTATCAAGCCGCATATGTTGGAATTGGAAAAGGATCAACAGGGTTCTAACTCCAACCTTTTTATAACTAGATTGAACTAGTCACCAATGCCACTTGCGACATTAGAACCAGCACCTCTATCTGTCTTACCTGCTCCAAACTTAGAGTAGAAGGTAGAAGACATGGAAAAGAGAATATGGACAAACCAAGAAGGATTTCAAGAAGCCATTTTAAAGCACATGCAGACTTTGGCTGAATAAATGGCATATGTGATGAGGAACCTAGATCCTAATCTACCACCACCTTGAATAGAATCCGAAAGCCACACTTCAAGAATATGGTGTACAAATTATAGGCAGAATGGCCATTCTTTTCAATTTTGTAAAACTGGACCACCACTGGTTGTTCATAAGCAGGATTATCACAATTTTTAGGAACCTCCTAGATATGGCAGACAATCAAATGTAAATTTTAGACATGGTGGTTATGTAAGTGGGCCACGAGAATTGGAAGAAAATAGACCATGGAAGGAATATCATTAATTTTGTAGAAAGTGGCATGTACCTGGACAGTATTGATTAGAGGGCCAACAGTTTAGATGAAGTAATTGCGAGAAAAATCATGTTTCAGATGAATGTAGGCAATACAATAAGGTTATATTATTATCAAATCCGGTAATAAACCCTCAACAAGAAGCTCAAGAGAATATGAGAGGTCAACGGAGACCATGGAAGAATCAAAAAGAGATAAGACCACCAAATCTCTATTATAATTACGAGGAGTCCAAATAAACACATCAACTATCTATAGGATTGCAGACTCAAGAAAGATATATACCTTTAAATCTGAGCAGACAAGTAGAATAAGGGCAAGATAATAAAATAATAGAATTGAATTGAAAACCAGTGTCATAGCTAAAGTCCGCTTTGGATAGACGCAAGGTCTCTCTTTGCAATCAAGTTGGATTAGATAAGCACAAACCTTCTTAAATTTTCCTTTTTATAATTACAAAACCATGTGTGTAATAAATCAACAAATTAGAAGCTTGAAAATTTATACATCAAGATCCAACTGTTTAAATAAGTTCAAACTTTGAAAATACAAAATTCACTTCTTTAATCATTTTCACAAAATTTCTCAAATGTGAATTTATTACCATTCACTAGATATCACCAAAATACTAGCAAATAATTTTATAAGTCAAAACCAAAAGAAAAACTTGAAAATTCATATTTTTAGATCCAGTTATTTAAATAAGTTCAAAATTTGAAAATACAAATTTCATACCTTTGATCATTGTCACAAAATTTTTTAGTTGTGAATTCATTATTAATTGTCAGATATCACCAAAATATTAGCAAGTGGCTTTAAAAGCCAAAACCAAATTAGAAACTTGAAAATTCATATTTTAAGATCCAACTATTCAAATAAGTTTAAAATTTGATAAAATATAATTCATATCTTTCATTATCATAATATAATTTTTTAAATTCTAAATTTGTAGCGAATAGATCAGTATCACCAAATCCTTGGCAGGTACTTTTGAAAGTTAAATCCAAAGTAAAAACTTGAAAATTCATATTTTAAGATCTAATCATATAAATAAATTCAAAATTTGGGAGTATAAAACTTACATCTTTGATCATCATTACACAAAATTTCTACTTCAAATTCTTTGCCAATCGATTGGTATCACCAAATCCTTATCAAGTACTTTCAAAAGTCAAAATCCTAGACACTCAAGAATAAAATTTGCCATTTCTCCCTAATCAAAGTTTCAATTGATGTGAGATTTTAGATATATATTTTTTATAGTAAAAATGATATGTACACAAAAAATAAGCTTTAAATTCATCTTGAAACTCAAGTTCTAGCTTAAAGCAAACCCTTCTATTTATCTAATTTCTTCAAAATCCTAGTTTAGTTTACTAGTTTTAATCAACCATATTTCATTTATTCTAGATTCATTTATATCAATCCTTGGATATAAAATATTTAACTTGAAGTCTAATTTCTAATTAAACTTCTTGATTTCTTGCTAGTATCTTATAATTCCTTATATACCTAGAAAAGTGATATTAGGTATTATATTAATAGCCTAAGTTTAAACAAGAATATCTCTCTCATCTAAGCTCTAATTCATGTATTTCTCCTATCTAAATTCATGCCAAGAAAAAATTTTCTCTGAATACCTTTCTACCTTATCAAAAAATCCCGTCTTCTTTTTTTTCCAAGTTTGTCAAAGAAGTCACAGCCAAGGTCTTCAAAGTCCAAGTCAACAACTAATAGTTTAAAGTTATAAAACATCAAATCTAATCCTCCAAGTCAGCATTATTAATAGCAGCTGATTATTGATATTCAAACTTCTATTTATCTTTAATAAAATCCTAAATTCAACCTCAAAGTCAAAACTCTTTATATCTACAAATATAATCTTGAATCTATTAAAATCTAAGATTAGAAAAAAAATAAGAGAAATAAAAGAAGTTTTAAAGGCTAAATCAAAGTTAAAATTAAGATTAAAGATAAAATAAAATTTAGAATTTTATTTTTATTTTTTATTTTTTATTTTTTTTTTAGAGAAGAAAAAGAAAGAAAGTGAGAATTTTTTTCCAAAACTATATAAAAAAAACCTAGATTGATAAGAAGAAAGAAAGAACTTAATAAAATTTTAAAGAAAAGAAAACTAAGCAAGATTTCTATACATGGATGTATTTACTTCACGACATCCACCCCCTCCAAACCTGCACATCTTCCGGCATGTGCCACCATTCACCTTTCATTTTATCTGTCTTCTTCTTGAATCTCTTTATTTTCTTGGTTCCATTATTCGTCAGATATGTATAGTTCAAAATCTTCAAATAGGCAATTTATATTTCTTCTTTGGAAAGCTTTCACTCGTTTTCGTGCTATTGGAATCTGAATGGATGTCCCATCTAATTCTCAAAATGAATAAGTTCTATTATCATGTGCAATTATAACAATATATGGTCCAGACCATCTTTGAGAAAACTTTCTTTGCATATTATGTTGGTAGTTTAAAGTATTATCATAAACTACTACTCAATCACCTTCCAAGATTGGTTTCAAACGCAATCAATGAGTTTGATAAAATCTATCTTTGTTTCTCAGTCTTGTTGCTTTTAACCTATCTAGTGCCAATTGATGGTCTTCTGATAGTCTCTCAATTTATTGGATCTGGAATTTCAAAAGTCTTTCAGTAGATATGCCATCTTTCCAAGATAAAAATAACCACGTAAGCATAGATTCTTCTGCTGGCATAATGGACTTTTGACTTAACATTAATTCAACCAGTGTCGTGTTGTAACACGTTCATATAGTGAAAATATGAATAAGAATAAATCCTACTTAATACTTAAATATCTTAATTCATTAGAAACTTAAGATATTTAAAAAAAGGTTTATGAGAGCCTCTTAGATTAATTCTTATTTTAATAGCTAATAGATAAAATTAATTATTAAAATTTTCTTCCAGGTTGTAAAAACCGGTTCATGGCTTTTAAAAAAATCACAAGTCAATAAAGATAGAATAAAGGAGGTAAAAAATTAGTATGGTAGAGATTAAGGTTGAGTTGAGGATAGGATTAAGTTTAAATATCCTTAAAATAAGTTGGATTAATACTCGTGGGACAACCAGGGATGAAACAAGGTCTAAAATAGACTTCCAACCACAAAAATGACCACCAAAGACAAGGATTTGGCATATTTGAAGATTGGTAATTAGGATTAAATAGCTAGCTTAAAGCTTATTTTAGAAATATTTAGCTTGTTACCATAGGGTTTTGGATGACTTTGCAATCATTATTCAAAGTGAATGTTTGTATTGGTATTTTGGATTTTATATAGGACAATGATGGCTTGCATTCTTGACTGATTCATGTAATCTGTGTAGCATCTATGGTTCAAAATTTGATATTGTCTGGATTGTTAGATTTGCTAAGTGTATACAAAAGTTTGTATTAATCTAGCTATACAATCAAGAGATATTTGAGCTTTGATATAAAGGGTTGTCAAAAGTTGGCAACTTAGGGTTGGGTAGCGTTTCTATGATAACTAAAGATCTATCAATTGGATCAATATAAATTTTGGCATGGTGATAGAAGACTTATAGATCAACTACACATCAAGTTTGAGCTGAAGTTAACGATGGAAGAAGGAGAAATCACCACTGGAATTTCTACATCAATTTTTAAGTTGATGGCTAAGTGTCATTAGTGCAGGTTTTGGACATTTTCTCACAATCATTAAGTTGGGTTGGACTGAATTTTTTTAAGCATATAGAAGGCTTATACCAACATTTATGTATAAAATTTTATACTAAGTAAATAATTGGATTAAAAGTTATAGCTTAACAAAATTCACTGATTAAGATTAGGACTTGTAAAGAAAAATAAAAATTACTTAATTATAAAAAAAACAAGACAATTGGAGTATATGTATGGTTGATGTTATTAAGAGGAGTGTTTATAAACACTTTTGAATTGAAATTTGAATTATATTCTTCATGTATGGATGAAACCTATTAGAATTTCTTGAATATTTATAAACACAACTTTACCTTCCACAGCTAGGTGCCCGGTGCATTCTCAAACAAGACAACACGTAATACGACACCAGCATGTATCCTGTTATTGTACTATAGGTGGTTCTATTGGCCTATAAAATAAATGGTAGTAGTCTTGGCCATTCTTTTGAATTGCCATTACAAGCTTTAATTAATGCATGTATGAGTGGTGCATGGCTTCTTTGTCTCTTCTTATTTGCTTCTAGATTATATGTAGTGGTTAATTTTAGCTTCATTCCATATTTTTCAAAAAAGCTTCTAGCTTCAGCAGCATCTAATTCCCCTCTGTCAGCCCTCATTCCTCCAATACATCCATAGCGACTAAAGATATCTTCAAGGATAAATTGACATATTCCAGTTGTTTGTTTGGTTCTTAAAGCTCTGTCTTCAACATAATTTGATAACTCTTCCTGTACCTGAATCAAATATTTCATATTCCATAATCCAACTAGCATAGCTACTAAATCAATCACCCACTGGAAGTGAATGGAAAGAGGATAAGTTGGGTGAAGTTCATCACAATATCTAATTTTGGATTGAAGCTGACCTTCAAGGTACGATCCCACAAAATTTTCTACATCTTTCTAAAGACCCTTCCACCAATATCGCTCCTTGATCTTTGTATATGTAGCCCAATCCAATGTGAATCATGAAATTCCTTCAAAACTTGAGCTTTAATACATGCATTTTCCAACTACCCGCAATAGCATTCCATCCTTTCTTTTTGGTTGTTTTCAAAGAAATCCATCCCGTAGAAAATATCCATATGAATGTTGCTTGATTTATTTAAAAAATTTATTTGATCAATCTTACAATTTTCTAAGGGTGCTCAAATAAAGGCCAATGTCTTTCAATCTTCCTTCATATGATTCTACCTCAAAAGATAGAGCTTCTTCTAATTCTCTCATTATTTGTCGAAAATATGTAATCCAAATCTTTAATGCAGCTATCTTCATTATCTTCTTCAACAATCATTTCTTCTCTATCCATATACCTAGCCCTTGATAGTATATCTGCTACTGTATTTTTTTTGCCTTTAATGTGAATCATAACCGGATTTAAAGATCTAATGTAGACTATCCATCTTAGCATGGCAATATCAGGAATTGAGCAATTAGATATCATACCAAGCAAAGGTAAACAATTAGTCTTTAATAGCACATTTGCTTAATAGCACATTTGCTTAAATAATTTCTTTCTGCTTTCAATACTATGATTGCATCCCACAACTCTTTTTTCACTTATAGATATACCCTCTGGTGCTTTGTCAAGATTCTTGTTCTATATCTAATAGCAAATCGATTCTTGGTGGTATCATCTTGTCCAACAATCCAACCTATGGCAATAGGACTAGTATCCATTATTACTATCACATGTCTATCACTCTCATAATTCATATGTTTATCACTCTCATGTTTAGAAAGTATATTTATATTTAGATATATTTATATGTTTAGAAAGTATATTCAAAAAAAAATTTCTTTCAAATTCAGTCAAGAACTCACGCCCTCCAACCTTCAACTTCTTGAGTATTTCTTTCGTAAATCGATGTCCAATTCCCTCTAGATTCTTTAGCCTTGATTCCATTTTAGCTTGTTTCACATGATTTTTGGAATCTTCAGGCAATTGTGTTGCAACAGGCTTAATTTTCTTTACCACTGATTTGTACTTTGTGTTCACTTATGCTTCAATTCTAAATTTGCAGTTGTTAATTTCTTTAGCATTATTTTTTACAAATTATTTTATTTCTTCATAAAGAGCTTGATCATGAATTTCTACTACAATATTATTGTTGTCTCTTATATCCATTCTTTTATTTAAATCTTTCAACTGCTACAAAATATTTCTATAAACCGTGTTTCTACCACCATTCTTGAAATAGCCTCATCTTCCAAAAGCACTCTTTTTTTTTTAGATTTTTTTAAATTTTTCTTAATTTAATTTTATATCTAAAATCTAATATATTAATATCTTAAAAACTTGAAATACCACACTTAGTCAAATCCAAAATTCCACAATCATTCTTATGTAAATTTGGGAATATAGTAATAAATCAGATACCTGCACCCGTGAATCCCCATGCTCCACGTGTGCCTCTTAAAAATCTTGGAAGGCCTCTTTAGTGTCTAGAGGTACTTCTCATAATTAATCTTGATGTCTTTTGTGCTCTAACTTCACTGTGAAAAATTGCATTGAATTTCTTCCATCACAACTCTAAATTCTAGCATAATGTGATCCATTGTCTAGTACCTTAATTTCCATTCTTGAAGATGTAATATATGGTTGTCCAAATATAATTGGATACGTACTTTGGACTTACACAAAGAAATTCTAATCCACCTCTACATTTCTAATTTTTGTTTTAACTGCTAGGCATGTACTATAAAGATCCCCTCTTTTGTTATTTGCCGCTCTTAACACCCATCCATGGTTGGTATGTATAGGCCATTTTTCTTTTTCATAAATAACCTTTGATATTATACTGATTTCAGATCCATGATCCACAAGAGCATGCATTGTTTCCTCTAAATTTCCAAGTTTAACTTAGATTTTTGTTGTAGCCCTTATCCAGTATGGATGAGCATACTTTGTTCTTTTTTTATCTACACTTCCCTCATCTATAGCCGATAAACATGCGTGCACTCTTGCCTCATCTTTCTCTCTCGCTTTGTTTTCTTCTATTACAAGATTAATTTATTCTTCAATCTCATAATCATCCTCAATTCCTCATTTCTTAATTCTATCATTTTTGATAGCAATCTTTTCTAATAATGTTTGAAGTTTAGGAGAAATATGCTTAGTACCTCCATTTCTAAATCCTCACCCAAATCATCATCCAAGCTTTGCTCTTGCATATCATAAGTATCATTTGCAAGTTCTTCATTGCAACCTTCTTTAGATCCAAAATCACATATTGTGGAGAATACATGAGCAATCTCATCACCCTCTTCTTCAATTATGTAAGTATCAATTGCACTAGTCATGACTGTTTTGGCTGTTATTTGACGTTTTGTTTTTATTATGTCAATTATAAATTCATGAAAATCTTTCTTTGCTATTCCCAAGCCTTTTCTCAATATGAATTCAATCTTAGCATCAAGAATTCTCTCTTCCAAAATTCCTTTCATATCTATTGATGTTTTTATATCGGAACAAAATTTATAAGTAGGACCTTTGATTTTATCTCATCCCACTTTTTTTTTTTTCCTTTCCCTTGCTTGCTTCTATTCTCTCCTCCCATTTGTCCTTAGGCAATGGTGTACCTTTTGGATTTGAAGTTGAAGGTGTAGACCTTGATGGACGGTTGGTCCTTTAAACAGAATCCTCTTTTTTCTTCTCATTGTGTTACATGAAATGGAATTTTAATATTATTTTGCCATGCAATAATTTGATAAGAATTGACATTACTTGAATCTTGGGATTTAGCTCTTTTTATCCAATCCTCTATCACCTTCTTTATTCTTTCTTTGCCAAAATTAGTATCTAATAGAAAATCCGTAGCTGCATCGTTAATTCTTCTTACTTTAAAGATAATTTTTCCATCCTTTAAAGCTTTGATATACTCTGTACAATTATTTCGGCTATGATTAGTATCATCATACCAAATGCACTTTATTATATAATTTTTTTTTTCATCTGGTGGCCGTGAAGAACCACTACTTTGATCCTTTTTCAACTCACTCATTTCCACCTTTAATTCTTTTATACCTTTGATTAATTCCTCAAGAGTACCTTCATCCATTATTTTACTTTTTCTAATAATTGTAGATGGAATGGATTACACCGATGGTGTATTTAAAATCGAAGAAATAATTGATTCTTTCGAGATGCCTATTAGAATGGCTTCTACATATGCCTCCATTCCTCTAGATCTCATCCTTTGTTGTTTAGCTAGTAAAATGATGGATTCCTTCACTCTTCTCCAATCTCTGGTGAAACCACCTTCTGCATCCCTGTCTCCCAAAAATATAAGCAACCTATCTTCTAAAGCTTCATTAGTTGCTTGTAAAAATAGTTCAACCTTTTCTGGACGTTGTTCCACCCAATTTAGGAAAAATCGCTTAGTCATCTTGTTAGTGTCTTCATCAAAAAACTCATCTCTCATCCATTCTTCAAACCTCATCCATGTGATTAAAATAATAGTTGTTCTTATATGTCGCACTTGATCTTGAATCTCTGATACCATAGCCAAATTAAAAATCTCTAACATTCTAGCTTGTGGAACTTGATGGATTTCCATTTCACAAACACAGGCTTTAAGAAATTTAGTGATATCTCTGCCATCAAACTAGCCTATCTTGTCAATGACTCCTCAAAGTGCCTTTGTAGCTCCATATCCATCCGAATTAGATAGTTTTTGCTCCATCAATATGGTAACCGCCCTCAGAAGATCCATGGCTCCAACCGTTCCTTGTCCTTCTCGTAAATTTGTCCTTGAATTCATATCCTCTATGATTCTTAACCCAATTAATTGCCCTTAAAGCAGCTCTCAGTGGAAGTACCAATATGTCATGGCTAAAGTCCGCTTTAGATAGACGCAAGGTCTTTCTTTGCAATCAAGTTGGATCCAATATACACAAACCTTCTTAAATTTCTCTTTTTGTAATTACAAAACCATGTATATAATAAATCAACAAACTAGAAGCTTGAAAATTTATATATCAAGATCCAACTGTTTAAATAAGTTCAAACTTTGAAAATACAAAATTCACTTCTTTAATCATTTTCACAAAATTTCTCAAATGTGAATTCATTACCAATCACTAGATATCACCAAAATACTAGCAAATAATTTTATAAGTCAAAACCAAAAGAAAAACTTGAAAATTCATATTTTTAGATCCAGTTATTTAAATAAGTTCAAAATTTGAAAATACAAATTTCATACCTTTGATCATTGTCACAAAATTTTTTAGTTGTGAATTCATTATTAATTGTCAGATATCACCAAAATATTAGCAAGTGGCTTTAAAAGCCAAAACCAAATTAGAAACTTGAAAATTCATATTTTAAGATCCAACTATTCAAATAAGTTTAAAATTTGATAAAATATAATTCATATCTTTCATTATCATAATATAATTTTTTTAACTCTAAATTTGTAGCGAATAGATCAGTATCACCAAATCCTTGGCATGTACTTTTGAAAGTCAAATCCAAAGTAAAAACTTGAAAATTCATATTTTAAGATCTAATCATATAAATAAATTCAAAATTTGGGAGTATAAAACTTACATCTTTGATCACCATTACACAAAATTTCTACTTCAAATTCTTTGCCAATCGATTGGTATCACCAAATCCTTATCAAGTACTTTCAAAAGTCAAAATCCTAGACACTCAAGAATAAAATTTGCCATTTCTCCCTAATCAAAGTTTCAATTGATGTGAGATTTTAGATATATATTTTTTATAGTAAAAATGATATGTACACAAAAAATAAGCTTTAAATTCATCTTGAAACTCAAGTTCTAGCTTAAAGCAAATCCTTCTATTTATCTAATTTCTTCAAAATCCTAGTTTAGTTTACTAGTTTTAATCAACCATATTTCATTTATTCTAGATTCATTTATATCAATCCTTGGATATAAAATATTTAACTTGAAGTCTAATTTCTAATTAAACTTCTTGATTTCTTGCTAGTATCTTATAATTCCTTATATACCTAGAAAAGTGATATTAGGTATTATATTAATAGCCTAAGTTTAAACAAGAATATCTCTCTCATCTAAGCTCTAATTCATGTATTTCTCCTATCTAAATTCATGCCAAGAAAAAATTTTCTCTGAATACCTTTCTACCTTATCAAAAAATCCCGTCTTCTTTTTTTTCCAAGTTTGTCAAAGAAGTCACAGCCAAGGTCTTCAAAGTCCAAGTCAACAACTAATAGTTTAAAGTTATAAAACATCAAATCTAATCCTCCAAGTCAGCATTATTAATAGCAGCTGATTATTGATATTCAAACTTCTATTTATCTTTAATAAAATCCTAAATTCAACCTCAAAGTCAAAACTCTTTATATCTACAAATATAATCTTGAATCTATTAAAATCTAAGATTAGAAAAAAAATAAGAGAAATAAAAGAAATTTTAAAGGCTAAATCAAAGTTAAAATTAAAATTAAAGATAAAATAAAATTTAGAATTTTTTTTTTTTTTTTTTTTTTTTTTTTTTTTTTAGAGAAGAAAAAGAAAGAAAGTGAGAATTTTTTTCCAAAACTATATAAAAAAACCTAGATTGATAAGAAGAAAGAAAGAACTTAATAAAATTTTAAAGAAAAAAAAGTTAAGCAAGGTTTTTATATATGGATGTTCTTTCTTCATGACATCGAATCCTTTAAATATGCAAGATATTTGAGTAGCAGAAGAAACAAGACTATAAAGTCATATTTCATCTCAACCATCGACAATGGTCATAGAGGAGGAATTTTTAGCTATAAACCTACTTACTCATAAGGTGAGGATAGAAGAACAAGGAATAAATTTTTAAGTTTTATCATTAGTAGTGATGACCCATGCAAAAGTAATTTTACAATCCCCTATTTTGGAATCAGAGAGTAGCTTGCCTAAAGACCCTCCACGTTTTTCAGAGTTAGACAAAGTTGCCAAAGAAGTTGTCAAGAAGATTACAGAATTGGGTGGTGAGTTGTTATATTGGAACCCGCTTGATACAAAAATGACTTTGGAGGGAGAGGGAGAAAGTAAAGAAGATGTGAAAAAAGATAAATGTGTAGGACCAAGTATATCTTTTGAGCGTAATCACAGGGGGTCAAAAGGGATGATGTATGACCTATGGGAGGATTTGAAAAAATATAAGGCAGACATTACAATCGCACAGCTTTTAGAAATATTTCCAAGAGTAAGAAGATCATTAAAAGAGGGATTATTTGTTGTAAAAAAAAAAAAAAAAAAATGAGCAAGAAGATTGTGGTACGGTATTATATGTCGTGAAGTCTAGCTTGAGAATGCTCTGGGCACCTAGCTATAGAAGATAAAAAGAAAATATGCAACAATAATTAGTCCTAACTTTTCTAATCAATTTCTAAATAATCCTTAATTAAATCTTAATTAAATCTTGGTCAATCTTGGTCAAATCCAAATAAATCCTAAAACAAATTCTAACTAAAATCTAATCAATTCTGATCAAATCATAACAAACCTTAAAATCCTAGTCAATCTTGGTCAAATCCTAACAAACCTTAAAATCCTAGTCAACCTTGGTCAAATCCTAACAAATCCTAAAACAAATCCTAACTAAATCCTAGTCAACCCTAGTCAAATCATAACAAATCCTAAAACAAATCCTAACTAAATCCTAGTCAACTTTGGTCAAATCCTAACAAATTCTAAAATAAATCCTAATTAAATCTTAGTCAATCTTAGTCAAATCCTAATAAATTCTAAAACAAATTCTAACTAAATCCTATTCAATCTTGATCAAATTCTAATAAATCCTCAAATCCTAGTCAATCCTAGTCAAATCTTAACAAATCCTAAAACAAACCCTAAATAAATCCTAGTCAATCTTGGTCAAATCCAAACAAATCTTAAAATCCTAATCAATCTTGGTCAAATCCTAACAAATCCTAAAACAAATCCTAAAATAAATTCTAATTAAATCCTAGTCAACCTTGGTCAAATCCTAACAAATCCTAAAAAAATCTTAACTAAATTCTAATCAATCCTGATCAAATCCTACCAATCCTAAGACAAATCCTAATTAAATCCTAGGCAACTTTGGTCAAATTGTAACAAATCCTAAAATAAATCCTAACTAAATCCTAGTCAACCCTCGTCAAATCCTAACAAATCCTAATTAAATCTTAAAACAAATCCTAATTAAATCCTAATCAATCCTGATCAAATTTTTACAAATCCTAAAACAAACCCTAATTAAATCCTATTCAACCTTGGTCAAATCTTAACAAACTCTAAAACAAATCCTAACTAAATTTAACCCTAAATCCTAACCAAATCCTAATCAAGCCCTAAGTAATTTCTAAGGCAGTTTTAGAACCTCAATAACTATTGACTAAACTATTGATCATCCTTAAAAATTTACACACTCCTTAAAAATTAAGTTAGCAGCAAGCACATAAAATTTGAAGAGGATCAAACTTACCAATAAGAAATTCAATCCAAAATTTCAATCAAGTGTTGGCTAGCCTCCTTCTCCTATCTTAATGCTGATAGTCTAGTGCTAATATTTTCTTCTAATACTATTCAATTGATTCCAAATTTCACTTGTATTTAGGAAATTAAGTCTTCTACACATATATATAAATTTCACTCCAATCAAACTAGTAGATTGTTAGAAATGTTAGGAAACCTAACTGCTCCTCAATTCCCAATTTTTGAGACTCCAACCTACATAAACTTCAATAATCTTTGATTGAACTATTAGATCAATCTCAAATTCACAAAATCCTACAAGCACTATTGTATGCACCAACCCACAAAATATCACTTGTAGATCTATAATCAATCTCACAAAATGCTCAAAAATATAAACTCCAATATATTTCACAAAATCAGAGTCACCAAAATCAACCTTGACTTTGCAAAGCCATTACAAAGTCATTACCAAATCAAATCACTCCCAACTAATGCTTAAAGAAAGATCCTCTAGTTTTCTCTCTAATTCCACCTTCCAATCTCCAAAAAGCCCCTTGATCTGCCGTAGGCACATGGTTTTGTGCCTTGGGATCAGATTCCAATCCCGGCTCATAAGTGGCCCTCTTCGGGTATCTATTTTGAGATTTTTTTGATAAATTTTTCTAAAACCTATTCTTAAATTCCTCCTATATATGCCTATATTATTTTATTTTCCAATCTACTTTGTTTTGTCTTACTTATGGCCCTACAAAATAAATAGAAGCTCATTTGTAAAAAAGGTAGCATTAACACCCATTAGTTTTATTCCCTTTTTACTATTATCTATTTTTCTAAGATAATTTGTTACAATATTTTAAACTAAGATCTTCTGTAATATACTACTTCTACACTCTTACACCTAATAGTCACGTTATATTATGACAACGGGTACAATCTACCAAAAGGTTGTTTGATATAAAGACAGTGGAGATAGAAGTAATGATTGCCAATAAGATCATACCTAATGTATTGGTGGATGGAGGGAGTAGTTTAAATATCATGCCCCTATAAACAATGGAAAAGCTTGGATTGAATTTGACTGGACCTTCACCATTTGTGATAAATATGGCTAACCAAAGTCCAGCAAAGCCAATAGGTCAAATTCAGCACTGCATGATGGTTACAGGAGGAGAAGAATATATATTGACTTTTCAAGTGATTCATATTCAGATAGCTAAGGAATCATTCCCGTTATTATTGAGTCATTGTGGTTAAGAAGGGCCAATGCCATAGTGAATTGGAGAAGTGAGCGACCTACAATAATTTATGGACCTAGCAAAAATTATACTCGAGTATTCATTAGACCTATTATCGAAATAGACAACCACCAAAAATCATCAGAGGATAATAGAGTCAAATTCTCTAAGGCAGAGAAGAACAAGTAACAAGTTAGGGAGGTGTTGACAGGCAATACTGCCTTAAAATCAAACATATAAGGATTAGAGTGTTTAGGCCCAAATCTTTATAATTAAAAGGATACTGGTAAATATGAGGCTTGGTTACAAACATATTCAAATTCAGAGGTTGATGAAGAAAAAAAAATAAACTTTATAGAGGGTATTGAAGATGAAGATGGATTAGCATTTATCCTTGCAGTAAACAACGGAGTGTACTTGATAGAGGTAGAAGAATCCCAAGGATTAGAAGTACTCAAAGAAGATGAGCCTCTAAAAGGGATGTTGCACTATAAAATGACTTCTACAGGAGTCATAGTGGGAGAGGATGTGGCCAACTACCCGAATATGCTCTCAAATTGGTATCACAAGAAGCTTGAACAGTCACATGTGATAAAAGAAGATTTGAAATTTGTGACTATACAGATGGAAGGAGAGGAGCCAAAACAAATACGAATGGGGAGTCAATTGAGTGGTGAGGAAATAAGTGCATACAATGAATTAGTGCAGGAGTATCAGGATGTTTTTGCATGGTTGTATAAAGAATTGAAAGGCATATCTCTAACCATTGTAGAACATCACATTTGTCTACTATCCAATACAGTACCAATTAGACAAAAAGAGAGAAGAATGAACCCACAACTTCAATGGGTAGTGAAGACAGAGTTGGAGCAATTGTTACAAGCGGAATTTATAAAACCAATAGAAATCACTGATTAGGTGTCACTAATGGTACTGGTAAAGGAAGCATTGGAGAGATGTAGGAAGATGGAATTGGCCTTAAATCCAAAGAAGACGTATTTTATTATGCACCATATGAGTCATCAAATTGACTCACTAGTTGTTTTAAAACAAAAAATATATTTAAGTGCCAAAATTATAATTATTAGGTGAAGATGTGTTTAGAAGATGTTAAATAAAAGATAATAGTATTAGTAGAAAAGAAATGAGGTCTTAATAAGTCTTGGAGGCAATTATCTTAGTTGGTTTAGTATTTTCTCTTAATTGTAAGAATTAATATTTAGTTATAGAAATCAATGTATACATTGGCCTTCTATCTTTATGTACCACTTATTAAATATATATAAATATTACTTAGTAAGTAGAATAAATCACATATCTTTTTAATTATTTATGTAGAAAATAGAAATTTTAGTAGATTTAAATTGATTTTATTATTATAAAAAATCACCAAGGTAGAATAAAATAGTTTCAAATTGATATTATTACTTTAAAAGTATTATAGGAATTTTTAGAATTTATTTAGAATTTATTTAGAATTATTTAGGAATTTTTAGAAGAATTTTTAAGACTTTGGTAAAAATAAGTTTTACCACCTTGGGACCCATAATGAAGAATTGGAGTAAGATTTGATGGCCACATGAGCTTCCTAGTCTAATTGGGTGTTTTTAAACACTATAGTGAAGTTAAAATTGCAAAATAAGGAGTTTTACTAGTAGAAAATAGGAGGACCAGCAGCTAGTGTAGTCCTTGTAGGAAGGGAGGTGCACAAGTCCTACATGGATTGTGGCACCTTGGATGTAGGTAGGAAGTTAAGACTAAGGCCTCATGGCCTCTTTAGGAGACCCTTATATACTACTTGTGAGCCTTGGTGAGGTTCAAACTCTTGATCTCTTAAGCAAGTTATCCTTGAGGTAAAAATTACTCACTTAACTTTTCAATTCTTTACCTTTTATCTTTGAACTATCATAACTTACTCATAGTAACTTGGATTTACATATTTTTTATATCATTAGAAAGATAAAAGAATTATCTAATTAAAAATATAATTTTTATTTTTTATTTTTATTTTTTATTAGATAAAAATATAGTGAATAGATTGTGACTAGTTTTGTAGTGTGCAATTACTCAATTGCACATATTTCACTTGTATTGTGTTGTTCTTCTCTTTCATTGTTGTTTATTGCTCTTTATACTTCATACCATAATTTATAAGTAATTCTTAATTGAGGTGTATTATTAGGCTATTGAATTATTGAATAATTCTTCTTGGTTTTATCTTCACACCAAGGTGTATTATTAGGCTATAGAGTGAGTAAGAGTGGTAGAGAACCTAAATCAAAAAAAATTAAAATCATCAATATCATTAGAGCCCCAAGTAATGTGAAAGAAGTGCAACAGCTATTAGAATATGTAGAATGGTACTGGGAACTAATTTCAGATTATGCAATAGTTACACTACCTATAACTTCACTACAATAAAAGAACACCAAGTTTGTTTGGACTGATGATTGTCAGAGGGTATTAGAGATTTTGAAGATCAGACTAAATTTGTATCCAGTATTAAGATCTTATTAGTAGAACCTACCTTTTTATATATATTGTTATGCAAGTACGGTGGTAGTAGGTAGTATTCTTAGCCAAAAGATTGAAGAAAATGGGAAGGGCGGAGATTATCCCATTGCATATGTAAGCAAATAACTTAATACAATGAAGAAGAATTATTCAATAATTCAAAGAGAATATTTAGCTATGGTATTTTCAGTCAAAAAATATCGCTATTATTCATTAAGCAACAAGGTAGTATTTTTTGTGATCTACATGGCCATTAAATACTTAGTCAATAAATTGGATTTGAGTGAGAGGTTAGCATGGTGGATATTATTATTACAAGAATTTGATTATACAGTGGAGTATAAACCAGGCTCTGCTCACAAGCAAGCAGATCACTTATCAAGGTTGCCGGAAAATATAGAGACTAACGAAATTGATGATGGACTTGTGGATGAGAATCTTTTTGTAGTGACAAGAAAGCCTATCTTATTAATTTTTTTAATCATAAGAATTAGTATTTAGTTATTAAAATCAATGTCTATATTGGCCTTTTGATATGCTGATATTATTGAATTTTTATCCATCCAGTAATTATTCTTAGAATTATCAAAAGAAAAAAAAAAATCAGGATTAATTGCAGATACTTTGTGATAATGGGACATAGGTTGTATACAAGAGGAGTTAATGGTGTACTACAAAGATGTGTTATAGAAGAGAAAATTCTAAAAATCTTAGTAGTGTGTCACGACAATGTATCCGGAGGATATTTTTTGGGACAATTTATAGGACAAAAGGTGTTAAGGGTACGGTACTATTGGCCAACTTTATTTCAAGATGTACATACATATGTTAGGAGGTGTGATGCATGCTAACGCTTTGCTAGAAATGATTTATAAATGGAATTGCCTCTACTCATTTCTTTATTATTAGTACCATTCAAAAAATCGAGTTTTGACTATATGGGTGAAATCCATCCTCATTCTTCCCGAGGCATGGCTTATATCATTGTAGCCATCGAATACCTTACAAAGTAAACTGAGGCTAAGACAGTCAAGACAAATAATGCGAGCTTTTTGTTTGAGAATATTATTATCCGCTTTGGTTGTCCTAAGATCTTAATTAGTGATCAGGGAACACATTTTTTCAATGAGATGATTTAGGACTTAACAGAAAGATTTCAAATTGATCATTGGAAAACTACATCCTATTACTTTCAAACTAATAGAAAAATTGAGAGGATTAATCAGATCTTAATAAGTATATTATAAAAAACTATGCAAGATTTAAAGAGGGATTGGAATACAAAGCTATCTATGGCGTTGTAGGCATATCATACAACCTTAAAGGTAACAACACAAGCAATGCCATTTTCATTGGTTTATGGTATAGAAGCAATCTTATCCATTGAATTGGAGGTTCCCTCATTTAAAATGGCAATGGAAACAAGGTTGACTGAAAAATAATCTTTGAGGGAAAGACTATTGGCTTTAGAAGCTTTACATGAGAGTCAAAGAAGGAGTGCACAGCATGTGGAAGCTATTCAATGACAGTAGAAGATTTGGTTTGACAAAAAATATAACAAATATGAATTATAACCAGGAATGTTAGTCTTGTTATAAGATGCAAGGCGGTTAAATTTTCCAAGCAAATATGATGCAGTTTAATTGGATCCCTATCTGATGAGAGAGGTGTTTCCAAACAATTCAGTGCAGCTGAAGACATTAAATGGCAATATATTTTCCACCTGTACTATAGGAAGTCAATGTAAAGAATATTGGACTTAAAGCTTTCAAATTCCTTAAACAAAGGAAAAAATTACCACTTAGATTCTATGGACCATTGTCGTGTTGTGGTTTGGCTGCTATGTGAAAAAATTATACATATATATTTAATATATAATTTACTATATAGCTAAAAGAAAGCCATATTAATGGATTTTTATTAGTTATAGAATGTGATTAGGTTGCTAGTTTAGAAGGAATCTATTAAAAAGATTATTATTAAGGTTTATATAACCTTATTTTTTTTTTAGTAGTGACTTTTGAAGTTAATTTTATATTGACAGTAACTTGTATATATCTTAAGTCACCTATGTTAGACATTGGTGATCCTTAAGATCTTATTTAGTTCTTTTATTTAGTGCTTAAAGCACCAAGTATGTAAATCTTATAAGAAGAAGGGTTAGAAAAGGGTTTTTAGTGTAAAAAGGGTAGTTTGGCCATCCATGTGGATGAATAGAGGTAGATGATAGAAATCTCTATTCTAATTGGTCAAAAATCATGCCCAAGGGTTTATTGGGAATTAGGATTTATTTTTGGAGAAGAATCAAACATCAAAGGCTAGGATCATAAGGTTTAGGCATTTGGATCTGGTTTAGGTGCAAATTTTGTGTGATTTTCACTTTTTATGAAGAAGTTATAGGCGCCCAAAGTTAAGGTATCAATTTTGGACCTACTGTCACTCTTTTGGATATAACTCGCGCATACAGAGAGCAATCAAGGATTGGTGACTAAGGTTTGAGAGAGCACTTTTACAGCTACACTTTTTATATATAGCTTGATAAAATCCAAGCTAGGATGAAGGAGATATTGGGAGTTGAAGTCAGTGCTTACAAACTTAAGGGCAGTAAGTGACCTATTTATATAGTGGTTACATTTTGAGCTATAACTTAGGCAATTTCATAGATTTTTGACTCAAAATTTTTATGAGTGTATATATTTATGTCACAAGACTATGTGCAAAAATTTTGTAGCATTAGGATTTTGGATTTGTGAGATATAAGGAAAATAGTACTCAGGTGTCTCTGAGCTAGGGTTTTAAGTACCTGCTAGGGGTTTTGAGATATCAGACGATCATAAATGAATTTATGGTTGATACTTTCTTGTGGTAAAACTTAAGAAGATTATCTACACTCTGAAGTAAATTTTATAGAAACTAAATGGTTGGATCAAGAGTTATTTGATTCTAAAGTTCAGCAAGAAATAAGTCCTTGCGGGTGAATAAAGTTTTGAAGGATTTTTGTGGAAATTTGAACCCTTTTTGTACAAACCTACTTGAATACAAAAGGGTTTATATATATAATTTCTCTTTTGTAAGATTGTTGTATTATTTGTTCTTTTTATTAAGGACAAATTACCTATTGGATTTTTGCCATAAAGTTTCAAATAAATTCTCCACAGCTATGTATCCAGTGTATTCCCAGATAGAAGACCACATCATATGACATATTGGTGAATCCGACGTGAAACATCTAGGGTGGGGAGTCTTGAAGAAATATTTTGGCCTTTATTATGGCATGGGAACAAGAAGATAGTAGTGGAAACTGCAGTGGAGTATCACCAATGCAGCTTGATCGTGCTACAGTTCAAATATTTCAAGCATTTGCTCTTTATATGCAACAACAACAAGTAGTGGAGCATAAAGAGGCTATGGCTACCAAAGCCTTACAATATATTATTGGTATATTAGATCTGTTTGATGGAAAAAATATTTCCAAGTATTTGAAGTATTATTCTTGAGAGATGGAGCTTAATAAAGTACCAGAGAAGGAGATGATCCTAACATTTGAGCTAGCACTTGTACCTCAACTCTGTGAGCACATTAAGGGAATTATTCAAACTTATGGAGCAAAATGGGAGGATTTTATCCTTCAGCTAAGAGAAAAATATTCTTTGGAGGATGTTGAAAGGATGACAAAAAAATCACTTAAGGAATGGATTAATAAATCCAACAAGGAGTTGGTAGCAATAGAATTATTTCAAGAATTTGAAAGGCAATTTCTTCAACTATCTCAGGTGGAAAAGCTTACACTTGAAAATGACAAGGTGGAGCTATTTCTCTAGTCAGCTAATAATGAGCTACAGAGGGAGTTGGAATTATTGTTGGAAGATAATACAGAAGACAATGGACTTACTACTGACTCGAAGAAGGTCTCTGAAGCAATGGATATACTTGCTAAAAGAGAGTACCGAAGAGGTAAAGTGGTGGTAAGATAAGAAACTAGACTTTTTTCAATTACAATATATTGTAGGCAAGTATGAAAACCTATTATATTAGTAAGTGCTATTCTGATTCCTATGTCCACAATTGTACCACAAAAAGATGCAATTGAAGAATTAGTGAAAGGAATAAAAGACTTACAAATCAAATTGGCAAAGCTAGAGGAAAAGAGAGGAGCATCTGAGATCAAACCTGCATCAAAGCAAGGATATATACAGAGGTGTATTTGATGCGATAGTATGGAGCATCCTTGGAAGGAGTGTAAAGATTTTGTTGATACTCTACAACGAGGAGTAATTTTATGGAAGGATGGAAAGATTGCACTGCATGACCCAGGTGAATTTTTCAAAACTTTGGAAAAAAAAGGATGAAAAATGTTTTAGAAGACTATCTATCACGACATACTATGGCATCATGGAAAGCCACTACTTACAGCATAGAGGTTATAAGGGAGAAAGAAGATGGTTTTGACAAATATGTAGACACGTGAGATTTATGGAATCATGCTATCACCAGCATGAATAAGGGAAAGACATCAAGGCAAGAATTGCTCAATACAGCCACAATAATCAGGAATACTATAAGATGGGATGACCCTGTTGATACCATGTCTGTACATGCTTATATGGCAAAATCCCACCATGAAGCTTTGATGGATATGAAGAGGAGAAAAAATATAGTAGAAGAAAACTTTGAAGAACCAAATAATAACAAAAGACCTCAAAGAGATGAAGAAGGAACACATGATAAAGGGATATCTACACCGCAGGATAGTAGATAATCTGAGAATAGACCATCAAAATCATACTTTGGAGATAAATCGCTACCGAAGAAAAAATAGGAAGAAAGAATGGTAGCAAATAAAAATAAAGAGAAGGGTAAGCTTGTTGCCTATAAGCTGCAATCAGATATAGAAGCAACTACAGATTTGAAGGGGGTATTGAAAGAGAGGGTGTTGAATGCCAAAGTTGAATTCACATTACGAGAAATTTTAGGCATTGCAAAGAAAGAATTCCATGATATCATTATAGACACTATTAAGCAAAAAAGACAATTGATAGGGGAGTCTGCAATGTCCAATGCACTAGATACAATATTAACAAAAGAAGAAGAGTTGGAATTGGCTAAATGTTGTATCAATCAAAAAGATCAATTTTCCTTGGATGTGTCATGGACATACTTTAAGCCACTATTAGAGCTTTTTGTAGTCTTCTAAAACCTTTTATAGCTTTTTAGAATATTTTAGAATCTTCTAGAATCTTTTAGAATCTTCTTCAACCTTCCAAGACCTCCCGTAGACTTTTAAGAGTCTTCCAAAATCTTCTTCAAACTTCTAGAATATTCTAAGATATTCTTAAAAGATTCAATAGGACATAAGGCCTCATAGTATAAATAAGAGGCAAGACTAAGGAGCACCTCAATCTTGCCAACACAAGTCTTGGAGTAATCCAAAGTGCTGCCTTGTTCTTCATATTAATCCAGTTTCTTATTCTTGATCTACTTCTTGTTCTTGTCCATCCAGTTCTTTGTTCTTAAAGTTATTCTCGTTCTGATTTCTTCTGCTTAGTTCTTTGCTAACCTGCTATCTTGCATCCTTGACAGTTTGACAAGATTGCTTACATAATCATATCAGAGCTTAGATTTCTTGATAGAGAGTGGATTACCCCTCTTCAAGATACTATTGCATTCTAGAAGAGTGCGGACTACCCCCCTCTAGACTGATATGTTTACTTGTTGTAGTTGATTTTTCTTTGGAAAGAATGGATTACCCCTTTCTTAAGTTATATCACTACATTTTAGAGGTTGCGGATTACCCTCCTCTAAACTAACTGTCTCAAAGTATTCTTTTTAATATAAAAAATACTAACGGCTTATTGATTTTTTCTTTTTTAAGATGGAAATAGATCAGATTAATGGAGGTGCATCCTCACAAACAAAGAATAGAGTGGCAACACTTGCAGATCTTCGAGCCCTATTGGATACAATATGAGAAGAAATAACATTCTTTCGCAATCCAAGAAAAGAATCGCAAATAGAGCAAGTATCTGAAGAAACTAAGCAAAAGATTTATAATGTACAACAAGAGATTATTCGATTAAGAGAAGCAAGCGGTAAACAAGCTATGCACACAACTTCTCTAAAAGTTCTAAGGGTTGTCATAAAAGAGCCAAAAGCTAGTATGCCTGACAAGTTTGATGGAACAAGATCCAACTTTCGAGGGTTTGTAGAACAAGTATGACTTTACTTACGACTATATCTATCGCGTTATCTAGATGGATTCACTCAAGTCGCTTTTGTAGGCACTCTTTTATCAAGAAGTGCTCGATCATGGTTTGCGCCACTATTAGAAAAGAATTCTCCAATCTTATACAACTTGGAAGCTTTTTATAGAAAGATTTACTACTGCATTTGAAGACAGTGATCGAAAAAAAGTGGTAGAGAGGAAGATCCAAAATCTACGACAAGAACAACGTTCAGCTGTAATTTATGCTGCAGAATTTCAACAACTTACTTGTTATCTTGATTGGAATGATAAGGCTTTTATGACTCGATTTCGTTATGGCCTAAAGGATGATGTAAAGAATTTATTCATCACAATGCCAAGAGTTGAAAGCTTAGAGGAACTCATAACTCAAGCTATTACTTGTGACAATCGCTTATTTGAACTACGACAAGAAAGGCGATCAATTTTTAGCAATACCTATCAAGGTACGACTGCTACATCTTCAAGAGTATTGGAAAAGCCATTAACATATCCTGAATCTATGCAGATTGATACGACTCAATTCAAGCCATTAACACTAGCGAAAAAGACTAGACGTTGACAAGAGAATTTATGCCTATATTGTGGAAGATCCAATCATAAGGCAGCAAATTGTCCAAATAAGTCTAGAGAATTCAAGGCATGAGGTATAATATCTGAATTAAAAAGGTCAAAAAACGAAGACGTCCAGCTATAGTAAGGACCTTGCGGTTGGACATCCCCAAATCTAAAGTACCAGAAAAAAGTCTCTTTTTACCTCCAAATCCAACATCTTGTTTTATACTTCCTGTATATATAAGAACCTTGAAACAAGAAATTTTTGCTGAAGCCCTTTTAGATATAGGAGCCTCAGCATGCTTCATAGATAAGGATTTTGTAACCAAGCACAATCTACTACTTGTAAAGAAAATCCATCCTGCATTAGTTGAAGTCATTGATAGACAAAACCTTGTATCAGGAGATGTTGTCGAAGAAACCCAACCGTTAGAAGTGATACTAAGAGATCAAGTATCACAAATTATTTTCAACATCATTAGATGTCCAACAAATCCTATTGTCATTGGACTTCCTTGGTTTGAGCTACATAATCCTGATATTGATTGGAGTATGCGGAAGATTTCCTCAAGATCCACACATCAAAAGAAGAAACGAGGTACTGCTCTATTCCTTAAAGCTAAAGCATTTATGCAAGCAGCAAAAAAAAGAGATGCATTTGCATTATATGCTATCCCAATGAAAGATCAAATGGAGCAACTAAAACAAGAAATTCCTAATCAATATCGCAACTTCAAAGATGTATTTGAAAAAAAAAATATATATATATATATTATCTGAATATCGTCCTTATGATTATACAATCCAATTACAAGATGGAGCTCAACCTCCATTTGGTCCCATTTACAATCTATCACAAATGGAGATACAGCCTTATGAGAATATATTGATGAAAATTTAGCTAAAAATTTTATTCAACATTCAAAATCGCCTGCTGGAGCTCCTATATTATTTGTGAAAAAGAAGGATGGTTCCTTACATATGTATGTTGACTATCGAGGTCTGAACAAGGTAACTATAAAAAATCGCTATCCATTACCATTAATCTTAGGATTATTGGAATAATTAGGACAAGCAAAGATTTTTACAAAGATTGATTTGAGAGGCGCCTACAACCTACTTAGGATTAAGGAAGGAGATCAATGGAAGACAACATTCCACATAAGGTATGGACATTTCGAGTACAATGTTATGCCTTTTGGACTTACAAATACACCAACAGTCTTCCAACATATGATGAATGATATCTTACGAGAATACTTAGATGATTTTGTAGTCATCTACTTGGACGATATCATGATCTTTTCTAAGAATGAAGAAGAGCATGAATATCATGTACGAAAGGTATTAAAGAAACTACGAGAAAGTAGATTATATGCCACATTGGAGAAATGTTCTTTCCACCAACCATTAGCCAAATTTTTGGGATATATTGCTTGAAAAAATGGAATTTCCATGGATCTAAAGAAGATACAAATTGTTATAGAGTGGAAACAATCGTCATCAATTAGAAATGTACAAGGTTTCTTGGGATTTATAAATTTCTATAGAATCTTTATTAAAGATTATTCCAAGATTGTGGATCCATTAACACGACTTACAAGCAAAGATAAATTTATTTGGGATGATAAGGCTGAAGAAGCATTTAAGAAGCTAAAAGAATCTTTCACCTCTGCTCTTATACTTGTCCATGCAGATCCAACAAAATCATTTATTCTCGAAACGGATGCCTCAAATTTTGCATTGGGATCTATATTCTCTCAAACTGGTGATGATGGTCAACTACATCCAGTACCATTCTGCTCTCAAAAATTTTCAGCTGTAGAGATTAATTACGAGATCCATAACAAAGAATTATTGGCAAGTGTTGATGCTTTTGAAGAATGGCACCATTTGTTGGAAGGAGCTCAACACAAGATCATGATATATACCGACCATAAAAACTTGGAATATTTTATGAGTGCTCAAGTTCTAAATTGTCATCAAGCACGATGGAGCACGTCATTATTTTGATTTGATTTTATAATTACATATCGTCCAGAAAAACTTCAAGGAAAACTAGATGCCCTTTCTCGATGATCATATCTTGCACTAACAATAGGAGACATTATATTGGATCAACAAAAATCAATCATGTTGAAGCCATCCAATTTATTGTTAAAGACATCGACGATATCTACCTATACAAATATAACTCTCAAGATGGAAATCCAGAAAGCAATGAAGATAGATCCATTTATAAAGAACATCTAAGAACGTTTAAAAAATGCACATGTGGAAGAAGATAATAATTTCAAATTGGAAGATGGATTATTATACTTCAAGAATCTCCTATATGTTCTTTCAGAACCTACAAGACTTCAAATCCTTCAAGTTCGACATGTCCTTCCAGCAGCTGGACACTTTGGCTTTAATAAGACCTTGGAATTGATATCAAGAGACTATTGGTGGCCTCAAATGTGGAAATTGGTGAAAGAATTCATCCAATCATGCAAAATTTGTGCGCAAACAAAGATTCCAAGACACCAACCATATAGACTTCTACAATCCCTTCCAGTTCCTAAGGGTCCATGGCAATCGTTATCTATGGATTTTATTATAGACCTCTCAATTTCGAATGGAAAAGATTCAATTTTTGTGGTGGTAGATCGTCTTACCAAGATGGCTCACTTTATTCCGTGTAATAAGACTATTTTCAGGGAGGAAACAGCAAAGCTTTTTATTGATAATATTTACTGAATACATGGCCTTCCAATTGATATTATTTCAAATCAAGGACCACAATTTGTATCAAACTTTTGGAGAGGATTATTTTGGCTTTTAAAGGTCAAGATCAACCTCTCATCTACTTATCATCCTCAAACTAATGGTCAAACAGAACGAGTGAATAAGATCTTAGAACAATATCTTCATTGCAGTATAAATTACCAACAAGATGATTGGATGGACTTTCTACTATTGGCTGAGGTTGCATACAATAACTCCGAATATTCTTCAACAAAATAAACTTCATTCTTCTCAAACTATGGATACCACCTTGGAGCAAATCCATTCCAAATTGAAGATGTAAGAATCTCTACTGCAGAGAATCAAGCTACTTATTTAAAAACCATCCATGAAGAACTGAAATTTTAATTACAAATAGCCCAAGATCGATATAAAGACTATGCAGACATTCATCGCAAGAACCAACCAAATTTCAAAGTAGGAGATCGTGTCTGGTGACTTTGACGAAATATACAAACAAATCGATCATCACAAAAATTAGTCTATCAAAGACTTGGACCTTTTACAATTCTACACCAAGTAAATTCAGTAAATTTTTGTTTCAAACTACCAAGTAGCATGCACATTCATTCAGTCTTTATTGTGACAAAACTGTATAAAATAAATATTGGAAGACTGAAATAGTTGAAGTCAATGAGATTGACTATAATCGTTTTCTATCAACAACAAAAGACCACTATAAAAAGGAAAGAGCCACGCCAAGACCTACACTTGTATTTTCCTAGGATAGAATAGATCTTGCTAGAAGCTTATTAGTTATCATGTCAAATCTTCACGTTTCAAGGGAATTGCAGGAACAAGAGTCAAAAGACTCTTCTGGCATACAAGCGGCCAGGGAATCATTGCAACTTTCACAATCTACTAGATTTGAAGAACATAGACAAGATGAAGAAGGAGTATGCCAATGTCAAGTAAGGCCACACTTAGAGTCTTTGGAGATACGGCCTCATTACAAAAATCTTGATTCAAATACCCGAGCTTTGGTAATACTCCTCGAAGTTGAAAGGGTGATTCCAGGTAGACCAAAAATTATGTTTGGAGGATGTTTTGAAGGTCACAACAAAGAACAAATTTTTGGATGGGATGTTGGTCTAACAGAGGTTATATCTAGAGGTCATCGACACCATCTCAAGGGTCCTGTTGAATCGATAACCAACGCAAAAAAGACGGAATATATTGCTTCTCTACTCCGATGAATTCTAGAATTTTTACGCATATGATTTGATTATCAAATTGCTTTGACTCCTCGTGAACCATGGATCTGAAATCAATATTATGTCTGAAGACATTTATAAATGCGGGAGGTAGTCCATTGACACTCGATATGGTTGGATGATTCAAGTAGCAAATAATACACGTGGAGATCTTTATGGTGCTTGTTTAGATGTGAAAGTGAAAATTGGAGATATATCCACTGAACAAAAAAAATTTTGTTCAAGATAATATTTCTTGTATAGTGATTCTTGGACAACCATATATCATTGCTGTGAGGATGGAAACCAAAGTATTGGATGATGGATCAGCATAAGCTTGTATCAAAAGCCAAGATGATAAAAAAACAGTGCAGTTCTTCACTGTATCTGCTAACCATGAGTGCAATAGGGATTATCTACGGAGTGGCTCATTACTAAGGATCAATGAAGAGTTTAAAGATTTTTAAAAGATACCACTATAGAGTAAGGATGTAGTATTACATCAAAGAAAGTACTCTTGCAAGAAAAAGAATATATATTTGTACTTGAGATATAAAACTTTTTAAGAGTGGATTTAATATACATACATGATTTAATAACTTATACAAATAGGAGAAGGAGGTTTAATAATATTGCTGAAGCAATAATGTGGCACCGACCACAACTTTGGTTCTTCTTAGTACATACCGGAGGATGCATAGGTTTGGAAGGGGTGGATGTCGTATTGTGGTTCAGCTACTATGTGAAAAAATTGTACATATATATTTAATATATAATTTACTATATAGCTAAAAGAAAGCCATATTAATGGATTTTTATTAGTTATAGAATGTGATTAGGTTGCTAGTTTAGAAGGAATCTATTAAAAAGATTATTATTAAGGTTTATATAACCTTATTTTTTTTTTAGTAGTGACTTTTGAAGTTAATTTTATATTGACAGTAACTTGTATATATCTTAAGTCACCTATGTTAGACATTGGTGATCCTTAAGATCTTATTTAGTTCTTTTATTTAGTGCTTAAAGCACCAAGTATGTAAATCTTATAAGAAGAAGGGTTAGAAAAGGGTTTTTAGTGTAAAAAGGGTAGTTTGGCCATCCATGTGGATGAATAGAGGTGGATGATAGAAATCTCTATTCTAATTGGCCAAAAATCATGCCCAATGGGCTTCAAGGAGGCTGCCCAAGGGTTTATTAGGAGTTAGGGTTTGTTTTTTGGAGAAGAATCAAACAACAGAGGCTAGGATCATAAGGTTTAGGTTTTTGGATCTAGTTTAGGTGCAAATTTTGTGTGATTTGCACTTTTTATGAAGAAGTTATAGGCGCCCAAAGTTAAGGTGTTGATTTTGGACCTATTGTCACTCTTTTGGATATAACTCATGCATATAGAGAGCAATCAAGGATTGGCAATTACAATTGAAGAGAGCACTTTCACGGCTATATTTTTTATATGTAACTTAATGAATTTCAAGGTGAGGTGAAGGAGATATTGGAAGTTGAAGTCAATGCTTATAAACTTAAAGGCAGTAAGTGACTTGCTTACGTAGTGGTTATATTTTGAGCTATATCTTAGGCAATTTGAAAGATTTTTAGATCAAAATTTTCAAGAGTATATATATTTATGTTACAAGACTATGTAAAAAAAGTTTGTAGCATTAGAATTTTGGATTCGTGAGATATAAGGAAAATAGTACTCAGGTGTCTCTGAGCTATGGTTTTAAGCACTTGCTAGGGATTTTGAGATATTGGACGATTGGAAATGAATTTATGATTGATTCTTTCTTGTGGTAAAACTTAAGAAGATTATCTACACTCTGAAGTAAATTTTATAGAAACTAAATAATTGGATCAAGAGTTATTGAATTCTAAAGTTTAACAAGAAATAAGTCCTTGCGGGTGAATAAAGTTTTGAAGGATTTTTGTGGAAATTTGAACCCTTTTTGTACAAACCTACTTGAATACAAAAGGGTTTATATATATAATTTCTCTTTTGTAAGATTGTTGTATTATTTGTTCTTTTTATTAAGGACAAATTACCTATTGGATTTTTGCCATAAAGTTTCAAATAAATTCTCCAGAGCCAGGTATCCAGTGTATTCCCAGATAGAAGGCCATGTCATACGACACCGTGTATATCCAATGGAATTATAAAACAAGCAAAAGATATTTGGAATTCGGTCCACTAATGGTCACTAACTATGTGAGTTAAAAATTCATTGCCTTACATTAGTTAGCTTAAAAAATTTAGAAAAATTAAAAAAAATTTAATTTTTAGCATTAGATAGGTAAATTTGAGAATAGTAGGACCAATTAGTAAAGATAGTAGTAGGAAAGAAAAATAAAGGCCTGGAAATAATTAAAAGTAAAAGAAATTTATTTAAAATAGTAATTATTTTGGAGTGAATATTTTTATATGGAAATGGAGTAGGAAAGGATCCTACATTAAGTCCTTGCAAATCTCCATAAGTATGAATTTAGGACTTAAAAGAAATTAAAAATTAAAAATTAAAAAAAATTAATTAATTTAAATGTAAATTTAAAAAAATTAAAAATAAATGGTCTAGTAGGTGCCCGATAAAGGGTCCCGACGATCGTTGATTGCGGCACCGATAAAGAACGCATGTGAGGCGAGATCCTTGGGTGGAAAATTAGAGTGCGAGTTAATGCAGTGAAAGACGGAGCGCAGGAAGATATTGTGGCTGTGTGTGTAGGAGAGAGAGAGAGAGTTATTGAGTGGGAGTGAGTAAATGAGAGTCAGATATCTAGAGAGTAGCAGTAGGAGAGAGGTTGGATGGCTGGTTGGCTAGGTGAAAGCGAGGGAGCGAGAGGCTAAGGGTGGCCGCGACGTTATGTATTTTTGTTGGCAAAGATTTTTTGTTCTCTGGAAGTCGGTGCAAGATGGCATCCAGAGCGTGAGTAGGTAGGCAGATCGGGCAGTGGGTGAGGATCTGTATTTTGGCAAGGTGCAACTCTTCCTGACGGAGGCTCTTGGGAGGCGTGGCTTTAGCACAACGCTGGAGTTGCTCACACTGGAATGGACCAACGCCATTACTAGATTGTATTGCGAGCAAGCCAAGTAAGCGGAGAGGGGTAGGAGAGAGAGGACTAACTTGCCATGTACATGATCAATTTGAATTCAACGACTTGGAGATCTGGGATTAGTGGATGATCAGTGATCGAGTCCTAAGCCAGAGAAAGGATTGATTTACACCCGCACCTCTAGAGTTGGTGCTGTATATGTGAGGCTGTGCGGCACGACATCTTGTTGATGTCGATGGTCTGAAAATTTTGTTGAAAAAATTGGGATTATAGTTTTGTTAAGGGACGCGGAGGCAATGCTGGAGATCATTGCAACTTTTGAGGAAGAGACTAGAGGAATATGTGATGTAGTGGTTTTGGTGGATTTGCGATCGAGGTATCGTGTCGTTAGAAGCAGATCTGAAGGTGGCGAAATGCATAGGCTTAATTGAGGGTAGGGATAGAGAATTGCAGTGGTAAATGGCTAAGGAGGTGTAACACAGTTAGAAAATGGAACAACAAAAAAAAAAAAAAAAAAAAAAAACCTCCGGTAGAATGTGGAGTTTGCAGTGAGTAAGACGAGCAAGATCACGGCAACAAAACCAGAGGATGAGAAAGTTCAATGTGAAAAGTTGTACTAGAGACATCGACGGAGGAGATTACAATAGTGGAGAAGGGGAGCGTCTGGACCGCAAGAAGAACGAGATGTTGGCGATGGTATGAAAACCAGCAAAAAGGAAGAGAGTGTTGAGATCTAAAATGATATGCGCACAGTGAGAGTGTTTAGTCCTTAGGATTTTGGCGTGGTGGATTTAGAGGATTCTAGCAGAAGGTATTAGATGAAGTACAAATGGTGAAGAAAATAAGACAGGAGAGGAAAGGTTCGAGGATTCTTTATAGAAAGGAAGATTGATGGTGATTCAATGTGGTGCGGTTGGTTGCTTGTGTTGTGTTGTTTTTGGCATAGCTTAATATAATAAAGAGCTTCAATGGACACTCGACCTTGGCTGTAGAGGTGGCAATTATAGCAGTGGCGGTGGTCGTGGGAGGGTTTCAAAAACTGGAGTAACGACTACCAGGGCAATTATTAGAGCCATCAATTCTGGTTGAAGCCTTTGGTGGTTTAAGATGCATTTTGGATCAGGGGTGAACGTTGCTTAGCGCTCAACATTCTGCGGTTTATGGATCAGATAACTAGTGATAAGGTTACTGCAAAGGATTGTTGAAAGGAACATTGAAGGATTCTAATGTTTGGATCCGGAAGAGATGCAATCATGCACTGGGAAAGCCACTTGAAAATCAATTATTTTTTCTGCAGGGATTGTTGGACAAGCTTGCAAGTCGCGCTGGTGGTGACATGATGTCGACTTGTTTCTTGTAACTTGTTGTTTTTGTGCTCTTTCTACAGTGCAGAGCAAGGGATCGTCCTTCACTATTCCTGAAGTAGGATAACCAACCATGGTTCTCGGATATTTTTGTCGGGAGCTCGTTATAATCTATTCCTTGTGAAGATATCTTTAGATTTTAATTTTAGTGTAGAAAGATGAACTTCCAATGCCACTGTAGCTCTTTCTGACAGAGTCATTCTATTAAATATTTAATGTGAACTGAGACATTGAAACAACATGAAACCTGTGAGTTTTTTTGAACATTGTTCATCTCTGTCTTTATACAAAGAATTGAAAGATCTAAAAAATAAAAAATAAAAATAAAAGATTAAAAATAATAAAAATAATAAAAATAATAATAATTAATATATCTTATATATCAACTAATTAGATACTTGATAGTGTCAATATTACATAATTTTATTAAATTATAAGTGGAGTAATTGGATTAAGTTATAAAAGTATAAGTTAGATTCAGCCATCAAATTACAAACGCAATTGAAGGTGGCAGGATTTAGCTTACAATATGGTACGAAATGTACCATCTTGGTAAAACTATCTATAATCACGAATATAGAATCATATGAACTTGACTTTAGAAGATCCGTGATAAAATCCATAGAAACAGAAGATCAAGGTTGCTCTGGTATAGGTAATTGTTGGAGAAGTCCATAAGGTCGTTGATGAGGAGTTTTTGACCTTGAACAAACGTCACATGGCTCTATATAATCTTTAACAGCCTTCCACATCTGAGGCCAATAAAAATCTTTTGATATTAGCTCCAACATCTTATTATATCCAAAATGTCATACAGTAGGGAAGTTGTGACAAGCTTCTAGAGCACGTTATCACATTGTAAATTAAAACATAGTGTGAAAGACATAAAAGAATGTATTAAAATAAAAAGATTAAGATTAGAAGAGGAAAGGATGAAAAAGGGAAGGAATTGTGATTCATTCCTTTCTATCTCTAATCTAATCTAAGTTATTTATTTTTACTTGTTAGGTTTTTTTCTATTTATACTTTACCTTTATTTTCTTCTCTCTTAGATCTAAACTTATATATTGAGGGCTGAAATTAGAGGAAAAGTTGGTAGAAAATTAGTAGTAAGAAGGAAGAATGGAAATTCACCTTGGAAAGTGAAATTTCTTCAAGTTAGTCAAAGAAAAAAGATTGAAGAGGTGGAAAGACATGGATGAGAGGTCTTTTTGACTAAGAAGATAAGGAAGACCAGGCGGAGATGACAAGGGAGGAGTGAAGATGTAAAAAGAAAGAAAAATAGAATAAGGGAGAAATGTAGGAGAACAAGGGAGGATATTTTTGTGTATAGAGAGAGTTAAGAGACGAATTTGAAAGTGAGATTTGGTAGACATAATCTATGTAAGTTAAGGAAGAGATGTGTATAAGTTTGATACTCATTTGTTTTATAAATAAAACGTTATGCTCGTTCAAAAAGATAAGGGTTTATTTCCAAATTAGTGAAGTTTGAGGGAGCATATCTTTGTGCTTAAAATAGTATTTTGAGCAAAGTTTGTTGGAATTTGTAGATATATAAGTCTATTAGGTTGTGTAAAAAATTAATTGCCATTGGAGTTATATTCAAGGAGTTATAAGGAAAATTGTGGTCGGATCTAGAATTGTTAGAATGCAAAATTAAAGAAGAAGGATGGAACCTATAACTTAAGTTTGGAGAGAAATTTTGGAGCAATAATTGGAGAATGTTTGCAATATGAGAGAAGCTACACACCTACCAAATTTCAGCACTTAGGTCTTCTTTAATGAAGAGCAATAAAGAAATGAAGCAAAGGGGGTTTAGAATTGAAGGCCGTAAGGAGGGATAACTTTGACAATGTGATTCTCCCTAACCACAATAGCTATAATCAAAATATTTTTGGGATTTTCTTTCTCACTTTTTTAAGTATCTTGTTTCTAAATTTTGCTTTAATTGATGTGATATCCTAGGATTTATGATTGAAATTGGAGTTAGGTCTCTAAAGACAGAATAGGTTAAGATTCATAAAGTATATTTTTTTTAATATAAATTGTTCAATTTTATGAACTTTTATGGATCTCATCTTACACTTGATTAACTAGAGGCACAAAAGACCCTCTATTTCTTAGAGCTAAGACTTTCATTGTGACAACGTAGTCATGCTGTATCTTCTAGAATATATAGGTGTCTTTTGAAATAGAGCAAATCATTCTTGAACTCAAACTTTGAAGTCTCATGAGACTTAGATGAATTATTCTTAATCTCGTGGACAAGAAGATCTAAAGACATACTAAACTGGATTTGCTTGATAAAAGTAGAATCAATAGTTAATGTTGATTTCATTGTTCGAAGATGAAATTGCTCCGGCTTCAAGAAGATCGTTCTTTATTGATCAAAAGCTGAATCTCTTTCTCTTGGTAGAAGATAAGAACGTCTAGAAAGGGCATCGGACAAACCTTGTTATTTTCTTAGCCAATAGGTGATAATAAACTTGAATCTTAATAAAGACATGCTTCAACAAGCCTGGCAACGATTCAATACATGCGCGGACATGAAATACTCGAGGTTCTTGTGATTTGTATATACAATGACTAGACTACAAGCGCCTTCCAAATAGTGATGCCATTCTTAAAAAGAATCCACAATTGCAAGAAATTTTTTATTATGGATTTTGTAATTGATCTGTGCTACTGAAAATTTCGTACAATGGCCAAGTTCTCATTAATATATTTCTTGAATTCAGCCAATTCATTATGGGATAGACTATAAATTGGTCCAAATGGAAGCTAGATTCCCTCTTTAAGATCAATTGAGCAATCATATGGATGATGCTCTAAAAGAATGTCTGCATTCTTTTTCTCAAAAACGTCTTGATAATCTTGATATTGGCTTAGAATGCTACTTGAAGTCCTTCCACTATTAAAAATAGATGTAGCATAAATAATAAAAGATGATCTTTTTTTAGTTTTATTTATAAATACTTTTATATCTATAAATATGGATTTTATTATACTAAGCTTATGGTTTATTATTTGATTTATGGGACTGTTATTAATGCTTTGAAAAAAATCAAGTCTACAAGAAATCCGATCTATTCAAAGGTTGTACTTTTTTAGCCATGATAAACCTAAAATGATTGGATTAGACAGAGATTTAATTATATTAAAGATTATACAACTATTATGACCATCTATTGTTACATTTATAGGAAGGATTTTATGAGTAACATATCCAAAAGATAATAAGTAACCATCTATGACTTCTACATGTATGGGTTTAGTTTTTTGTATTGAAGGTATTCAATGACTTTTAACAAATTCTTTATCTAAAAAACACGCTGAGGCTCTTGAATCTAATCAGGTAGAGGCTTTGTGATTTTTAGGTCTCAAATAGACATCTATTATAGAACAAAGAGTGGATTTTGAGGAGAGGATAGGACCTTTACTAGGAATTGTACAAGATTCTAGCTGTACGGTTCCTATTGTAGCTGAACAAATTTGTTTTTCAACATATTGTCTTCTTTGATAGCCGTACTCCTCATCTTATAATTGTATCGTTTCTTTAGACAATGCTGAGCACTGTGCTTAGATTTTTTATAATATAAACACAATCCTTATTGATGACAACGAGTCTTTTCTTGTTCAATAAGAGATTTGAAATATATTGCGTCGATTTGCATGTCTTCTACTTTTGAATGTACGTATTGAAAAGACATTGATATTGCCATTGTATTCTAATAATATTAGAGCTCCTTTGTGCAACTCTTTGATCAAAATTCAAAAAGCCGATTTTCACATTTCACAGCAAAATCAATTGCTTAACTCAATGTTTGAGCATTACATAAGTTGAGCATCAATTTCTTTAACTCATATTGTAATCCATAGAAAAAATGGCTAATAAGCGCAACATCATCCTACTTGGTGTCGATTGCTAATTGTCAAAATTGTAAAGCATATGATGTCACTGATTGATTGTTTTGTTACAAGATATGGATCTTATTGGTTGCGACACAAATTATATCATATTATCTATATATAGATCAAAATTTTACTAAAAATACCTCCAAATTATCCAATACTAGATCATGTCATTCAAGAAAGGACAAAAATTATGATAAAACAGAACTTGACAGTAGTGTTCTAATAAATTGTCAAGGACATGAATTAGAAAGAGATGTATAATCTAATGGAAACTGTATCAAAGTAAAAGTCACAAAATGGAATTAAAAAAGTATGTATATTCAAAGAACACTAGAATGGCTATTGCCAAAGATTAGAAACATGAAGACTCTTGAAACTAGACTAGAACCAGGAAAGGAGTGGATAAGAGTGAAGAAGGCTTCACTCTTGCCTCTACAAATATTATCTAACTAAGAGCTATATGGCGATATTCTATAGGACCTCATACACGTGTCTAATTTATAAGACATGTGTCAAATTTGTACGACAAGTTTCCCACATATGCGCCACGTACTTGGCTTGTTCCACAAGCTATCAACATGTGTGATACATGGCTAGCTTGTTTCACAAGCTACCAACATGTGCGCCATGTGGCTAATTTGTTGACCAAGTTTTTATCCTATCAATCACTTATAGACATGTATAAAGGTGATTCCACGTCTATGAAGCTTCTAAAAAGCTTCTCTATCAGATATTATCAAATCAATTTATTTTATCTACTTTTATTAATTTATATTATTTAGATAATTTACTGGAATAAATCTTATGTCCGTGACATTATCCCCCCTTCTAGGGACGAGTTCCACGAGGAGCGGTGATTATATATTGAGGAAGTCCAGGATACGTTGAATTGTGCTTGCTACATACTTTGATCTTTGTTCCCTTTGAAGGTAGTTGATAGGTCCTTTCAGCCATCAATAATGTTCCATATCAGGGTGAGAGGACCACCTTGTTATTTGATCATTGTTCAAGCCTTCATAACTTTCTTCAAAGAAAACAATACGAACACCATCAGGAGTAGTTCCTACCTCTAAAAATATCACCAAACATTGCGAGTCTCTTCCAAGGTCGTGATACCAAACACGTTGTATTTTGCCATAAATCCGAAGAAAGACATGTTATTCTTGAGGGTCTTCATTTCTATTCTGTCGTCTTGAAGGTTGTGATAGTCGTAATGTCTCGTCCAATAAATCATTAAATAATGGCTCTTGAGCTGAATTTGCTGGTTGTTGATCCTCCATCTCTTTAGTACGAACAAATCTAAGGAAATGACAAACAATGATACAAAGTAGGATGGAACCTCTATAGAACCTGCTTTGCTTTATAGCAAAGATTTTCTTGATTCTTTAATTTGATTTTGATGGATGTCGTCGATGAAATGCATTGACTTTTATTGATGCATTTGTTAGATTCTGTCATGGCTCCCATGTGCGTTCACTAATATTATATCCGCGCCAATGCACAAGATATTCCAGTTGATTTTGGCGCCGCCTTGAATCTAAAATCTCTTCAACCTCGAATTTTTCATCGTTGTCCATTTCAATAGGAGGAGGTGGCATTTGTCTTCTTCCTTGTATATCCACTATCTTGTATGGCTCGAGTAGTGACACGTGGAATACACGATAGATCTTCATGGCCTCTGATAGGTGTAATCGATATGCAACTAGATTGATTTGTTCAGAAATAGGAAAAGGTCCAAGCCTACAATAGTCCAACTTATAATAAAGACGAGTAGTTTTGATATTGCGACAAAGTAACTATACCTTGTCCCCCACGTTGAATTGTGGTTTTTCCTTGTGATACGCATCTGTATTTGTTTTTTGTCATTCTTGAGTTTCTTTTAATTGCACCTTCATTATTGCATGTAGCTCTGATAAACAATTTGCCAAATCTTCTACTGCTGGATTATCAACTTTTGAAAAGTCAAAAGCATCAAGTCGAGGGTGGTAGCCATAATTGGTGAAGAAAGGTGTTTGTTGCATAGAAGAATAAATCGTATTATTATAAGAAAATTTTGCTAATGGCAGAAGAGCTATCTCATCATCTTGTTGGTAGTTGATGGTACACCTTAAGTATTGCTCGAAGACTTGGTTCACGCGCTCTGTTTGTCTATCAATTTGAGGATGAAAAGCTGAAGATAATTTTATGTCCACTTTTAAGATCTTGAAAAGGGTTCTCCAAAATCTTGACACAAATTGAGTTCTCCTATCCGATATAATATCCTTAGATAATCTATGATAGCGATAGATATTATCAATGAAAAGCTTAGCTATTTCTTCACGTGTAATAGATTTTGTGTATGGCACAAAATGTGCCATCTTGGTGAACGGATCTACTATTACAAATATAGAGTCATAAGATCTTGAGCTTAGAAGATCTGTGATGAAATCTATAGAAACAGAAGACCATGGTTGTTCTGGAATAGGTAATGGCTGAAGAAGCCCAAAAGGTTGATGACAAGGAGTCTTTGATCTTGAGCAGATATCACATGATTGTACAAAGTCTTTAACTGCCTTCCATATTTGAGGCCACCAAAAATCTCTCGATGTAAGTTCCAAAGTCTTGTTGTATCCAAAATGTCCTACCGTTGAAAAATCATGACGTGCTTGAAGAACATGTAAACGTGCTTCTCCTTCTAGAACATATAGATGTCCTTCAAAATATAGTAGATTGTTTTTGAACTTGAATTTAGAAGAATCATGAGACTTAAAAGAATTATTCTTGATATCATAAACAGGAGGGTCTGAAGACATACTTGATTGAATTTGCTTGAAAAAAGTTGAATCAATAGTCAATGTTGATTTTATTGCTGGAAGATGAAACTGCTTTGGTTTCAAGAGAACCGTTCTTTGTTGCTCAAAAGCTGCATCTCCTTCTTTTGGTGCAAAATAAGAACATCTAGAAAGGGCATCGGACAAACCTTGTTGTTTTCTTAGCCGATAAGTGATAATGAACTCGAATCTTGACAAAGACATACTCCAACAAGCTTAACAACGATTCAACACGCGAGCCAACATGAAATATTTGAGGTTCTTCTGATCCGTATACATAGTGACTGGACTCAAAGCGCCTTCTAGATAATGACGCCATTCTTAAAAAGAATCCACGATTACAAGAAGTTCTTTGTCGTGGATCTCATAATTGATCTTGGCTGCTGAGAATTTTCTTGAATGAAAAGCTATTGGATGAAGTTTGTCATTTGTTCCTATTTGTGACAAAATCGCATACAAGGCAAAGTCTGATGTGTCTATTTCCATAAAAAACGCCTTAGAAAAATCTACACGATACAAGATTGGTGCAAAAACAAACGATGTCTTCAAAGCTTCAAATACTACTTCCGCTTCTTGATTCCATTAGAATTTGTCTTTACAAGTCAAACGTAAAAGTGGAGCCACAACTCAAGAAAAATCTTTGATAAAGATTTGATAATAATTGGCAAATCCCAAAAAGCATTCGACATCTCTTACCGTCTTTGGAATCTTCCAATTCATGATTGTCTGGACTTTCTTAGAATCCATCATGAGACCATCATTTGAAATGACGTATCCTAAGAAATTAACTTGAATAGTATGAAATATACACTTTTCAATCTTGGCGTATAATCTTACATCTCTAAATTTTTGTAATACTTGACAAACAAGTATTTCATGTTCTTCTACGTTCTTAAAATAGATCAAAATATCATCTAGATAGCAGACGACAAAATTGTCTAAGAACTCACAAAAAACATCATTCATGAGATGTTGAAAAGGAGCTGGTGCATTCGTAAGTCCAAAAGGCATGACATTATATTCAAAATGTCCGTACCTGGTTCGAAATGCAGTTTTACATTCATTTCCTTCTTTGATGCGTACTAGATTATATGCTCCTCTTAGATCTATTTTTGTATAGATCTTAGTTTGATTCAACTGATCAAAGAGTCTTGATATCAAAGGTAATGGATATTTGTTCTTGATTGTAATCTTGATGAGTCCTCAATAATCAACACACATCCGCAATAATCCATCTTTTTTTTTCACAAATTGAATTGGAGCTCCTGCTGGAGATTTAGAATGGCGTATGAAATTCTTGGCCAAATTCTCGTCAATATACACCTTGAGTTCAGCCAATTCATCTTGTGATAAACTATAGATTGGTCCAAATGGTGGTTGAGTTCCTTCTTTAAGGTCGATTGAACAATCATATGGATGATGCTCCGAAAGAATATTTGTATTATTTTTCTCGAAAATGTCTTCATAATCTTGATATTGACTTAGAATGCTACTTGAAGTCTTTCCATCGTTGGAAATAGGTGTAGCATAAATGACAAAAGGTGATCCTTCTTTTGCAGCGTGCAAGAAAGTTCTTCCACCTACAAACGCAAGTTTAATTCTACTAGACTTATAATTTTTTATTTAATAGACAATATTGTTAGTTATACTTTTATAAAAGTTTAGAGTACGAGAAATCCAATCTATTCGAGGGTTGTGTTTTTCTAACCATGCTAGACCTAGAATAACTGGAATAGAGGGAGATCTAATTATGTTGAAAATTACGCAACTATTATGGCCATTTACTATTATATTTAGACGAAGTGTTTCATGAGTAATATCTCTAGAAGATAAAGGATGACCATCTATGACTTCTACGTGTACGGGTTTAGATTTTTGTACTATCTGTATTCTATGGCTTTTAGCAAATTCTTCATCTAAAAAACAAGCCGAGGCTCCCGAATCTATTAAATAGAGGCTTTGTAATTATTGGGTCCTAAATACACATCTATTATAAAACAAAGAAATGGTTGTGAGGAGAAGATAGGACCTTCATTAGAAATTATACAAGATCCCAGCTGCATGGTCCTTATTGTGGTTGGACAAACTCGTTTTCCGACATATTGTCTTCTTTGATAGTCG
Source organism: Physcomitrellopsis africana (assembly GCA_036785485.1). Taxonomy (NCBI): domain Eukaryota; kingdom Viridiplantae; phylum Streptophyta; class Bryopsida; order Funariales; family Funariaceae; genus Physcomitrellopsis; species Physcomitrellopsis africana. The sequence goes on from JAWRVF010000028.1 coordinate 1,048,581, forward strand.
TACTCCTCATCTTGTGGTTGCGTCGTTTCTTTGGACAATTTTGAGCAGTGTGTTTAGGTTCTCCACAATACAAGTATAATCCTTCTTGACGACGTCGAATCTTTTCTTGTTCATAAGCGGCTTGAAACGTATAGCATCAATTTACATGTCCTCAATTTCTGAAGGTACATATTGAGAACACATTGGTGCTGCCACTGAATTATAATGTCGTTGAGGTTCTCTTGTATGACTTTCAGATCGAAATTCAAAAAGCCGATTATCACACCTCACCGCAAAGTCTATTGCTTGGCTCAATGTTTGGAGATCGGATAAGTTCAACATCAATTTCTTCACTTCATATTATAATCTGTAGAGAAACTGACTAATGAGTGCAGCATCATTCCACTTGATATCGATTGCTAGTTCTCAAAATTGTGAAGCATATAATGTCATTGATCGATTGCTTTGTCATAGGATATGAAGCTTGTTGGTTGCAACACGAGTTGCATCATGTTTTCCATATATAGATCAAAATTTTGCTTAAAAAGCTTCTAAATTATCCAATATTGGATCACGTCGTTTCAAAAAAGATGAAAACCAAGATAAGGCAGAATCTGAGAGTAGTATACCAATAAATCAGACTTGCAATCTTAGAGTTGGAAAACTTTGCGGTTGCAATTTAATCACTAGTTGGACTTGGTTGATGAATCCTTGAAACTTGGATCTTGTGCCATCAAACTTCTCAGATAAACCAGTTTTTGGTTCTCTGATGCTTGGACGATATTCTAATGGAAGAGGAATTATATGGCTTGGTGTAGATGTTGAAGCAACTCCAACCATATCTATATCTTTATTATTTGGTAACCTTGTTGCTCCTTGTGGAGGTACAGTGAGTTGATGCATTGCAAGCATCAATTCTCTCATTTGCTCTTGTATTTGTGCCATTGCACTCTTTATTTCGGCAAGCTCGGCCATGATAACACTTCAAAAAATATCTAACACCACTCGAGATAAGTAGCAGGGAGAACAAAGAAAATACTAGGAATAATATCAGTTTAGAAGAGGATAATCCACAACTTCTAATATGCTTGTGTCTTATTGAGAGTAAGGGGTAATCCACTTTAAATCAAGATAAGACAAAGCTATGATATTATAAGTGTACTCTTATCAATCTGTCAAGGACATGAACTAGATCAAGATGCATAATCTAATCGAAACTGTATCAAAATAAAAGTCACAAAATGGAATTAAGAAAGTATGTATATTCAAAGAAAATTGGAATGGCTATTGCCAAAGATTAGAAACATGAAGACTCTTGAAACTAAACTAGAACCAGGAAAGGAATTGACAAGAGTGAGGAGGGCTTCACTCTTGCCTCTATAAATACTATCTAATTAAGAACTATGTGGCGGTATTCTATAGGACCTCATATACGTGTCTAATTTGCAAAACATGTGTCAAACTTGCACGACAAGTTTCTCACATGTGCGCCACATACTTGGCTTGTTCCGCAAGCTACCAACATGTGTGACACATGGCTAGCTTGTTCTACAAGCTACTAACATGTGCGCCATGTGGCTAGCTTGTTGACCAAGTTTCTAACCTACCAATCACCTATAGACATGTATAAAGGTGATTCCACGTCTATGAAGCTTCTAGGAAGCTTTTCTATCAGATATTATCAAATCAACTTATTTTATCTACTTCTATTGGTCTATTATTATTTAAATAATTTATTGGAATAAATCTTATGTCCTTGACATAAACCTAACTTGTGATCCTTGGATTAGATAACTTTAGAGTTGAAGTTCAATCACCAATTGTACTTGATTGATGAATCTTTGAAACTTAGATCTAGTACCATCAAATTTCTTTAGCAAACTAATCTTTGATTTTTTGATGCTTGAATGATGTTCAATTGTAGGTGAAATGGTATGGCTTGAAGCAGCTAGAATCATCTCTATATCTTTGCTTCATGCTAGTCTTATTGCTCTTTGTGGTGGTGTATTGAATTGATGCATTGCGAGGATTAATTCTCTCATTTGCTCTTGCATTTATGCCACTCCACTCTTCATTTCAGCAAGTTTTGCCATGATACCATAATAAAAAAAGAAAAAATATCTATTCTCACTATAAAATAAAATACTCAAGAACAAAGGAAAAAATTCTACGAACAATATTAGTTTAGAAGTGGATAATCCACAACTTCTAATATGCTTATGTCTTATCAAGAAAAAGAAGTAATCTACTCTTAATCAAGAAGAGATAAAGCTTTGATATTGTAACTTCACTCTTGTCAATCTGTTAAGGACACAAACTAAAATAGATGCATAAGTTAGTAAAAACTATTTCAAAGTAAAATAATAAGATAGAAATAAAGAAATATGTATATTCAGGAAGAAACTAGAATGGCTATTGTCAAAGACTAGAAAATACATGACTCTTGAACTAGAGTAGAAGCAAGAAAGGAATTGATAAGAGTGAAGAAGACTTCACTCTTATTTCTATTTATACTATCTATCTAAGAATTACATGGCGGTATTCTATAGGACCTCTTACACATGTCTAATTTACAAGACACGTATCAAACTTGTAAGACAAGTTTCCCACATGTACGCCAAGTACTTGGCTTGTTCCGTAAGCTACTAACATATACAACACATAGCTAGCTTGTTGACCAAGTTTTTAACCTAATAATCACCTATAGACATGTATAAAGATGATTCTACATCTATGAAGCTTCTAAAAAGCTATTTTCTAAGATATTATCAAATTAATTTATTTTACCTACTTCTATTAATCTATATTGAATAGATAATTACTAGAATAAATCTTATGTCTGTGACAAGTGCACATATTGAAAACTTGCCCTATAAGTTAAACACATGTATTATAAGTTGGACAAGTGTCATTTGAGATATAAGATGTTGTCATCTAGTTCTTTAGTAGATAATATATATGGAGGCAAGAGTGAGGTTTTGATCATTCTTATCAATACTTTTTTTATATTTTAGTCTTACATCAAGACTCTCTAGTCTCTTTGTATTTGGCAATAGCCATTTTAATTTCTATCTTATATTTAATTTTTATTTTGTCCACTTTCTCTCTTTGAGTAATACAAGAGTGTATTATTTCTTTAAATTTTATTATAATTCATATCCTTGATAATTTAATAAAAGTAATAACTTATTATATTTATTTTATTTAAAAAATAAGTAGATTATTCTATTTTTTAAAATATATTATTATATTTTTAAAGATAATAAGCTATCCATCTTTAAATTAATATTTTTTATTTTTTAATATTGATTTTTTTCTTAAAAAGAGAAAATTGCTCTTCTTTGTAGAAATTTTTATTTGTTATTAGAGATTATAGATTATCCTTTTCTAATTTGACTTATAAATTTTTTATTATTTTCTAGTATAGAGATTAAAAAAAAATTATAAATACTATATTTGATCAAAGTGAAAATAGATTTATAACTATTATAGATTTTTACAATCTTTTCAATACTTTTTAAATAAAAATCTCATATATTAGTAATACCAACCGTAAAAGCTCTATTCCTATGCCTATGGAAGAAGTCAACAATGAGGTCTAATATTTATGCCAAGAAATTGTATAGTTGAGAGAAGCAAATAGACCAACTTCATAAGTAAATCCAAAAAATCTTGCTGCTATAAATATGAAAGATCTAAAGATTAGTATATCAAAGAAGGTCAATGGAACAAGATCAAAATTTTTAGGATTTTTATGTCAAGTCAAGCTCTTTTTAAGGTTATATCTTTCTTGATATCTTAACAAAATTACTTAAGTTTGATTTATAGATACATTCTTATTTGAGAGTATTCTTTTTTGATTTGCACCTTTGGTGGAAAAAGATTCACAACTTCTATACAATTTATATTCATTCTTAAAAGTATTTATCATTATATTTGGAAAGAATAATTGAAAAAGAATAACAAAAAAAATTATAATCTTTGCAACAAGAATCACGTTCAGCTACCCTCTATGTTGCCAAATTCCAACAACTTGCTTGCAATATGGATTGAAATAATAAAGTACTTATTAATCAATTTTGATGTGGTTTAAAAGATAATATGAAGGATTTATTATCAATAATATTATTAATAAATTTATTAAAATAATTTATTACTCAAGCCATTGTATATAATAATTGATTCTTTAAAAGGCACCGAGAACAAAGATTTAATTGGAGAGGAACAAATTAAGTCATAACAATAACTTATAAATTTTCAAAAATTTATTTATCAAGGCCAAAACCTATGCAAATTGATACAACTCAATTTAAGTAACTAATATCCAAAAAAATGACAAATATTGTTGTCATGTGGCATCATTTTTAATTTAGAAATATACTAGATGTCTAATTATAGGAATTTTATCTTTAACTTATTGACCAAGCTTCAATAAATAATTTATTTTTAATATAGAGTACAAATATATATATAATAATATTAAAAGATATTATATAAATAAGAATTTTTTATATTTAAATAAGTTTGTATGTAAGTTTTTCTATAGCATCTAAAAATTTCTTAACAACCTTTGTCATATCAAACCATAATTAATCAACTATTTATAAGTTAGATTTTCAATACCTTCAAAAAAAATCTATAATTTTTTTTATAGACTTATTTTTATATCAAAATTTTATCATAGCTCCATATACCTATCTTTTATACCTCTATAAAGTCTTGGCTTTCAAAATTATTCCAATTAAAAATTCATCAAATCTTATATATATAATATAACCTAAAAAATATTCTCTCCAATCTTGGTTGTTGATCCTTCATTACTCTCTATACGCATGTATTATATCCTAAAGAGTGACAATATATATAAAATCACCACCTTGACTTTAAGTGCCTATATTTCCTTAACAAGAATTCCAAATCATTCACTTTTTTGCATCAAAACTATATTTAAAAATCTAAACTTGCTAAACTTAATTTTTGATGTTTGAATCCTCCCAAAAGAGTAATTCCAATCTCTAATAAGGCCTCAAATAGTCTCCTTAAAACCTATTAGATATGACTTTTGGCCAATAAAAATAGAGATTTTTATCATCCATTCTATCTATGTATATAAATGACCTAACTATTCTTTTGATACCAAGACCTTTTTCTAATCTTTCTCTAATAAGATTTATATAATACGTGTGTCAAATCCCAAATAAAAGAAACAAAACAAGATTTCAAGAGTTACTAGTGTCTAACAAAGAGGACTTTGAATATGTAAAAGTTGTTATCAACATAAAATCAATCTCAAAAGCCACTATTAAAAAATATAAGGTTATATAAATCTCAATATTAGCCCTTTTAAATAGATTTTTTTAAAGTGGTAACCTAATTATATTTTGTAAACTATTATGAAGATTTATAAGGAATCAACAAAAAATAGAATAAGTTAAAAATAACAAAAATTTCTTCTAATTATAATTATAATTCTCTCTTTTCAAAATAAATATATATTCTCTCTCAATGTACCATTCTTTTACTTATATATAATAAAATCAAAGTCTTAATCAATGGCGCCATCTTTCTCACCTATCAAATATTCAATAATGGATCAATAAAGTAGTATTCATATTACCATATGATAAGCTGATTAAAATCCATTAATGTGGTTTTTACCATATTATATAATAAATTATATATATATATATATATATATATATATAATATTTTTACATAGTAGCCAAATTATAATACAATACCATTGTAAAATTTTATATTTATAATATAGAAAAATAGGTTATAAGATATAAGACTATTATATTAAATCAACAAGATTCAAGTCAAGGAATATAAACTCAAATATAGAAAAGTTAAAAAATAAAGATATTCAATTGTAATAGGAACCTTGTAGTTGAATAATTCTAGACTATAACTATCAAATACATGTTTTATACTACCACCAAATCCTATACCTTATTTTAAACTTTGTATATTTATTACAATTTCAAATTAAAAAATTTTGGTTCAAAAACTTTTAAATATTGGAGTCTTAACATGTTTTATGGATAAAGACTTTGTATTGCAATAAAAATTTATATTCTTAAAGAACATCTAACAACTCTAATAATAATCATTGATAGACAACCACTTGTATTTTGAGATGTCATTGAAGAGACTAAACTATTGAAAGTGAAGTTACAAGATTAAGTATTTGATATTTTCTTTAACATCATTTAATATCCTTTAAAGCCAATGGTATTTGGCCTTCTTTGATTTGAATTATATAATCTTAATATTGATTGGAAATTATAAAAGACCACTTCAAAGTCTAGTCCAAATACCAACAAACCATTTCAACATTTATTTGTCAAAGATAAGATATTTATACAAGCTGCAAAAAATGAAGATCTATTTGTCATTTTTGCAGCACCAAGTCTTCATTCAAATATAAGTTGCAATAGAATCTTGAAGCAATATAAGAAATACCAAGATATCTTTTAGAAAAAAAATACTAATGAATTGTTAAAATATTGACCTAATAATTATGTAATTAAACTTCAAGAAGAAGTTCAACTATTATTTGGACCAATTTATAATTTATTATGAAATGAACTTGTTACTCTAAAATTATTTATTGATGAAAATCTTGCAAAGAATTTTATTTGACATTCAAAATCTCATACATATGCATCAATCCTCTTTGTGAAGAAAAAACATAAATCCTTGCAAATGCAGGTTGAGTAGAAAGAGAGGAACCTGGTTTTGATTTGTCCAGCCGCACGGTTCCTATTGTGGTTGGGCATCCTCGTTTTCCTAAACTAACGCACCTCTATTCTTGATGCTGCATCCATTTTGCTTCTTTGGACAGTTTCCAACTCTATGGCCTTCACCACCGCAATAAAAATACAAACCTTTTTTCATACGTTGCTTCTGTTCTTTTGGAGTAAGAGATTTGATACGTACCGCATCAATCTACATGTCCTCTGTCTCTGCTTATGAATTTAGGCTACTTGCTGATATAATTGCACCACAATGACTTGTATATTGTCTGGAACGTTGGTCTTGGCGACGTTGAAATAGGCAATTATCGCACTTTACAGCTTAGCTAATGGCTTTGTTGAGCGTTCGTGGATCAGGAAGAGATAATAACAAATCCTTCATGTCGTCCCTTAGATCCCAATAGAATTGGCTCATCAATGCTTCTTCATCCCAATTGATGTCGCATGCTAATTGCCTGAAATCCAATGCATAGACTGATGCAAAGCGAGTTTCTTGTCGTAGTGATCAAATTTTTGTTGTAGCCCACCGAGCCTTGTCATGTTTGCCAAATGCTTCTGCAAATGCCTCCAAAAAAGTCTCAAAGTTGTTCAAAATCAGTGATCCTTTTTCAAATAGAGGAGCAAACTACGATAGAGCTTGTCCCGTAAGCAAAGTTCCAACCAATCCGACGCGTGATTCCTTCGTCGGATAACGTTCAGGTTGTAGAGCTGTTATTAACTTGATTTGATTGATGAAACCTCGAAACTTGGAGCGTGTGCCATCAAACTTGTCTGGAAGGCTACTTCCTTCATTGTGGAAGTGGTTCTCGAACCACAGGTAAAGCTGCTTCTTCTGGTGAAGCTCGAGAGGCTGATGAAGCCCAGATTGTGCTATTCCGGATGCTCCATCATTATGAAGTCTTGCAAAGACTCCTTCCATCACCATAGTTCTCCGTGATAATGTAGCAAGAGCATTCATAATGGCGTCCTTAGGAAACTTTCACTCATATTAATGTCTTGACCTCCAACCATTCTAAGAGAAAAGAAGTAATTGTTTCTACAAGGAGGAAATATTGGTTTAGAAGAGGGTACTCCGCAACCTCTAAAACGCCTTAAGACCTTCAAGAAGAGGGATAATCCACTCTCTCCAAGAAGAATAAGACTCCAATACTATGACAAAAAGATATCAGTTTAGAGGAGGGTAATCCGCAACCTCTAAAATACTAGTGTACCTTCAAGAAGAGGGGTAATCCATACTCCAACAAGAAGGAACTAACTCTGATATCCAAGGTGAAAATAGTCTCAACAAACTATCACGGACACAAATTATAGACTTGAAGTCTAAACAAGAAGTTCAAGAAGAACTGGCAAGAATTCGATTAATCACATGAGTACAAAAACAACACCAGAGAGGTGAGCTAGAGCTCCAAGAGATGTGTTGTTGAGACTGAAGAACTCTTCAGCCTCGACTCCAATATATACTCCTATCTAGGAAGCTTTTCAAGCAGCTTCCTCCAACTATGGAGCTTCTCAAGCAACTTCTATTAACTAGGAAGATATTAGAAGGCTCTGGAAGGTTCTAAAGAGTTCTAGAAAACTTCTAGAATATTCTAGAAGGTTCTAACAAATATGTCCTTAACACTAGGAAGCTATTAGAAGGCTCAGAGAGTTCTAAAAAACTTCTAGAATGTTCTAGAAGGTTCTAACAAGTATGTCCTTGACAGGTACTAGCTCGAGGCCATAGGCAATTTCTTCAAGGACCAATAGAACTTATTGTCCAAGAATGAAAAACAAATTACATAGCTTTATTGGAACAACTTATTCTCAATTTTTTATATATATAAGAAGATTTTTGAAGGCATGAATTCCTCTTAAAATTCATCACTAGAAAAAGAGGTGGTATTAAAAACATACATTTTAAAAATTCACAAAATCTTCTAAAAATATTTTAGATATTGTCTAATTAATAGAAGTTGCTTGAGAAGCTTCTTAATTAGTAGAAGTAGCTCAAGAAGATTTATAGTTAGTGGAAGGAGCCCAAAAAGCTTCCAAGTTAGTAAAAGCTATTCAAGAAGCTTCTTAGTTTGATGGAAGCCACTCAAAAAGCTTCCTAGACATGAATATATGTTAAAATCAAGGCTGAAGAATTCTTCAATTCTGACAACGCATCTCTTGGAATTCTAATTCACCTTTCTTAGTGCTATTCATGTACTCATCTAAATAATTTAAGTCTTTTCTGATTTTTCCTTGAAACCTCTTTTTAGTTCAAATTTCTTCTTTTTTATTCTCGTATCTTTGATATTGAATTTACAAATATTCTAGCTATTTTTTAATATTTAATAAATGATATATTTTATGAATATCTAGATAATTTTATTATATGTTATTCTATTCTAAGAATATAAAAGAATATAAACAACAAGTTTGTCTCATACTTCAAAATATATAATGCAACTAATCATAATATAATCTTAAATAAATTTTAATTAAATTTTAATCAAATCTTAAATAAATCTTAATATAACTTTAATCAAATCTTAATTAAATCTTAAATAAATCTTAATATAATTTTAATCAAATCTTAATTAAATCCTAAATCAAATCTTAATAATATAATTTTAATCAAATCTTAGTCAAATCCTAAGTTAAATCCTAATTCAAATCCTAATTCAAAACCTAGTCAAATTCTAATTAAATCATAAATCAAATCTTAAATCAAATCCTACTCAAATCCTAAATCAAATCTTAGTCAAATCCTTAATTAAATCCTAATTCAAATCTTAAGTCAAATCCTAGTCAAATCCTAATTAAATCCTAAATCAAATCCTAAATCAAATCCTAATTAAATTCTAAATCAAATCCTAAATTAAATCTTAATAAAACCCTAATATTCTAATAAAATCCTAATATCCTAATAAACTCCTAATAAACTCTAACCAAATTCTAATCAAATCATAAAAAATCCTACATCAGATTAAAATTTCAATAACTAATGATTGAACTATTGATATTGATTCAAAATTTGCACACCTTTCAACAACTAAATTGGCAACATGAATAAAAAAATTTAAGATGATCCAACTTATCAAATAGAAGATAAATCCAAAACTTTGCTTAGGTGCAAGTTGGCTTCCTTCTTCAACCTTGATGTCAATCTCTTAGTGCTAATATCTTCTTTTTGCATTGTTTAATTGCTTTCAAATTTATAAATAGATAAAAAAATCAAGTCTACCATCTATACAAATAATTTTCACATCAATTTAATTAGTAGATAACTAGATATCTTAGAAATCCTTACTAACCTTCAAAAATCCAATTTTTGAGACCTTAATCTATTTAAATCTCAATTACCTTCAATCTAACTATCAAATTAAGCTCAAATTCACAAAAGAATTTTAATACAATTATATATACAAATCTACAAATTTTTATCTATAGATCTACTATAAAACTCTCAACATGCTTAAAAATACAAATCCACTTTATTTTTTAATATCTAGAATCATCCAAATAGAATCCTAGCTTTGTATAGCTTTCATAAAGTCATTGCAAATCCAAAAACCTCAAAACCAATGCTTAAAAAATCCTTATTGAATTTACTCTCAAACTTCACTTTTCAATCAATAAAAGAAAATCCCATCTGCCATAGGTGCATGATTTTGTATCCTAAGATCTAGTTTTGACCCTGGTTCATAACCAACCCTTCCCAGATATCAATCTAGGAATTTTTTAGATATATTTTGCTGAAAACTATGCTTTTCTTTGATTTTAAGATATCCACAGTAGTATTTTTGCTAATCTATCTTGTCTTGTCTTATTTATGGTCCTACAAAATAAATAGAAGCCATTTTTATAAAAAGTAGCATTAGCACTAAATATTTTTATTATCTTTCTATTTTTTTTATTTTTTATTTTTTTACCTATATTTTCTAAAGTAATTTTGTAACTTAGTCAATAACTAAGCTTCTCTATAATATATATCTTATTTTGCTCTTTCATCCAATAGTTGTATTACAATATGACAATGATTTGTAAATAGATTCTAAGATGTAAACTATTATGGATTAAATAGCTCTAAAAACTATATGTAATATCTAATTGTAAATATGGAAATAATTATAAATTATAAATTATTATTGGATATTCATCAAGAATTTTTTTTAAATTGTTGCTTCACTTATACAATTAACTTCCAAAGATAAATTAGAATAGAGTAAAGATGCAAAAGCAACATTCTAAAATTTGGAAATAGTCTTTATTTTAGCTCTTATTTTATCTCACTTAGATTTTTTAAAGCCGTTTTTTATAAAAATATATGCATCAAACTTTGCATTAGGTATAGTTCAATCATAAATGGATGTAAATAATAAATTCCATTCTATTATTTTTAATTTTTTTAAAAAATTAATAATAGAAATTAATTATGAGATCCATAATAATAAACTTTTTATTATTATAGATTCATTCTAAAAATGGCATCATTATCTAAAAAGTACTTCTTATTCCATCATAGTTTATATTGATCACAAGGATCTTAAGTATTTCATATCAGCACATGTCTTAAATTGTTGCTAATTCTATTAGAGTATGTCTTTGTTATAGTTTAAATTTAATATTATATATCATCTTAAAAATAATAAAACTTATTAAATACCTTGTTTAAACATTCTTATCTTACACCAAAAGAATGAGATACATCATATAATTAATAATAAACTATTATTTTAAAACTAAAGTAATTATACCTTTAAGCTATTAATTAAATAATTTTCTAATTAATATTATTTTTTTAATGAAATTTATTGAAGTTCACTAATAAATCTTCTTGTTATTGATGTTAAAAATAACCTTCATGATGACTCTAATAATATTTATCAATACTATAGACTTTCAAGTGATACTATATTTGATTGTAGATTTCAATTCATATCAAACTTTTGAAGAATAATTTTCTTTAATTTTTCATTTTCAAATTAATGGACAAACAAAATATATAAATCAAATAATAGAGCAGTATTTGTGAAGCACCATCAACAATCACTAAGATATTTGGATAATTCTTTTTTTTTAAATAGATCACAAGATATAATGTAGTTAGTATCACGATCTTAGAAGAGACTTTTGATGCTTAGTGACATTGTTGGTGGTGGATACTATACTTGATGGAATATAAAATATATTATTTGAAGATAGTTATAAAGGATTTAATAATAATCAAATAACTGGGTGGTCTTCTCGCCATGGTATAGAATATTATCAATGGTTGAAGGGACATATCAACCACCTTCATGTAGAACAAAGATCAAAGTTTGTTGCTAATACTTTGTTGCTAATCCTTCATCTTTCTCTTTGTTTTTAAGAAGAACCTCTAGTTTTTCTTGTAATTCTCTATCAATAGTTCAAAGAAATAATTCAACCTTTTTTAGATCTAATATAAATTTCTTTACTTTTGATAATAAAAAATATTATCTTTAAATCTTTTTAATAATTCTATAGCTTGTAAATTCTTGTTAAGCTACTCAATCCATTCTAAGAATAATTTCTTAATAACCTAATCAATGTCTTTTAAAAAATATTCATCTATTAATATATGTGAAAATATCTCCCATGAACTCCCAAAATTTTCTATAATTGATTTTATATGATCTCTTATTTCTAATACTATTATAAATTCAAATAATTTAATTTTTTTTAAATACTATTTTATTTTGTTTTCCACATATAATATCTCAAATATTTTGAAATATCTTTTCTATCAAATTGGTCAATCTTGTTAATCATTGCTTGCAATGCTTTGATTGCCAAAGCCTCTTTGCAATCATTACATTGTTATTATTGCATAAACAATATAAATGCTTGAAATATACTTACAATATTTAGATCCATGTATATATCTTATCCTCTAGTAGAAAATCTACTAAAAGCTCTACTTAAATAACCATTCAAAGCTTCTATTAAAGTTCCAACTTCAACTTTCTTATTTTTTTTTTTCCATCAAATCCAAATAGGAATGAATAAAATCCAATACCTCCTACCTCAAACTTTCACGTAGGGTTCACTATTTATGTTGTATTACGTATTTTATTTAAAAATGCATTAGATACTTGGTTGTAGAAGATACACTAACTAAAAATCTAACAATTCTAATATAATTTTAAATAAATTCTAATTAAATTTTAACCAAATCTTAAGTAAATCCTAACAAAATTTTAATCAAATTCTAATAAAATCTTAATTAATTCCTAATGAAATCCTAATACAATTATAAGTCAAATCCTAAGTCAAATTTTAGTCAAATCTTAAGTCAAATCTTAGTCAAATTCTAAATCAAATTCTAAGTCAAATCTTAATCAAATTCTAAATCAAATTCTAAGTCAAACTTTAGTAAAATCTTAAATCAAATCTTAATCAAATCCTAAATCAAACCTTAGTTAAATTCTAAATCAAATCTTAAATAAAATTCTAAATCAAATCTTAATCATATTCTAATAAAATCCTAATGAAATTCTAATATTATAATAAAATCCTAACAAAATCCTAATATCCTAATGAATCCTAATGAAATCCTATTAAAATTTAATAGCAAATTTAAAACCTCAATAATTATTAAATTAACCATTGATATTTATTCAAAATTTGTATATTTCTTGATATATTTATAAGTATATAAAATTTGAAGGGAATTGAACTTACTAATTAGGAATAAAAGTTTCTAATCTTCTCAGATATTAGCCGCCTTCTTTCTCCAATCTTGATGTTCATCTTCTAGCATCAATATCTCTTTTTTGCATCATTCATGTATTATAAATTTTTACAAAAATTCTAAAAACTAAATTAATTATTAGCTCTAAAAAGAATCATTTCAATCTAACTAAAAAATTATTCAAAATCACAAAAATCCTCATTGACTCTAAAATCCAATTTTTAAGATCTTAATTAATTTAAATTTTAATAATCTTTGATCTAACCATTGAATTAAGCTCAAATTCACAATAGACATTCAACACAACTATATGTACAAATTCATAATTTTTTATAGATTTACTATAAAATTCTCAAAAATACAAATCTCACTTTATTTCTCAATATTTAAAATCATCCAAATAAAACCCTGACTTTGCATAGCTCTCACAAAGTCATTATAAATTCAAAAACCTTGAAACCAATATTCAAAGAACCTCTATTGAGTCTGCTCTCAAATCTCACTTTTTGAATAACAAAAGAACATCCCATCTACTATAGGTGCATGGTTTTGTATCTTTTGGTATACTTTCAACCCTGATTCATAACTAGCCCTTCTTAGGTATCAATCAAAGGTTTTTTAGATAATTTTTACTAAAAACTATCCTTTACTTTGATCTTAAGATGCCTATAGTAGTATTTTTGCTAATCTACCTTGTTTTGTCTTGTTTATGGCCCTACAAAGTAAATAGAAGTCTTTTTTTATAAAAAAGCAATATTAATATTAAATATTTTTACTACCTCTTTATTTTTTTATTTTTTTAAAAAATTTTACTTGTATTTTTTAAAGTAATTTTGTAACTTAGTTTTCAATTAAATTTTTCTATAATATACGTCTTGTTTTGCTCTTTCATCCTATAACCATATTTCAACATGACAACATGTGAATCAAATATTGGAGCAGTATTTGCAATGCGCCATCAATTATCATCAAGATATTTGGACAACTCCTTTTCTTTAAATAGATGGCAAGATACAATATATTTGATATCATGATCTTAGAAGAGATTCTCAATGCTTAGTGACATTGTTGGTGGTGGATACTATACTTAATGGAATGCAAAATGTGTTATTTGAAGGTAGTTATAAAGGCTTTAATAATAATCAAATAATTGGATGGTCTTCTCACCATAGTATGGAACATTATCAATGGCTGAAGAGACCTATCAACCACCTTCATGCAAAACAAAGATCAAAGTTTGTTACTAATACTATCTGACAAAACTTGAATTTCATGAACTTATGAAGCAGTTACACAGCTCTTCATAGAACTTATTGTCTAAAAAAGAAGGTAATGTAATAAATATACATATTCACTAGTATATTTATTTGTATAAGTAGAATTAGATAGAAGTAAGTAAAAATAGATTAAATTATTGATATCTTATTGAGAAGCTTCTTAAAAGCTTTTTAGACTTTACACATGTTTATAAATGATTAGTAGGTTGAAAACTTGGCCAACAAGTTGGCTATTTGTTGTACATGTTAGTCACTTGTATTACAAATTGGCTATATGACACACATATCAAAAACTTGCCTTACAAGTTAAACATATATACCACAAGTTAAACAAGTGTCGTTTGGCATATAGGACTTTATCACATAGCTCTTTAATAGATAACATATGTGGAGGCAAGAATGAGGCCTTCTTCACTCTTGTCAACACTTTTCTTGTATTTTAGTCTTACTTCAAGACTCTCTAGTCTCTTTGTATTTATCAATAGCCATTTTAATTTCCATCTTATATCTATCTTTAATTTGTTTATTTTCTCTCTTTTAGTGACACAAGAGTATATTACTTCTTCAAAGTCTTATTAAAATTCATGTCTTGACATTTGGTCATTACAAAAAAAATTTGTCAAGAATCCATTTAAATAGCTTTAATACTTTTGTATATATTTGATATTTATATTTTTAAAATTAAAATTTTATTGGCCTATTATATATATATATATATATATATATATATATATCAATATTTGTTAAGATAATTTTTAATATTTTTCAAAAAGAAATCTTTTTCTTTATATATCAGAATATTTCAATTTATAAAAAAATTTTTTGGAAGGCACTGCCCCCTTAAGACCCCTTGTCCACTCTTCATAGACCAGAATTTGCATCGAGGAGTCTTACCTTAGACCCTGTTTTGCACCTACACTTCTATATCAAACATCTTAATTCTATCACAAGGATTAAACATTTGTTAGTCCTATTTTTTATATATTAATATTTATTAAGATTATTTTAAAAATTAAAATTTTATTAGGTCTATTTTTGATAAATTAATATTTATTAGGCTTATTTTTTAATTTTTTTAATTTTTTTGGGCAATAATATCAATCATAAATATTTTTACATTTTAATTTTTGTAAAAGATGTAATTTTTTTAAAAATATTTTAGCAATGATTTCAAACTTAATTATCTATAAATATTAAATTTTTTAAATCTAAAAGTTTATTATTTTATTTTGAAATGATACCAAATTTGAATTTAAATTCTAATTGTTCATTTTTAAAGATGTAAGGCTTTTAATTCTTCAAGATATAACATTAAATTTAAACAACCAATAATATGAAATTTTGATAGTAATAAAACGTTATTAAGTTCTTTTAGAGATAAAATTAAACTTAAACATTCTTTTACATTTAGATATTCTAAATATGAGAAATTATTCAATTCTTTTAATAATGATATCAAACTTGAATAATAAATTACATTAAGATATGTTAAAATTGTATAATTTTTTAAATTTTTTAGAAATAATATCAAACTCAAGCATCTATTAATATAAAATCTTTGCAATAATAAGAAGTTTATTATCTAATTTAGAAACAATTTCAAATTTCAAACTTGAGTTTAATTATAATTGAGAATTGTTGAAGATATAAGACTATATGATTGTTTTGGAAATAATATTAAATTTGAACACCCACTTATATCAAGTGTTGTTAGTGATGTAGAGGTTTTAAGTTCTTTTAGAAATAATTTCAAGCTCAAACATCGTTTTATATATACATATTTCAAAGATGTGAAGTTATTTTTTTAAAAAAATTGATAGTGCATACTAGCTGAAGCTTAGTACCTCATGTGAAAGGGGTTACCAATGTTGAAACATTCAAATCTATTCCAATACACGTCTTTAGAGGATGCTGCCTTAGTTATTGTTAAGTGCTCGAGTGTGTTACATTGACTTCATAGGGTGCAATGCGTCTTACTCTTGAATGTGTGGATAGTATAAATTGATTTGGTTCAAATAAATGTCACATATAATGTGCAGTTGCAGCAATTACAGCATTAAGTAGGAGGAAATTTTTCATTGATCACGCCAAACACCAGAGTACAAAAATTGCGATGCCATTTTGATTACACAGAATTTTATCTAGCTGCAAAGAATTGATGGTTGCAACGGAAGACTTTTCAAATGCAGCCCAACTAGGTACCCTTGCATTCATTAGCAATTGCAAGTGGCACTAGTGATTGCTGGCAGCGAAAGATTCAATATTCTCGCTTCTGGTCATCCACTTTAGAATATAGCATATGTATATACATCCTTCACGTCGATTACACATGTCAAACTAGCTCAAACCTGCCATGTTAAATTTTGGAAAAATATGTCGAACAAAACCCTCCCCAACTAGCTTGACCTCTGATCTAAGTAACAAGTTTCACAAAATGGTTACTGCCCAAAATGAACCAAAAATTAAATTAAATTAAATTAAACATTCTTCTGTGTCTACAAGTATTCCCGTTGAAGGCGATGAGTCATTCCTACTCTCAACTGAGATATAAACCTCTACAAAATTGTTGGTCCAGGGAATACAACCACCATGAACATAGAATCAAATTACATATCAACACTTGGCACGCTACGCACAAAAGCCTTCAGGCATAAGCAGTATGCTTACCGCCCCTCCAAGACTCGTGTAACTGCTGGGAGCGCTTGAAAGTATAGATGTTGTCTATGCGATCAGCTGCTGCTCTGGGTGAAAACTTGCCGTCAACCACATCACCACCTCCTTCTGCAGCGTCTTCAGAAGTCACACTGCTCGTTTTTTCTCGAGGTGCCTCGCTTTTAGCAGCTTTGAACTCCGCAAGGTGTTGACCTCCGTACACTTGAATGCTCAACTTCCTGCGGTTTGGAGAGTTTCGAGCAATATTCTGTGCTACAAAATTCAACAAGTCTTCCTTGTTCACCATTTTCAAGGCAGCTACCTGAAAGTGAAAGTCATCGATCATGTGACGCGTCATGTACCTTTCTAGCTCATAAAAGGTTCACAGACAACAGGACGTTTCAATTGGACAGTACTTCAAACTCAAACTATACCTCAACTTGTCGCCTGTCGAAAGTCAAGGTTCCGTCCTCAATCTCACCCCAATAAAATCTGCTCTCCTCCCACAAGTTTTTGTGTTTCTCGAGTTTGATCTCAATCAAGGTGTCAACATTTTTCTGTGTGCAACCACCAAACCAACTCTGTTAAGTTCTGGAGGGATCCTTCTACTAATATTCCATCAAACCTAAACACTGGAGGGTGGGGAATCGGAACAATGTTTCCTTTTATCACCTTGAAATCTTCATCTGACATCTTCTGCAGATCATTCTCGAATTGCTCAAGAAATACTTCAACCCTCTCTTCAAGACCTCGGGGATCCTGCATTTGGGCATATTAGCACCAAGGAATCTAATCGACAATAGATGTATATGTATGTATGTATTTTTAGTGTTTGCAGACAGGATCCGAAGATGGACACACTCGTATTCAAGTTATTCTTCAAGAAAGAACTTTGCTCGAAAACAACAGTGGAATTAGAAAGACCGTGTTCCACATCCTACCTTTGCAGTGGATTGAATGATAAAATGCGTCCCACGTACTCCAAAATCATTTCTACGACAAACAATACACATGGTCACATGTAGCAGAACAAGATAATGATTCAATCAGCATCGCACTGATTACAATATTAAATAAATGAAACAGAATAAGTAGATCACACCTCGGAGTTACTTGGGAATTGGACTTACTTGGACATAAGAGATACAACATAACCAAGTTGCTCCACTGTACGAAGTTGATGGAACACTTCACGTTTTGCGGTCAGCACAAAGAGTTCGAGAAGTGCATTCATGTGCATGTTATCCTGGCCAATCTGCGACTCCAACACCAATCACGTGTAAAATGGGGCTCAAAACCAGAAAATAACATTCAACCAAGTACGTACCCTTCTTTGCCATGCTCCGTCACGAATAACTGAAGTTCATTATTCAAAAATCGGCGGTATAAAAGGTAATACTTGATCGCAGAACATTCAAGAAATGTAGAATACCTGGAAGTAGGTCTGCAAAGCAGAATTATCATCGTGAGGATTTGTTCCAGCAATTGGGTAGTACCAGTCAGCGCCAGGTCCTAACTTCACAATTCTCTGTTCTGTGTGCTGAGATTGGAATGGAGGCCTTGCCTTTACTAAAGGTCCATCCGCAAGGGTGTTCTCAATCTGCTCCACAAGGCCTTCCGCCTCAGTGCATGTCAAATTTCCTGAAAAAAGAAACCCTGGAAACGTTGGTTTCGTTCTCCCAGAGTACATGCGAACACTTTAAAATGAAACCTCCTTATATGTTATTCTCTACATAATAGACCGAAAGTATTATTCAAATTTGTAAAAAACGAAACGGGCTGAGCATTTTACTACAAATTAGATGTGCTACAACGTCAAATTTCAAAATTTGGTTATGCTTTAACATAAGACGCAGAATAATCCTAAGCTAACACGAGTATGATCACCTGATAATGGATTGCAGAAACCTTACCTGCTATAAAGCACTCCAAAAAAATCCGTGACAAAATGCGCGGGTAAAATGCAATCAAATCACGGGCCTCCAAGGATGGCAATACTTCAATAAATTCGTTGATGTGCCAACGTTTGTGCTCCAAAAGTATAGAACAATTATACATGACCTGCTGGTATGGTTGCTGAAAACGAAAATTCAAATAATCCTTCATCACTTTCTCCTGTATCCACAAAATACTAAGAAAATTAGAACAATTTAAGCAATTTTTTCTCATCATGTGCTTTGTTTTGAAAGACCTTATCAGCTACATGGAAGAAGTACATGCTCCGAACTTGGACAAATGGCTTAAGGTTTCATACTTCCTCAAAATATGGACCAATGTAAACCCTATAACTACATCACCTTGTTCCTTCCTGTGCTACAGAACAAATTGAGACCTTATCTCCTATGATAGGGCAATTAGAAATCAACAGAGAAAGTTTTGAACCTTAATGACTGAAAATCGCTCCTCTTCCACTTCGAAGTTAACAATCTTATCAATTATCTTCTCCACCAAAGCGATCAGCTTGTGGTGGTAACCTGAAACAGACACCTATATCCCACTCATCAATTTTCACGCATTAGAGAAACTCCATATACTTCACAGGAACTGTCTTCAAAATTAGCATAAGTAGCGAGTTATATAAATCAAGATCAACAACGATGAACAGCACACCTGAAATCCAGTCGCAGTCGTTACAATACCATAATTCAATCCAGCAACCTGTGCATAGTATGCTGCACAAGCACAACTTCAAAATTCAGGACAGGGATGTACATAAGATGTCCTCCGAGCTTCTAAGACTCTTCATAGAAAAAGTACTTGGGAAAATTGTTCTTATTTTACATTTCCCAGGTGCTAATAAAAGGTCACGCAAGGATGACGCTCTACAAGATTATCAGGAAAAGAAATGCAAAAAATTTATTGCGTTCAAATTCAAATTTTAACCAGAAAATTGTTTCAGTTGTTTACGGTAACAAATATCAGTTGATTTTTGGTCAAAATCTGGACAAATACAAGTTTATCAGCAAGCTCACCATATTCATTCAAGTAGTCTACTAGTAGTTTTGTGAAGATACGGGTCAATACGCTCGCCTCTGGGGAATAGTGAGACTCAGGGCAGTTGAACTGCATTTGAATGCATGCCTTCGGTGTACGGAACTTAGTGTCAGGCTTGAACCATAATCTCGACATTTTTGTTTTCCTCAAGATGAAAGGATGATCCACCTGAATATTGATGACACCGCATTAATTAGCTGGAGTATACTGCAGGAAACAACATCCAGACAAGATGCACACTTGCAAAATTAACAAAATAATTGGTTACAAGTGTATACTTTTGGCTCAGGATCCCTCAGGATAAAATCAGTGGGAATGAAAACATTTGGCTTTGGCAAGTGCAGCTTTTCATGAGTTGGGGCAGTTGACCACTCCTGCAAGTTTAAAATAACGTGAGAATGTAAATGCAGCCATCAACTTTGGAGGCCTTGTGTGCAGGAAAAAATTACCTTTGAAAGTTTTGGCAACCTGATCAGTAACGTAAATTTCAGTTACATGATATTTTCGAACCAGATTCAGTTTCTTTCATGTGTTTATCAACATACGACGATAAGTTTCTTGGGGCTAACTTAATCAAATCAGACGGACAAACATTGAATCTAACAATATGTCAGAGTGCAAAGTGTAAGGTTGTACCTGCACCAGCTTGTCTTCAATTCTTTCTATAATGTAATCTGTCCCATACCAGAGCTCTTTTTCAGAGGTTTTACCTTCAAATTGTTTTGAGTACCAAAATATCCTGAAAGACTTGCATCAAAAAAACTATCAGCAACAGACACAAAAAGCTTCACTTTGTTGCACTTCAAAGTAACCTGCCTCAATTTATCTCCTGAATTAGGTGCAACCAGCATGCTTAAGAAACAAGAAAAGGTAATCAAGATCAGCACCTCACTCGCTCGGGTTTCAGTTGTTCAATTAAGCCTGAAACGATCTCTGCATCGAAGTGTCGGGGAAATGAAGATCCTGCTACCCAATCTCTTGAAGGATAGAGCTGCACAGACAAGAGAAAACATTAAAGTCTACATTTACAGACATACCGCAATATGATTGACTTCGTACCAAATAAAAGTCATTCGCACACAAATATGTATAACCAAAGAAAATATGACTTGGTAGAACAGGATTGCACTCTTGGTCTTAACAAAGTCGTACCAGCATGTTCCCTGCAAGATCTGTGACGTATGAAATGGGGGGCCGCTTGTCCTGGAAGTGAAACTTCATCTCGCAAACAGCTCGAACCTTCTCCATAAAAAAAATGGAAATATAGTAAATTGACAATGTTCTTTGATCACATTTTCATTGAACTCAAGAGCTCTGGAGCTTGAAAAAGCGATTCTCCATCTACCACAGATAGAGAATACTAGATACAATGAATACCTCTTCAAACATCCACTCAGCAACACCCTCCTGTTGCAACACTCGAATGTACTGAAATGTGAGGCTCACCACCTCTTCCATGTGTTCTGTAACCACAATGTAGCGTCAATGATTCGCCAAGAGGATAATAATGATTTAGACTCTACACCAGCTGAAGGTGCTGAGATAAAGGGTGCATAGTAGCATACCTTGTCCAATGTCAGTTAATTCAACTGCAATCATAAAAAATCCATACTCCAAACTGCTGTTTATCTCGCCAGCGCTCAAGCTATTTGCCCAACCTGTCACAAATGCCATTCATGACCATGACCTACTGAACTATGATTCACATGGTCAAATAGATAAAAAAAAAATCGTTTTTTGTATCATGATGACGGTATCTACTTAACACTTCTTCAAATCAAGCCATCCATGCTTTTACTCAAATTAAATGGAGGAATAATGAAATGGGCAAGATACAGACCTCAGCAGACTATAATAAACCTTACACAATACAATAATATAAATGAACATAACCACAGTATGCAGCAAAGCCCTATTAAAAAGAATCTTTCAGGTCTTACCCAATTTCTTAAGGAGCGCAAACAGAGATCCATCAGCTTCATGTCCAATTAAGTGCCCAAGGTATCGTGATGGTGCGGCCATGTAGTTTTGAATCTCCGGTGTTATAGGAAACATCATTTCCAGATTGTGCCCCTCCCTGACAGGCACAGCCTTAACTATTATCTGCAGGTTTCATATTCCAAAAAACAGAATTAAATACAGCGGGAAAGAAGCAGGGAACAGATAGTACATACTTGATTAGAGTAAACAGGATTCTTCGCAGTGAGACCACTGTACCTGCATGTGTTCAGGAAGACAGGGCTGTCCACTGAACTTTTCAGCTTTCTTGCCTGTGTTCTTGATAAGGTTGAACTTATTATGGACAAAATCCGCAAGTTCATCTACCGAATCTGTTTCATATGATTAACGTTACACGAAGTGAACTGTATCATCAAGATATCCGTCACAACAGTTTCATGTATTCTAATATACAAGGGCAATGTGTAAGACAACCTAGAAGCATCGCAACGAGCAAGGTTATGAAGACCTTGATGAATGGAAATCGCAACGAACCAATCCATAACTTACCTCTACCATAGACAACAAGCCGCATGAGGTTAGCAGAATAGTGGGCTTTATAAAATTTGACCAACTCATCACATGTATCAACTCCCCTTGATTTTGGACCAATATCAAGAGTCTCTAAATTTCCTGCATACAGATATAGCCGTCAGAATTCCTGTGCCCGTTCAGTGTTGTAATGTGAAA
The DNA here is from genome assembly GCA_036785485.1 of Physcomitrellopsis africana. Taxonomy (NCBI): domain Eukaryota; kingdom Viridiplantae; phylum Streptophyta; class Bryopsida; order Funariales; family Funariaceae; genus Physcomitrellopsis; species Physcomitrellopsis africana. The sequence continues at coordinate 1,071,614 of JAWRVF010000028.1, forward strand.
ATCGTCCTACTGTGGATGATCAAAGTAATACCTACCAGTTCCAAACTTGTGAAATGGGTGATCTTTAGAGCTCACCATTTTTGTCAACTGCACAACACAAAGCATTATCTTCATATTGGTAACTGAAACCACAGATCAGTAACTTTGTTGATTCAGGAACAACCTAGCGTAACTTAAGATAAGTAGGAGGGTACATACTTGATTCATTCGCCACATATCCATCGTCAGATTCTTGCTGTTCTCTGATAAGCACAAATCCCACCTCATCCTACTATAAGATACAATAATCACCATCACTGACTTTCTAGGCGGAAAAGTTAGTACACAAATAACGCAAGTGGATAACCTTATCAAGATCAGTAAACGAACTCACAAAGACTTCACGACTAATGCAAGCTGCAGTATTTACACATAAGAGTGAGAATAGTTTTATTTTATGTATCGTTTGTTCCTTTCCTACTTGGTAACAGCAATAATAGGAACCTAAAATTAATCAAAGATTCCTAAATATCACTCTGAAAATCGAGCAGAACATGCCGTACCTGAGTGAACAGCATTGATTTCCCTTGACGTTGCATCCGCAGAGAGCAACGGGCATATAAAAAACTGAGCAAATCTACACACAATATCATCACGTGTCAAGGTAATAACATCAAAAATTATATAACACATGTAATCTAAAATCTTTAATGGCATTTCTCAATGCATTTTCTCAGAGGTTATGGTCCACCTCGGCAGTACTCATGGTTACCAATTCTTATGCTGCGGATGCTGACAAATACAATATGCGGTTGTGAGTGTACAAAACTCAGGTGCTTTCTCTCGTCAAAGAGTTCAGCATTTACCGGTCCAAGGCTCCTTCCAGATAATCTGCGCTAATATCAAAGTGATAATTCGTATGCTCAGCTGCAGTGAAAGCATTCGAATGGCCTCCATGCTGCACTCAAAAAAGCTATTAATAAATAAACGACTTAAGAACAACTGGTACACAAAATTTCATAAGTGGAAAAAATCGCAACTGAAAATCTCTGACCCTGCATGTGTACCTCTGTAAGATACTTGGTATAGCTGTCTTCCTCAGGATACTTCTCACTGGAAAAGAAAAGCATGTGCTCTGCATTTCAAATCCCAACTCAAGACCACGATCAAAAGTTGATGGAAGGAACAAAAAAAACTGGTTCAAGCTACTAATCACATCAGGATGCAGCGAAATGCTAGAATCCACAACAACTCAATAGCCTTTGTAAATTAAAATCCCTGCAAGCACCGCAGAAGACTTTGAACTCGACTTTCCATCCCGTAAGGTCACAGACAGTCAAAGTTGCCTTTTAGTAATACAAACATGAGAGCCGCCACCTGCAATGATCCTGCTGTAAAAATAGCCTAACGCTTCATTACTTATAGAAGAAAACTACCACGATTCTGACTAAAAACTAGCATGTCGTATACAGCCGCAGTATATTAATATTACAACAAAAGAACCAATAATGGTGACAAGCACAAGGACAGAAAACACACCCAAAAAATGAGCCAATCCCTCGAGACCCTCAGAATCACTGAAAGATCCCACATTCACAACCATCGAAGCTGCAGCCTGCAATATCACAACCCAATCTTGCTATATGCAATAAGAAATTGGAAAATAAGCACATATTAAGAGTACCCATAGAGGAGCACCTACAATCTGAATGGCATGCCAGGGGCACAAGCATTCTCAACATGCAAGGTGGAACTAACTAGTGCACCAAAATTTACTGTATCAGCTACTTTCAAACCAGTCTCAATATAGAAGTGTGCAGATAACCAACACATTTCGTTGCGTAAACTTCAACATAATGCCAACAGCTAGCAAGTTGGATTGCATCCACGGCTTTAAATGTAGTCAACCAACAATTGAGCAGAAACCACCAGCCCCGAAGAATTCTCGCTAATCCAAGAGGTATTTTCCAGTTTTGCAATTTGTATGGTATGAGGAGTAAAATTGAAAGACTGGCAAATGACAGAAAATTCTGGGTATGTCATGATAGGAAAGTATCTTTGATATTTCAGATATTTCTGAGTAATCAAATCAACAGGGACAATGTAGGAAAACAATCTGAGACCAAGATTCAGAATTCAGATTAATACTTGGAAAAACATCAATCCAGCCTACACCTCACACATCTACAAAACCCTGAAGACAGCAGCGCCAAACTCGAAGTGATGCGCGCCCTGTAGAAATTGCGAGGTTCGTAACCGGTGTCCAAACCAATGCTTAAAATATCATTTTTTAAAAATGTGCATATATATATGTATATATATATATATAAATACAAACACATATACAGGCGATGCAACAATGCTTGCGCTCTCAATCCAACGATACTCGAGCAATTGAGTTCGACTGATAATTATTTTTCAACTGATAATCCGCCGATCTGTCGTAAACAGCATCAAATGAGGAAAATATGGTTTAACAAAACTGGTCTCCTGAGACTTCAATGGCAGACGCATCGCACCTGCGAATACAATGTTTTACACTACTTCTTCTCCAGGAAACTACAGCGCACAACCCCCGCACCCAAGCTCTCAAAAAATAAAAATAGAAATAAGAATAACACCAGTGAAACTCTCACACACCACTGCATAAAGAAATCACACCATCAAGACTCGCAACTCAAATTCCACTCCCGTATGGACCCCAATTCCCATTCGGCGGACCTTGTCAGTCTCCGGATCGCTGATGATGAGCGCCTGCAGCTCATTTCTAAGGATCACGCATTTGTAATCACGCTTGTCCGTGCGCGGCTTCAAGACGTCCGCGGCATCGGGCACGACCTCGGCTGATCCTCCACGCCCCATCTCCTCCGCAGCGAGGAAAAGCTCGCCAGTCGAAAGATGAAACGGGAACCCAGGACAAAAAAAATCGCTTCAGAAGGCGATGATTTCTGCGTAAGACGATGCAATCGCTGGTATACACGAGTGCTGAGGAATCGCGCGGACCCGGGAACAACCTCGCGACTTGCAATGCAACAATCGCACTCGCAACACCGGGACAAAACACCCCAACATTCTCACCACCTCTACCCACTACCGCGCGTCGGCGTCTGCGGCTGAGTCTGCGTCCCCGTCCACGTCCGGCAGCGTTCCAGGTGTGCTGGCTACAGCCTCCATTCTTTAGAACCTATTACCGACAACCGGCATTTAGGGTGGCCCATACTAATTTAAAATTCAACTTATCCATGACGACACCGATAGTGGGTTGTTTGTGGCAGTGTAGTAACTAACTAATACCATAGATGATTATTGATTGATATCTCCTTTCAATATTTACTTATTTATTTAAATTTATTATTTCAAAAATAAAAAAATATTCCCTAAGAAAGCAAAAAAAAAAAATGTAATATATAATTTTGATGTATTAGCATAAAAATTAGCTTAATAATACTTAATGGTATTTTATAATCAAATAAAATATGTGTTATTTCTTTTATTATATTATAATCATCTTTTAAGTGGTGGTAATAAATTAGAAACAATGCATTACCACTATTATTTATGACTACTTTAGACTTACAAAACTTTCATGCAACTTTGGCTAATATAGAGATTTAAAAAATTGATGATTAAAAATTAAGTACTATTAAATCTGATTTATAAAAAATTGAAACAACATATATATATATAAAAATATATATATAGTTAAAAATATGATATATTATCTCACTATTAATAGAATTTAACCTCTCCTTGTATTGAATTAAAGTAGTTCAAATCCTTATTAGAGGCTTTTAGGAATATAAACCTTCTCCTTACATCTAATAGGTACTAGATTTAATTTCAAGTATACAATTAGTACATGTAGTTGTGTCCCTTGTGCAAGGAGAATAGATAGTAAGAGATATGAGCTTTCTTTGTCACAAAAAAATGGAGGTGGATTGTTAAAGCATCCTTACATGGAAAAAAGAATGTAAAGAGACCATAATATTCCATTAATGTGGAAGAGATTGTGCAAACCTTCAAGAAGTAATTAATATTGTGAACCTACATGGTAATAACTTCTTAATAACTCTCTTTAACTTATGGTAGTTAGAAGCCCTAAAATAGATTACTACAATATGGACTTTAGTACCACTTCCACAAAACAAGGCCCACAAAATCACTATTAAAAATACAAAAAAATTAATTTGTGTATGTTGTGCCTTTTAATTAGAATTCTTAAGATTAGGGTTTGGATAATTTTAACCTAATATTAAATGTTACATGCCCAAATATAGACATTAAATAGCATCTAGGACTGCCTGGTTTGGACAACATTTGGAATTGCCATCTCAAGGCAACCAAGGTGGATGGAAGAATGAAGTGGTTGGATAGAATACATGTCACTACAAGCTAAGCACCCACCACGTTAAAAAAGTATTGTTGGGAGTTGAGAAAAGCAAAAGTTAAAGCTGAAATCAAAAGTTACGATTCAGACAGCGCACTTCACGAGGCGGACATCTGTGATGAGAGTGACATATCTGCCCATAACTTCCGGGCCCACCACAAGCTCATAACTTCCGTCCGATAGTCACATTCAGTTTATGTCCAATCAGGGGAGCCAGAGCCACGTCATGCCGACCTTGAGCCTCAGCTACCCCGGATAGGATCACTGCCTTCGTTCACACTGCCAACATTGGAACGACATTTTTCCCACCATTACCCTTTTCACACCGACCACCTAAAACAGAGCGAACTCGACATTCAGCACCCACACCGTCGTGGCCATGAAAGTGGGGCACCGCCGTTCTTCGGTGCTCGGGAGTCACTTGCACGAGTTTCAAAAACAGAAAACGAACTTGTGGGTTCTGTTTCCCAGATCCGAGTCCAAACGTAGCAGTGGATAAGCATCTCAACGGCATTGGGTTTCTGAAGTGGCTCTTCGCCGCACTGGTGGCTACCCTACTCTCAAAACAAAGCTGCCTCCCTGATTACTTCCCGATGCACTCAATACCTTCACTGTATGAGTAGGTCCTCAGTGTCTTCCAGTGAAGGTTCGGAGCTCGCAAAATAGAACGATATTCAAACGCAACGAAACGGCATTCGGAATTGTGATAATATGCTCTTTTGCTCTCAAGAGGCAACCAAGTTTGGTGGAGGCAAGCTGTTCTGAATTCCAGGTTCGATGATTGTGCTCTCGTGCACGGCATCGCGGTTCCATCATTCACGCCAGACCCTTTGGATCTTCAGGTTTTCCATTTTATTTTATTTTTATTAATGTTTTTCTTTCCATTTCTTCTTCGTCTTCGTCTTCTTCGGGCTCCTTCATGAAAATTTGGGCCTGACTTTGTCTGGCCAACTTTGGACCGATTTAGCCACATTTCGGATGCGGTGTAGAGGATTGGAAGTCTTGGTATGTCTCCATCATGGCTACATGATAATGGTCTACGTTTCTGGGTATAAAAGGGGATTTCTTGTTCATTAAGCATATGCTTCCCAACGGGAGATGTGAGTCCAACCCAATTCAGCACTGTCTACATTTTAGAAATCTTTTTGGAGAAAAGATGAGATGTAATCCACAGCAAGTCTTTCGATCTATTGATTGGAATAGACGGTCATTCTCTTAGTATCATCAAAGAACTGTTGATTCGTCGAAACAACTTGCCAGTCTCACCCGAAAACTTGGTAAAAGATGAGAGTTAGCTACTGTGCCTGCCTTCACTTAGAGAGAATGCATGACCTAGTTAATATGTAATTTCTTCGAACATTGCCGAACAGATCATTCGTACTTTCATCATTATTGAAGGAAGATGCAGCAAGTAATTGTCACACGAAATGGTTAATCCTACTCTTTGCAAGGGTCTTATTTGATGACGTATTATGTCTCGAAGACACTGGATTAAACACCTCATCAAAGTCCTAGCTTCCAAACCCTATTGAAGAAGAAGATTTTAGGATGCAAAGATAAAAACAGGTTCATAAGCCAAGCTTCAGACGTTTCCTGATCAAGATTGACACCATGTGTTCAGGGCCCGCACATTCCTTGGAAACTATTCCAAAACTTAGTTCACGTAAACCAAGTATATTTTGCGAGCCATGGAATAGAGAAAATCATTTGAAGAATTAGTGAGAAGGTGGAGACAACCACGCAAGCATAGAGATGTAGGAAAAGCATCGGCGCTATTCAGCCGGTAACATTCTCAAGAATACTTAATCCCATCGGCGTTTCTCTTCCTCGACATTGACCGGGTGATACCATTCAGGCTGCTGGATGTAACTACTCAATCTGTAATTCAGGAACAGTTCCTCATCGTTCACCTCTCTCGTGGTGATCAACACCAGCGTGTGCACATCGCTGATTACGGTGCTCGGCTGCTCAGATCTTTCTACAGTAGAGAGCCTGCTATCCGCTGGATCTTCAGGCCGCTCCTTCTTGCCCTCGTTTATCCAAAGAGGACCTCGTCGCTGCATGTCGAACTCTTCATCATTTCCAAACATGACGTTAGGAATGTAAGCCCTCATGGATTGTTGACCTGAAATGGAGAATGTGTAAGGGCAGATCATGACGTTTGAATGAACTCCTTCAGGTGGATGATTGGCGAAGTGGCCCAAAGCAATCGGGCTCCTCCGTTCGAGCTCTGCACCTTCCAGCGGACCTTGCATCACCTTGCCACCACCCACGAATTGCCAGAAACTCGGAAGAGACTGTCTCCCAGGCCCCGTTGGTTCGGCGACTTGCTCAAAGGAGATTCCATTGTGACCATCCCACCACTCTCGGATGTCGTCGCCCTTGCCCCAAGGTTTGCCATCAATTACAAGCCCGTCATAGCGAGATATCAAGTAGCCATTATCGACATCCACCTTCGGATAGCCAGGGATGTATCGGTACTGTGAAGGAGAATAGATGACACCCGGGTACATGGATACCACAGTCCCTGGCTCAGCTCTTCCTTTGATGAACAGACCCGTGCCCGCTTCTTCATGGGGTATACCGGATCGTTGCAAACATAACGTGAAGCCCGTGTGTTCTCTAAAAGCTGATGCTACTTGCTCCCTAGTTAATGGCTTCGTCTCAATTGCGTTTGTGCTGCGCGGTGTGGGCATATTGTCATTCCTAAATTTGGCATGTAACTCCCTCTTGATCCATAACCTATCCCACTTAAGGTCCTCGATAGGTAAAATACAACGATCCAAACATGTCGACACTTCGATGGGAAAGAACATATATCCAATGGAACAATACTCACCGAGGAGGAGCTTCAGGTTCTGGTTGTCTTCCAAGAGCGAAAAACAAACCGCTGGGTCGCTTCTTCTCTGAAGGCGGACTTGGTTTTTCAGGAAGAGGATCCTTAAGAAGTATGCTGTCCAATACAATCGTCATCTTTTTAATCTGACCATGAACTTGCTCTTGAACTTGTCGCTGCTGCTCTTCGAAAGGTGTCGCCTCAGCAAGTTCTGTGAGTTCCTCTGCCACCCCTATTTCCCCAGAAGTGGCTTCGCGCTGGAAACTGCACACAACGGGGCCAATTAAAGTTCACCCATGATTTTCAAACCGAAAAACTTGTGTGGTACCTATAGGTCAAATAACTGCTGGGTATAAAACTTATTTTTGACTAGTACCTCGTAAGGAGGAAAAGCTTGTGGGTGTCAATTTCATGTTGAAGCCGCCGCTTGTCCACAGTACCAAACAAGGATCCTGTCCGCGACCAGGTATCCCACATCTGCATTAAGGAATGGACCATTTAGCATTAAGTAAACTTGAGCAAAATTTGAACAAAAAATCTCTTACACATCCCAGCATGAGTTTGTACGCCTCCGCTAAGATCCGGGACTGTACAATTAGAAACTTCGAGTCAATGCAAAAAAAACAGCTGAATGAATTTTTTAAATTTGAAAAAAAACCGCACGCACACACGCAACCATCACATAGCGTCCAATACAAAAATTGGCAGATGCAAGCAGCAGCCGTCCCCCCAAACGCCATTCCGCAATGCAGAATGTGGTGAAATTATCACTCACATTGCATTAACCATAAGGAAACGGATGAACACGAGATATTCAGCAACAGTATTCATGGAAACAAATCCATCCCGTGTCCACCAGCTTGGCGAGGGAAAACCAAAACCTCTCGTCACAGATACCAACTAAGAATTCACAAGCCTCCAAAGATCCATAACCCGTCTTCATTCACCAGAACTTATCACTGAAATTAAGAACAAAGAGAATTGCAACAACTCGAAAAGCAGACGCACGTACCCTCCGAATAGTGGCTGCCATGGCGTGAGGAGTGTCAAAAGTGCGACATCGCCAGGAGAATGAGTCGGTTCAGATGGCAAGCGCTGCTATCAGAACTTGAGCCCTAAATGTGAAGAGAAAGACTGCAAGGACTCTATACAGCTTGGCTGTGTGGCGTGATGAGTCCTTGTGCGGAGCGGCCGAGCAATTAGCACCTTCCCTGCGCATTCTACTTCATCACTCCACAAACCTAACGCCTCTTCCGAAACCCCGTTCTCTAGGGTTTTAGGGGGATGAAGACGAGCCCATGCTGCTTTGGATGAAATCCCCTCGGCTTCACCATACCTGCTCACAAGCTAAAGCCAGAGTAAAATATATACAATCTGAAAGATTAGAAACATTGAAAAATTAGGAAAAAGGAAAGAAAGAAGAGAATAGAAAATAAAAATAGACTAGAGAAAAATAAATAAAGTATTTATTTATTTTAAAATTGGAAAATACATGAACATCTTGTATATTTATATAATATGTCAATTATTTTCTTCTAAAATCTTAGAAAATTGAAGAATTCATTTATTATTATTAGTATTATATTAATGCAGTCTAAAACCTACAAAAATAAAATAAATAAATAAATCTTGTATTTATTCATATAGACACTTAAACACCAATATTTAAAATTCTTAAAGTCAAATACAAAACATGATTTGAAAATCAAAAAATAAGTTGAAGTTACATTATTTTTATTATAGCACATCTGCTTTTTGAAACACTGTATTGTAAGATTTTACAGCATCTACTCACAAATTAATGTCAATGTCAATAGAACACAGTTTTATTTTTTATTTAAATTTTTTTTAAAAGTAACATGTGTCACGAACATAAGATTTACTCCAATAAATTACCTAAATAATATAGACCAATAGAAGTAGGTAAAATAAGTTGATTTGATAATATCTGATAGAGAAGCTTCCTAGAAGCTTTATAGATGCAAAATCACTTTTATACATGTCTATAGGTGATTGGTAGGTTAAAAACTTGGTCAACAAGCTAACCACATGGCGCACATGTTGGTAGCTTGCGGAACAAGCCAAGTATGTGGCGCACATGTGGAAAACTTGTCATGCAAGTTTGACACGTGTTTTGCAAATGAGACACGTGTATGAGGTCCTATAGAATACCGCCACGTAGTTCTTAATTAGATAGTATTTATAGAGACAAGAGTGAAGCCCTCTTCACTCTTGTCAACTCCTTTCTTGGTTCTAGTCTAGTTTCAAGAGTCTTCATGTTTCCAGTCTTTGGCAATAGCCATTCTAGTTTTTTTTGAATATACATACTTTCTTATTCCCATTTTGTGACTTTTCTTTGATACAGTTTTTATTAGATTATGTATCTTTTTTTACTTCATGTCCTTGACAGATTAACAAGAATACACTTATAATATCATAGCTTTGTCTTGCCTTGATTTAGAGTGGATTATCCTTTTCTCTTAATAAGACACAAGCATATTAGAAGTTGCAGATTACCCTCTTCTAAACTGATATTATTCCTAGTATTTTCTTTGTTCTCCCTGCTACTTATCTCGAGTGGTGTTAGATAATTTTTGAAGTGTTATCATGGCCAAGCATGCCAAAATGAAGAATGCAATGGCAAAAATGCAAGAGCAAATGAGAGAATTGATGCTTACAATGCATCAACTCACTGTACATCTACAAGGAGCAACAAGGTTACCAAATAACAAAGATATAGATATGGTTGGAGCTGCTTCAACATCTACACTAAGCCATATAATTCCTCCTACATTGGAACATCGTCCAAGCATCAGAGAACCAAAAATTGGTCTACTTGAGAAGTTTGATGGTACAAGATCTAAGTTTCGAGGATTCATCAATCAAGTCCAACCAGTGATTGAATTGCAACCGCAAAGTTTTTCAACTCCAGGATCAAAAAAGTCAGATTTATTAGTACACTACTTTCAGGTTCTACCTTATCTTGGTTTTCATCTTTTCTAGAACAACAATATCTAATATTGGATAATTTAAAAGCTTTCTTAGCAGAATTTCAATCTATGTATGGAGAACACGATGCAACTCGTGTTGCAACCAAGAAGCTTCGTATCCTACAACAAGGAAATCAATCAATGATATTATATGCTTCATAATTTTGACAACTAGCAATCGATATCAAGTGGAACGATGCTGCACTCATCAGTCAATTTCTCTACGGATTACAATTTGAAGTGAAGAAATTGATGTTGAACTTACCCGATCCTCAAACATTGAGTCAAGCAATAGACTTTGCGGTGAAGTGTGATAATCGGCTTTTCAAATTTAGATCTGAAAGTCGTACAAGAGAACCTCAACAACATTATAATTCAGTGGCAGTACCAATGACTTCTCAATATGTACCTTCAGAAGTTGAAGACATGCAAATTGATGCTATACGTTTCAAGCCGCATTCTGAACAAGAAAAGACTCGACGTCGTCAAAAAGGATTATGCTTGTATTGTGGAGAACCTAAATACACTCCTCAAAATTGTCCAAAGAAACGATGCAACCACAAGATGAGGAGTACAATTGTCAAAGAAGATAATATATTGGAAAACAAGTTTGTCCAGCCACAATAAAGATCGTGCGGCTGGGATCTTGTACAATTTCTAATGAAGGACCTATCCTCTCCTCACAACCATCTCCTTGTTTTATAATAGATGTGTATTTAGGACTTAATAATTACAAAGCCTCTGTTTTAATAGATTCGAAAGCCTCGGCTTGTTTTTTAGATGAAAAATTTGCTAAAAGCCATGGAATACAGATAGTACAAAAATCTAAACCCGTACACATAGAAGTCATAGATGGTCATCCTTTATCTTCTGGAGATGTTACTCATGAAACACTTCCTCTAGATGTAGTAGTAAATGGCCATAATAGTTGTGTAATTTTCAACATAATTAAATCTCCTTCTATTCTAGTTATTCTAGGTCTATCATGGTTAGAAAAACACAACCCTCGAATAGATTGGATTTTTGTACTTTGAACTTCTCTAAAAGTATAGCTAACAATATACTTAATCAAGTAAGAAATCATAAGTCTAGTAGAACTAAACCTGCGTTTGTAAGTACAAGAGCTTTCTTGCATGCTGTCGTGTTGTGGTTCGGCTACTATGTGAAAAAATTGTACATGTATATTTAATGTACAATTTACTACTTAGCTAAATGAGAGCCATATCAGTGGACTTTAATTGGTTATAGAATGTGATTGGGTTGCTAGTTTAGAAAGGATCTGTTAAAAGGATTATTATTAAGGTTTATACGACCTTATTTTCTTTCTAGTAGTGACTTTTGAAGTTAATTTTATATTGATAATAACTTGTGTATATCTTAAGTCACCTTTGTTAGACATTGGTGATCCTTAAGATCTTATTTACTTCTTTTATTTGGTGCTTAAAGCACCAAGTATGTAAATCTTACAAGAAGAAGGGTTAGAAAAGGATTTTTAGTGTAAAAAGGGTAGTTTGGCTATCCATGTAGATGAATAGAGGTGGATGATAGAAATCTCTATTCTAATTGGCCAAAAATCATGCCCAATGGGCTTCAAGGAGGCTGCTCGAGGATTTATTAGGAGTTAGGGTTTGTTTTTGAGAGGGGGTCGAACATCACGGGCTAGGATCATAAGGTTTGGGTTTTTGGATCTGGTTTAGGTGCAAATTTTGTGTGATTTGCACTTTTTATGAAGAAGTTATAGGCGCCCAAAGTTAAAGTGTTGATTTTGGACCTACTGTCACTCTTTTGGATATAACTCGCGCATGCAGAGATCAATTGAGGATTGGCGATAGGGGTTGGAGAGAGCACTTTCACGGCTACACTTTCTGTATACAGCTTAATAAAGTCAAAGCTAACAAGAAGGAGATATTGGGAGTTGAAGTCAGTGCTTACAAATTTAAGGGAAGTAAGTGACCTGCTTATACAGTGGTTACATTTTGAGCTATATCTTATGCAATTTCATAGATTTTTAGCTCAAAACTTTCAAGAGTATATATACTTATGTCACAAGACTATGTGCAGAATTTTTGTGGCATTACAATTTTGGGTTTGTGAGATATAAGGAAAATAGTGCTCGGGTGTCTCTGAGCTAGGATTTTAAGCATCTGCTAGGGGTTTTGAGATATCAGATGATCGAATATGAATTTGTAGTTGATTCTTTCTTGTGATAAAACTTAAGAAAATTATCTACACTTTGAACTAAATTTTATAGAAACTGAATGGTTGGATCAAGAGTTATTGGACTCTAAAGTTCAGCAAGAAATAGGTCCTTGTGGGTGAATAAAGTTTTGAAGGGTTTTTGTAGAAATTTGAACCCTTTTGTGTACAAACTTACTTGAATACAAGAGGATTTACATATATAACTTCTCTTTTGTGAGATTTTTGTATTATTTGTCCTTTTTATTGAGGACAAATAACCTTTTGGATTTTGCCATCAAATTTCAAATAAACTCTCCACAGTCAGGTATCCAATGTATTCCCAGATAGAAGGCCACGTCATACGACAACGCTGCAAAAGAAGGATCACCTTTTGTCATTTATGCTACACCTATTTCCAATGATGGTAAGACTTCAAGTAGCATCCCAAGTCAGTATCAAGATTATTAAGACGTTTTCGAAAAAAAGAATGCAAATACTCTTCCGGAGCATTGTCCATATGATTGTTCAATCGACCTTAAAGAAGGAATTCAGCCACCATTTAGACCAATCTATAGTTTATCACAAGATGAATTGGTTGAATTCAAGGCGTATATTGACGAGAATTTGGCCAAGAATTTCATACGCCATTCTAAATCTCTAGTAGGAGCTCTAATTCTATTTGTGAAAAAAAAAGATGGATCATTGCGGATGTGTCTTGCCTATCGAGGACTCAACAAGATCACAATCAAGAACAAATATCCATTACCTCTGATATCAGGACTCCTTGACCAGTTGAATCTAGCTAGGATCTATACAAAAATAGATCTAAAAGGAACATACAATCTAGTACGCATCAAAGAAGGAGATGAATGGAAAACTGCATTTCGAACCAGGTACGGACATTTTGAATATAATGTCATGCCTTTTGGACTTACGAATGTACCAATTGCTTTTCAACATCTCATGAATGATATTTTTTGTGAGTTCTTAGACAATTTTGTTGTCTGCTACCTAGACGACATTTTGATCTATTCTAAGAACGTAGAAGAACATGAAATACATATTGGTCAAATATTACAAAAACTTAGAGATGCGGAATTGTATGCCAAGATGAAAAAGTGTGTATTTCACACTACTCAAGTTGATTTCTTAGGATACATCATTTCAAATGATGGTCTCATGATGGATCCTAAGATAGTCTAAACAATCATGAATTGGAAGATTTCAAAGACGAAAAAATATGTCCAATGCTTTTTGGGATTTGCCATTTATTATCGAATCTTTACAAAGACTTTTCTCGCGTTGCAGCTCCACTTACACGTTTGACTTGTAAAGACAAACTCCAATGGAATCAAGAAGCGGAAGCAGCATTTGAAGCTTTGAAGACATCATTTGTTTATGCACCAATCTTATATCATGTAGATTTTTTCAAGGCATTTTTTATGGAAACAGATGCTTCATACTTTGCCTTGGGTGCGATTTTGTCACAAATGGAAACACATGACAAACTTCATCTAGTAGCTTTTCATTCAAAAAAATTCTCAATAATGGAGATCAATTATGAGATCCACGACAAAGAACTTCTTGCAATCATGGATTTTTTTCAAGAATGGCATCATTATCTAGAAGGCGCTTCTAGTCTAGTGACCCTCTATATAGAACATAAGAACCTCAAGTATTTTATGTCGACACGCATGTTGAATCGTCGTCAAGCTTGTTGGAGTATGTCTTTGTCAAGATTGGAGTTCATTATCACTTATTGATCAAGAAAACAATAAGATTTGTCCTATGCCTTTTCTAGATGTTCTTGTTTTGCACCAATAGAAGGAGATGCAGCTTTTGAGCAATAAAAAACGGTGTTCTTGAAACCATAGCAATTTCATCTTCGAGCAATAAAATCAACATTGACTGTTGATTCAACTTTTCTCAAGCAAATTTAGTCAAGTATGTGTTCAAACCCTCTTGTTCATGATATTAAGAATAATTCTTCCAAGTCTCATGATTCTTCTAAATTCAAGTTCAAGAACAATCTACTATATTTTGAAGGACGTTTATATGTTCCAGAAGGAGAAGCACGTTTACGTGTTCTTCAAGCACATCATGATTTTGCAATGGCAAGATATTTTGGATACAACAAGACTTTTGAACTTATATAAAGAGATTTTTGGTGGCCTCAAATGTGGAAGGCAGTCAAAGACTTTGTACAATCATGTGATATCTGCTCAAGATCAAAGACTCCTCATCATCGACCTTTTGGGCTTCTTCAGCCATTACCTATTCGAGAACAACCATGGTCTTCTGTTTCTATGGATTTCATTACAGATCTTCCAAGTTCAAGATCTTATGACTCTATATTTGTGATAGTAGATCAGTTCACGAAGATGGCACATTTTGTGCCATGCACAAAATCTATCACAAGTGAAGAAACAGCTAAGCTTTTCATTGATAATATCTATCGCTGTCATGGGTTACCTAAAGATATTATATTAGATAGAGGAACTCAATTTGTGTGAAGATTTTGGAGAATCCTTTTCAAGATCTTAAAAGTGGATATAAAGTTATTTTCAGCTTTTCATCCTCAAACTGATGGACAAACTGTCAAGGACATGAACTAGAAAAAGATGTATAATCTAATAAAAACTGTGTCAAAGTAAATTCACAAAATAAAATAAGAAAGATTGTATATTCAAAAAAAAACTGGAATGGCTATTGCCAAAGACTGGAAACATGAGGACTCTTGAAACTAGACTAGGATCAAGAAAGGAGTTTACAAGAGTGAAGAGGGCTTCACTCTTGCCTTTATAAATATTATCTAACTAAGAGCTATGTGGCGGTATTCTATAGGACCTCATATACGTATCTAATTTGCAAGACACGTGTCAAACTTGCACGACAAGTTTCTCACATGTGTGCCACGTACTTGGCTTGTTCCACAAGCTACCAAAATGTGTGACACATGGCTAGCTTGTTCTACAAGCTACCAATATGTGCGTCATGTGGCTACCTTGTTGACCAAGTTTTTAACCTACCAATCACCTTTAGACATGTATAAAGGTGATTTCGCATCTATATAGCTTCTAGGAAGCTTCTCTATCAGATATTATCCAATCAACTTATTTTACCTACTTCTATTGGTCTCTTATTACTTAGATAATTTACTGGAATAAATCTTTTGTCCGTGATACAAATAGAGCGCGTGAACCAAGTCTTAGAGTAATACTTAAGATGTACCATCAACTACCAACAAGATGATTAGATAGCTCTTCTTTCTATTGGCAGAATTTGCTTATAATAATATGATACATTCTTCTATGCAACAAACACCTTTTTTTGCCAATTTTGATTACCACCCACGACTTGATGCTTTTGACTTTTCAAAAGTTGATTATCCAGTAGTAGAAGATTTGACAAATCATTTGTGAGAGCTACATGCAATAATGAAGGTGCAATTAAAAGAAGCTCAAGAACGACAAAAAATAAATGCAGATGCGTATCGCAAAGAACAACCACAATTCAACGTGGGGGACAAGGTATGGTTACTTCGTCACAATATCAAGACTACTTGTCCTTGTGATAAGTTGGACTATTGTAGGCTTGGACATTTTTCTATTTTTGAACAAATCAATCTAATTGCATATCGATTACACCTACCGGAGTATATAAAGATCTATCCTATATTCCACGTGTCACTACTCAAGCCATACAAGACAATGGATATACAAAGAAGAAGACAAATGCCACCGCCTCCCGTAGAAATGGACAACGATGAAGAATTCGAGGTTGAAGAGATTTTAGATTCAAGGTGGCACCGAAATCAACTAGAATATCTTGTGCATTGGCACGGATACAATATTAGTGAATGCATATGGAAGCCATCAAAGAATCTAACAAATGCATCAATAAAAGTTAATACATTTCATTGATGATATCCATCAAAACCAAGATAAATACTCAAGAAAATCTTTGCTATAAAGCAAGGCATGTTTTATAAAGATTTCATCTTACCTTGTATCATTGTTTGTCATTAGATTTGTTTGTACTAAAAAAATAGAGGATCAACAATTAGTGAATTCAGCTCAAGAGCCATCATTTGCTGATTTATCGGACGAGATATTACGACTATCACAACCTTCAAGACGACGGAATAGAAATGAAGACCCTCAAGAACAACATGTCCTTCCTTAGATTGATGGCGAAATACAACGTGTTTAGTATCACGACCTTGGAAGAGACTCCGGATGTTTGGTGATACTTTTAGAGGTAGGAACTACTCTTGATGGTGTTTTTAATATTTTCTTTGAAGGAAGTTATGAAGGCCTCAACAATGATCAAATAACAAGGTGGTCCTCTCGCCTTGGTATGGGACATTATCGATGGCTGAAAGGACCTATCAACTACCTTCGAAGGGAACAATGATTAGAATATGTGGTAAGCACAATTCGACGTATCCTCGACTTCCTTAACATATAATCACCGCTTCTCGTGGAATTAGTCCCTAGAAGGGGGGATAATGTCACGGACATAAGATTTATTCTAGTAAATTATCTAAGTAATATAGATCAATAGAAATAGGTAAAATAAGTTGATTTGTTAATATCTGATAGAAAAGCTTCCTAGAAGCTTCATAGACTCGAAATCACCTTTATACATGTCTATAGGTGATTGGTAGGTTAAAAACTTGGTCAACAAGCTAGCCACATGGCGCACATGTTGGTAGCTTGCAGAACAAGCGAAGTACATGGCGCACATGTGAGAAACTTGTCATGCAAGTTTTAAACTGTAGCAAAAGAAAAGAAGTTAAGATCATTTGGCAAATTTACTAAATGTCTTTGGTGGTCAATATTTGGAGAAGACATTGCAAGACACAATCTTAAACTAAAGATAGTTCAAACAATACATGGTTCACACCAAAAGAAAGAAAAAATATTATTTTTCATCAATTATAGGAATTTTATTTCGCATACAAAGTATGGACATTGTTATGCCAACATTTTAGCATTAATTAGTTCCAAGGCAAACTAGTGCTTAAAAACCTTCCTTGCTTTACTTCGAAGTAAAATAACTTTGGCCATTGCATACTAAATCAATTTGTTATTATAAGTAGCTTGTGGCCACTATTCCAAGATGCAATTATGTGGAGCATATAAGCCAAAAATATATAGAGTGTCTTCATAAAGATATATTACAAAATGAAAGATCTAAAATGCACCAAAAAGTATAATTTAAAATATTATTGTAAAAATAACATCTTTGTCAAATGGATCAAATATCAATCCTATTAACAACTTTTCTACTCCAAATATTTAGCTATTATATACAAAGAAAATTTATAGTATGTAAATAAGTAAGCAACCATGTAAGGTCAACTTATTAAATCACCAACTTATCTCTATTTCTGAATTGATAGAAAATTTATCTTCTCTAATAATAAAATTTTATCCTATTTGTACTAAAATTAAATAAATATAAATATATATACATTATATGATAAATGGATCATCAAAGTTTGCCACATTTGCATATTTTTAGTTTTTAAAGTCTAATTTATAATTCATCTACTATCTTTCACATTGTATGCTGTCTATATAAGTAATTTTTTACAGATAATATTTTCACTAGTTGATATTATTGCTATTTATGAATACTTGAACAAAAATATAATTAAATATATAATTTTTTTTGTTGTAATCATTAAAAGTATTTTATATGCCATATATCACATAAATTTCAGTCAAAGAGAGCTTGTTCCAAGTGTGTGTGTATATATATATATATATATATATATTTATATATATATTATTGGTTTTGCTAAATTTAAAGTTGGTGCAGCAATTGTACTACTCAAACACTAATTAGAGCAATCCACATTTTTGCAGAATATAAACAATAAAATTGTTTTAACTATTATTATTTTATAAAAATTCTCGTCATTTTCTTAACCATCTCTAGATTCGTTTACTCCTAGTGTGAAAACTTCCTTCCAATCACCTCACTGCACTCCCTAAACGAGGTCTGTAATCAAACCCTTAATCATGAATTTGCGTAATCGCGTCCTTAATTAACCCTCGAAGTAATCACACCCTTAATCCAGCATTCGCGACGTGAAATTGTTTTGGTTAGGAGGGCACATTCAGTAATCAAGCATGGGCGATGGCTTCGCTGACTCCGTTGTGGAAATCATCGTCCTGGCCTGTATTGCGATGCGGGATTCTTCAAAAAACCCTGCGGAGTGGACGTTTTCGGAAGCAGATTGGTTTTCGATTGGACTCCCGCGTTTGAATGTGCATTTGCGGGAATTTCAAGAGAGTAAGGTCGAGATCGGAAGGCGGTGTGGAGAGGAAAGGAGATGCGTGACGGAGTCGGCTGAAATGGGGACCAATTCTACCGTTAGGTTTCAGCAGGAGGTGGCAACTGTCTGTTACGTGACGGATCTTGTCAATCTCTTTTTGTATCACAAACTCCTACTCTACTTCCCCTCTGCATCTCCACCTCCCCTCCCCCTCCGCGCTCTCCCTTTCTGGTCGCAGCATTTCTCGCCCTCTCGGCAAATGCGCGGCGATTGTAGCGACGTGTGTTATTATTTTTGTGTGGATTTACGTTGTGTTTGTATGGTTGAAGACCGAGTTTGTAAAATTTGAGCAAGGATCTGGGAGGAAGAATGCGATCGTTGGGTGTGGCTGACGTTGTTGTGTGTGTGTCAGCAGAGAGTGCTGAGCGAGAATTTGGTGTTAATCTAGTTGAATTTCGGAGATGCTGTGGTCTGCATGTTGAGCAGACATGTCCTATGTATCTCGATTTTGCTCCTCTTATTTGAGTGGTTTCATGAGCTGGAAAAGGTTCAGCCAACTTTGTAAAGATGTTGGGTCAGTTGCGCTTGGGTTCACGGCATCCTTTGCACTTTACCTGCAAAGAATTGGAAGTAGATATGGCTAGATGATCGTCAAGACTTTATTCTACGTGACGAAACTTGTATGTATCCACAGCTAGCAAGAAGGCGAATAGCAATCTGAAATCCTCCGAAAAGCAGGGGTTGTCTACGAGCATGACGACGGAGCGTGAAGTCTCTCATCTCCAGGCGTGCAGTAGTCACAACAATGATTGTCCAATTTCCAAAAGTTCCTCAAACCATTCGCCTCCAAAATACCGGTCTTCTCGCCGTACATCAAACATACAGGTCAGTGCCCGCTTATTCTAAGCGATCTTGAAGCTGCTTCAAAGATATTTAGAACTTGAAATAAATGTTAGTGCCTAAGTACCATCCCTTTCCTGTGATGAGCTTCGGTTCAGTAGTCTGCATCTTGATCTTTTGATCACTCTATTGTGGGTCGTCAACATCAATCTGTCACCTTAGTATGCAGTGAGTCACAGTTGTTTTGATTTACTTGGGTTTTGTTTCTTCAGGTTCTAGCCCTACATTCCCTCCATTATTGCTTCTCCTCTGATGGACCACAATGTGAAGTATGTTTTGCAGAGAAACCTGAATGAACTGTCTCTACTAGATCTTCTTAGATTGGCCAGGCGGCTCAAATATCCAACCCTCACCACTTTGCGCTTGTTTGTTTCTTTGGAGGATCAGCCACGTGGTAATCCTTTAATCAGTTGCCTATCTCCGGTTGTTCCTTCCTGTGTTATGAGATGAGTTAATAAGACATCTTAAGGACTCTATTTGACAAGATTAGGTGTTGTTCATTAGAGCAGTAGCTCTGCATTTTGGCGCTGCGGATCAGAGGACAACGGATGCTCTGTTCGCATTCACGAGGTCCTTCCTATGACACGCATTTGTATGTAAAATTCCTTTGTAGGAGTTACAGGCAAGAGATTGTCCTATCTTGGTCTTAGCTTTGAGCTGATGTGTGGAGTGCTCCCAATCTGAGTAACATTTATGTGTGTGCGGCAGGGCGCTTGCACATGCCGTTGAAGGATGGATGCAGACTCTGGAATTGGGAGTATGCTTGGGGCTACGTGACATCAACACAATGTGCCCTGCTATACGTACATAAACTTGTGACCTAGAATGGATTTGGGGCTTTGCGTCTGTAAGTGTACAGTTGTCGCGTATGATGTGTAAGTGTGGTTGGAGAACAAAAAAAGGGTTCCAAATGGTCTCACCTGCTATTTTGAAGATCCACAGGGATGTCTCCAAGCTGCAGGAGTAGAGGGACGAGATCTGGAAAACGTGCACAGTTAATCTGCTTGTTTTTCTGCTGTTGAACACCGCAATGTTGGCTGATTTCAGGTTCCTCCAGGTCACTTCGACACCTTTCTTTCGCAAACAGCAGACTTGGAGATGACATCCTTCAAGTGCTGGTGTTTATCGATCATCATCTACTTAGTCTACCGTGCCTTATCTGCTCAATACCAACCCAACATGCACGAGCTTGTTCTGCTTGTATAGTTGCACTGGTTCATCGAAGTTTCAATAGCTGCATGTTCCATGTATTAAATTGCCATTGGCTTACAACATCTTTGAATTCGCAGGCTTCGAGTCTCCAGCATTGTCAACCTTTGCAGATCTTGAATTTATCAGGATGCGCCCTGACGGATGTATCGGCTGCCGTTATTACTGCTATTGTTAAGGTCAGCACACTATTTAGAGAGCTCCAAATTGGCCAGTCTGACATTCTTGTATGAAACTAACGGAATAGTCTGGAAGACTTACTGAAGAAAGGGGTGGGTGGATGGAATACAGGGAGAGATGTCAACCTCGCGCCCTCAATCACAAAATCTGAAGAAAAAGTTGCTAGCTGAACATAGATCACCGAAGTATGGTCAGCAATGGCGACAGAATGTTATCCTTATTGGGAAATGGTCACCTGCACCGGATCCCGTGGTTAGCTATCTGACTCTATCTACAGATGCAAACCATCTTTTATATGTTCCGATCATATTGCGCTTGGTAAGGTATGCTTCATAATTATTTAATTTGAACGATTAGAGTCAAGAATTTGTCGCTGGTGAAACAGGACAGCAGTGCCATAACATCAAGAACTGAAATGAGCTGGGAGACTACTCTACGAAAACCCACCATAGTCGGCAGCAATCGCCATGAAGTTGTTGGCAAGTTGACCAAGGCAACTAACTTTGGCTTGGTTGCTCTTGATCTCTCCTGCAACTCCTTTACCGACGCACTCTCCGAGGAGCTCTGTCCTCTGCTATACAAGAAACCCCCTCTTCGTGGTAAGCACGCATCGCATGATGTAAAGTATTTAGAAGTTCATAAAAACCTAGGCGTCCTACATGCGGCATATTTTGACGTCGTTAGACTGCAACAGTGAAGGAGCCGTTACAAAATGAAAGTAGTACTGTCATGCTCTTGACGGTGAAAACGTTGATATTTGGAGCTGAAGCGTTATCAAACACTAATCTTACTACCTTAAGCTTCAGTTCTAGTAAAACTATTCTGGTCCACAGTGAAAAATGCAGTTGGTTTTATGAATAACCTGGGATTGAAAGAGGATTTCTTTCACACGGTTTAGCCTTGAGTTTGAAGAGAGTCGCTGACTCGGTGAAAAATGGGTTGTTGCCTGTGGAAGCTCTGAACTTGAGATGCAACCAGATGACACGATCGGGAGCTAAACCGTTATTGGACGTGATGAAGGATTTGAGCATTTTGCGCCTCGTAGACATGCGTGGCAACACGGATGAGACTCTCTTGGGAATTCTAGAAAATGGAGAGCACTACACTACATTTTCTACGTTCCAGGTTAATCCACATAATTCATGCTTCTTTTCTTTGCTAATTTGCTGGATGCTGCGAGGATTTAATATGGTATGTAGACAGAGGGCCGTCCGAGTGCACTGAAAGTGATACGAAATCTGTCTAGTACTTACTGAACATTGATTTCTCATTATTATAATAATAATAATATTAATCTTGATTTATTTTTTTTGGGAATTCTCAGTGTCCATTCTGGATGGATCCCGAATCATTGGACCCTATCATATGCAGCTCCATTAAATGTCAATCGAATACCTCAGCAAATCGGCTGACGTTTACTTCGTCACCTCAATCGAGTATGCCTGAGAAACAGCTCAATGCTCCCATCATAAGTCATCACTCGTGTACTCTTAGAGGTGGAGGAGTAGCACGTATCCTGAGTCCCCGCAATACCATCAATAGAGTGGGGAACGCAGGACGCAATGACAGCCCTGTCAAAAGCAATAAAGTCACTCCCAAATCAAACATCAACACAATCCCTTCGAGAGCGAACATCAGCCTTTCTTGCTCGGGAGCATCCGTTTCGAACGCGCCAGGTGAGCATCGGGGAGCCCATTGCAGGCTGACGAGGCACGGCCACTGCTCGCATCATGCATCGCCGTCTCCGCACCAAGAGAATGAAGATACGTCAGATTACAATGAGCATAAGAGATTCATCTCCGCTCCAGTGAAGCAAAGACCTGCCGCCAACTCGGCAAGAATTAGCCCTGCTCGATCATTATGTCCAGAAAGAACCACTTTTGTCGATCAAAACAGCTACAGGCCATCCACCTCAGTGCACATCGGTCCTTGTGACCAAGACTTGGATCGCAGGTTCACACCTCCTAGGACTCTTGACCTGCCGCGAGAGTATCCAATCTGGCATGATAGACCTGATGAAAATTACATGAGGGGCAGGGACGTTTTGCATAGATACCCAAGTGGGGGTAAAAGGGCCCAGAGTGCCAGCTATAATGTCCGCAGCTTCAATAGCTTTGGAGATTACAACAATCAGGCCTTTTACAGAGACTACGAACACCATAACTCTTATAGAAACTTGTCCGCTTCGCAATCTCCGTCAAGGCGATGGTCTGCACCTAGTTACAATACAAGAAGTGAAAGTCAAGGTAGAAGATCGCCGGACAAATCGTCTCCAATTCGTTGTCACCATCGATGCAAGTTACTGAACGATCTTCAGGAGCAGAGAAATATTAGACCAAGGGTTGCGCAGGGCGCTGTGGAAGATCATGGACAATCACTGCACCTCTATCCATCGCTGGCCAAGCCCGCTCCGCTTTCAAACGACAAAAAGGAACTCGTGGAGTGGAACAATTTTGTTAATCAAATGACAATGACACTCCTCAATCTCAAAGGTGAGACCCTTCACTAATTCTGCCTTATTTGATTTTTATGATATTATAATTAACCAAAGATGTTATAAAAGTCCATCTGAACGGTCGTTGTTCGTATCATTTCTGTGTCCCAGATGGACTCGACCATTTAATTGGATCAGCAGAGGGCGCAGTTGCTCACGAAGCAGCTACCAAGTTCCACCAGGTATTTGTTCTTGACATTACTCGTACATGATTCCAGTTTTGCATCTCGCCCTCCTTTCCACATAATCGTCGCAGAAGGTGGCAAGTGTGTGTGAGTGGAGTTTGGTGTCGCTATCAATAGCGGTTTTTAGCAAACTTGATTAGAACTTCACTGTTGTTTGAAAGATCTCACAAGTCGTAGAAACAATTTTGTGATTAATTTGCATGTGCTGTTATTATGTAGATGCCGAGCTCGTTCTTCAGATCGGGAATGCTACGCCTGCTGGGGCGGTCTTGTAAAGTCCTCAACTCTCACTTAACATCACTCACAAATAGACACAAGGTGAACATGCGGCACATCAACGCAGAGAATCAGGCACCCGTGGGTAACGGTGAAACACGGGCAAAGGAGAAATGCTTGAAAATGGGCGTAGACCAAGAATCGGTAGGAAAGCAAGACAAAGGTCAGAAGCCTTTACAGAATGTGACGCAATCCGGTCTTCATAACAGCAAACAGCAGCACCGTCTTGCAGACCCTCCTCTGACAACGTTGAAGGAAACTAACATTCCTCAAACAGCAAGTTAGTAAACTTGAAACTCATCTATCAAGGTACGTAATGTGTTTCAAACTGCTCGCGGTGAGTTGAATCAACAGTTGATGTTGGAAGAAGCTCAGAACGGACGCCACGCACTGTTAGATGTTTCCCATTCATCTTTCCCTCCAGAGACGTTGCTACAAAAACGTGAAATATTTTGTTAACACTGACAAACTATCAACCGGTGAAACACGCTGCTTCACACAATCATTTTGTTGGTTTCTGGACCTATTATTTTGAAAGAATCAAAATATTAAAAAAATGAATACTGCAACCAACTAATAGCGGGGTTTTAGCCAACTAGCTTGCTGTGTTAACGAGTCTCGTCATTCTCAAGCTGAAAATCCAAAACGAATCGCAGTGGGAGCAACGATCGCAACCATATTTTCAAGGCGATTTGATTTCTGCTGCTCAGCTTAAGCGTTTTCGTATTTGTGGTGAATTTTTAAAAAGTGATCAACTTTCTAGACACCATATAAAAATAGTTACCTTTGAAGAGCCGGAGCAGAATCCAAATTTTCTCAGTTCAGATTCTTCGCTGGCGATCTTCACAAACAACACTCCATTAAAATGTCCAAAATTCTTTGCAGATAGACTGTTTCTGACCAAATCGATTCTGTTTTTTTCCAAGTGCATGCTCCCCTTGTGAGCAGACTGTAAACAAAGAAGAGAATAGATTCTCCATATCTCTCCATTGTTTTGGGTTTGCACCTTTTGTTTCGATCACTGGATCAGTCTTATAATATTTTACCCTCATACAAAAGTTCAAGTTTGTTTGAGAATATCTTAACATTTATATCAGCAGAGCAATGAATTAAACATTTATCCTTCAATTTTTATTATCTATTATCTTCTCTCTCTCTATATATATACTCCCCACATTTGTCATGGTAATTTATGTTAAATTGAGAATGAAAAATTCTCAATTTTTATTTTTTAAATAATCTCCAATCTACTTTGATTCAAAAATAATATTTTTTAATTCAAAAATAATATATATTTGAACCATCAATCAAGCTAAAAGATTAGTAATTAGAAAAGCTATGTTTAATATAATTGACTTATAAGTAAGATTTATTCATACAATTTATATATAATTAAAAAAAATAATATATATATATATATATATATATACATATATATGATTATATCTAACTGAATTATAATAAAGTTTGTTTACATCATTATTATTTCTTGCATTTAAGAGATAATACAAATAAATTACTTTTCAAAACAACATAGTGAAAATATATAGAAGATAAGAAACATCAACCAAGTTCAAGGAAGTTTTATATTATTTTAATAGAATTACAATAATATTTGCATTCAATGTTGGCATTTGTTACGTCAAGTTTTGATTTTAAATCAAAGAAACATAGAAAGTACATACACAAAATGAGTAGCATTGACCAAGCATAAAGACATTTGATTCTATTTGATTGAATTACAATTATATATATATACAATGTTAATTTTTATTGGATCTAGTATATAATATGAACCAATGTTGTTTCAAAAGAGTGTAAAATCATACACTCATAATGATCAACATCAACATAGCTAAAATAATAATTGATTCTAAGTAAATTACCTCTATTTCTTTATACAACATTTGTCTTTATTGCATCTAGTGGACAATATGAACCTATATCTTTTCAAATATGTGTAAAAAATACATATAGACAATGAGCATTATCAAACAAGCTTGAAACTAGATCTATCATAAAACATGAATATATTTATCCTTAAATGTGTATATAAAAAATGTAAGCATGATTAACATTGTTGACAAAATTCAACAAAATCTGTTTTTATCTAATTAAACTACAATAATGTCTACATACAACATTGGTCTTTGTTAGATTAAGTGGACAATATTATCCAATATCTTTCTAATGGAGTACAAAAACTCATAGTTCCAATGACCAATATCAAGTAAGGTTGAAAAAATATAATTTTACTGGATGTTTGCGATTAGGTAATTTCTTTCCAAACACGTGAAAAAAATACATAAAAAAGATGAGTAGCATTGACTAAAGTCAAAGTCAGATCCAGTACCTAGTATGAATCTATTTATTTCTAAATGTACACAAAAAATACATACACTCAATAAATAGCTTTGAACACATTCAAGAAATTTGGTACCACCTGATTGAATAAAAACAATGTCTTTATACAACATCAATTTTTATTAGGTCTATCAAATAACATGAATCAATTTTTTCTTGAGATTATGCATCAAACACACACTTGCTATACAAACAATCCACCAAACTCAAAGATTGGCAACCACATATACACACAACAATAGTTCCTATACTATTCCATTACATTTCACAAAATGTATTGAGATATCTAATTGAAAGTATGATTGGAAGAAACAAATGCATGCAATTAAATTGTTGCAGCTAACAAAATATTCCAAGAAAAATATAAATTTATGACTGCCATAGAAGAACAACACTCATAAGCAAGGAACTTACTTTGCTGCAAGGTGAGTAAATGGAAAGTTTTATTACACCCCAATATTTACTGAAAGGAAAAGCAAGAGATGGAGCCCACTTACTTCCTATCCATGATTTCCACCCATGCATGAGGGTAATACTTGATTTTTATTAAAATCAAGCAGATCTTTCTTGTATTACCCTAACAAGATGCATTCTCCAAGTGGATTCCACGTTGACACTCTCCCACTTGCTTCTCCATTCTCATAACATTTTTCTCCAACTTATCTTCTTATTCTAACTCCCTCTACTGTTTGGTTTTGCACTAATTCTCATTGCAGTTCAAGCCACTAACATGCAGGCGCCATGCACGCACACACAAGCAGTGACACAGCCCTTCAATCCAGAACCCTGTTATTAAGCAAAACTGAACCCACGAGAAACTGGAAAAGCCTGAAAGGAATTTGCCAAAGGTGCCACACCAGCACTGGATGGGCAGATCGTGAAAACCATGCCTACCTCACACGAGGCAGGGAAAGCCCACTCTACAATCAGCAAAACCATGTTGCACATCTCACGCTTTTCTTGCACAGTCTTCCTCACTATCCCAGTCCACCTGTCCACGTTCCTGTAGTGTCTCAGTGATGCAAACAACTACGTTAAAAGAGCAAGGAAATTCAACTTCAACTTCTTACAAACAAGTTACTTGCAAGTTTATTTTGGTTTTTTTTCCCACCCCAGCAGCGACGTGTCCAATTCACAAGTTCCTCGGAGGGGAGGGGAGGGGGAAGGGAGCTCCACTGGCCCAACGCGTGAGCGTGGTCTGATTGTTGTGTGACGGAGGCTGAGACGGCTGCACCGGTTGGGACGCCGCCGAGTTTTCGTGTGCTCAAACGAAACTGCAGCGGCACGCGGCACGCGGCACGCACGCAAATGAAACGGAACGAAACAAAACGAAATGAAACTCTTGCTGTGGCGATGGTGGGTGAAGCAACACATGCTTTCCACCAACGATGTGAATGGTAGTTTTGAGGGGGGATTGCACTGGCTATTGGTGCGGCAGCCAGAATAGAATTGTCCCACATATGCGAGCGCCGACACGGCGTGTGTGGATGGTCATCCCCACTTTTGCGCTGCACACAATGCTGACCGGTGTTCCAGCGAAGGTCGATCGCCGTCACTGCCCTGCCTCACATCTGAAACACATATCCTCGCTCAGCTCGTTGTTGCCATGAAGCAATTCGGAGCTGCGGATTCTGGAAACTCAGTGCTCCAGCGAGTAGCGCGGATCTACTGTGTGTGTTGGATTCTTGAAAAGCTGGTTAAAAGAGCTGTACGAATTCCGTTTGTTGTCAAATCTTGTCGTCATTGCTGGAAAATCTCGCGAGGTGGAGCAATTTCCATTGTTAAGGTGGTTTATTTCTGAAGGTGGGGGGAGGGGAGGAGGGGATTTTGTGAATTTGTTGGAAGTTTTGGACTGAGTGGATCCATTCCAAGATGGAGTGCTTCCCAGCGCCAGGAAGGAACCATTTGTTTGTACCGGGTCCGACAAACATTCCTGAGCGCGTGTTGCAGGCCATGAGCCGCAACATCGAGGGCCATCGATCTCTGGCACTCTCAAAATCCGTGATTGAGGATGTAAAGCAGCTGTTTCGTACTCAGACGGCCACGTCTTTCATCTTTCCTGCCACAGATAATGAGGCTCTTTTCGTTTAAATTGATCCTCTACGTCTCGTCGCCCAATCGCAGGGTGCTCTACTGTTAGCGCTGCATTTCAGAGCCGTGCCGAATACACGATCAGGTTAGCAAAATTGGAATGTTATTGTGAATTCCTCCATTCCTTACATTAATGGTTCATCCGTAAGTACAACTTGAGCCTCGGTATCGGTCTCGGCAAAGGTCTTCCGAATTGGACATCTCGGATACATAAATGAGGTGCGCTGAGATATGCTTTGCTGAATTGTTTTCATACTCCGTTTCGATCAAAAGCGAATATCTCCTTTTAAACCTTCTTTCTGGATGGTCTGTGCAGCTACAACTGCTCGGTGCTCTAGCGGGTATCGAGCTCGCTTTGACGGATGTTGGATATCCTGTCACACTGGGAAGTGGTGTAGCTGCAGCGCAAGCAATTTTGTCGCAGCAAACCCCTTCTATCGCTTCCCGACTTTGAATATAAGACATCGGTACAACTTCCGTGAATGACGACGACATCGACATCACCGAGCCATCGTAGTTCAACACTGGACTGGACAATGGAGGGAGTTGATTCCAGCAGTGACTTGAAGCACTCTGCATGCCTCCATTATGTCCACTTCGGTAAAGTGTGTAAAAAAGTTAACTGCACTCTGCAAATCGGAAGCCTTGCGTATTGATCAACAATTTGGGTATTCTCGTAAGATTTGTACACAGTAAAGTTCTCCCCCACTTGTTCAGTGAGAGACAACAACTCGTACACCAATATCCATAGTAATTACAGGCATTTCAACTCTGTGGGAGTTGAATTTACACATCACAACAACCATGGTAAATAGAGTTGGCCATGTTAAAGGGCCCAAGTTTGCAATTGAATCTGGTAAGGGCACAACTTTGAATATCTGTACATCATCATAAAGATGATCCAGATTGCATGCTTTGCAAGCTACTATGGTTCAAGAAATTAGGGTCTATATTTTCCCACACAATTCTCCCGCCGTATGCCATGGTCACAAGTGTGCACAGAAAAACCAGCGGGACACCCACGGTGCATCCGTTAGGAAGCAGGTTAATGACAGTCTGCACATCATCGGAGAAACACGTGAAAAATAATATCAAGATTGTGTCTACGTTCAGAAGCTATAAGCCAAACCTGGACACACTAAATATTCAACTCAAAATATGCGAAAGCAGAACTAGGGTGCAGCAAAGAATATGCCAAACGTAACACTATCATCTTGAAAGATTTGAAAGCAACATACCAAGAATGATGCACCAAGATGCATGACGGGCACAAATAGCTTTTGAGAACGAACGCCATGTGTGTAGGCATTGAAGGCAATGACCATCGAGAAGGTATGAAGGAGAAAAAATGCTAAAGTCAACAAGGCTGCACATTCACAAAACAACCCCCGGCAAGAAAGACATGTCAAAAAGAGCACAACAATATTTTGAAATTGTTGACGAGATAATCCTACACTTTGACTGCAGACCCTGACGAATTTCTTCTTTTTTTTTTTTTTTTCAAAATTGCCAGCTCGACCCCATCGTATACAGAGGATCAATACCTGATACAAGGAAAAAAGGCATCTGCTTGCAGCTTTCAGTGTAGTATGTAGCTGGACCAAAAGCTGGTGCAATGACACTCAGGCCAAAGAAGACGGCGTGAGCTACTCCATGGCCAACCCCGCTGGCTGTCGAACAAGCGAAATAAGTTCAACTACTGATCTTTCAGGTGTTCAAGTATCCATGAAGTCAATTTATACGATTACGAGTGTGTTGTCCACAGCACTAACTCAGCCAAGCAACCAAAGATACTGTAGCGTTAAGACAACGACCCTACACGAAAGCAACACAACAAAATACTGTGTAATAACGGACCAAAAGAGACTTCAAGTCTGTCCACAAAGTTAAGTTGGGGCTTCGAAAGCTTCATTGCTAACACGTTCAGATACTTCTCTGTTTTCCTGCAAGAACAATATGCAGGAAATATTTAGCGGAAGCTGGCTTATGTCTGAAAAAACAGCGTCAGAGACCTCGCTTATAATCATATTGCGTGCTAACACACCGCTCAACATGAAATTCAAAGAAATACGAAGTAAGCCACTGATGCTCGGGTCTAGCAAGTTCTAATCCCTAAACTAGTATTGGATTATTGGAAGTGACTGCCAAAACACAAGACTCACAAGAAGAAGCGCCAGTAGAAAATCCTAGTAACTTCTTGGATAAAAACAGCAGTAGTCAACATCATCAGGAACACCCACGAAGGGTCGGGAAGGAACGCCCTCCAAATGATCGCAGCAGCAACAAGGCTCACCAACCATATCAGAGCACTGCAAGAATTTATTCAATTTTGTGGATCAAGTTCAAAAGCTAAGTTCCGCGCAAATCTCCTTTAAAATTTCCAAAATATGAAACCCTAAACCAAAGAAAGCCATTACAAACGACTTTGATAGCTCGTTCGATACAGACGCTAAAAATCGCTTCTGGCGACAAAAGTAAAGAGACTCGGTGCGCAATCGTTTCAAGAGCCGACATGTTCAACATCCAGAGTGAATTCCACATCGCAGAACTTATACGTAACACAGTCTAAGCTGAATTCATGCACCTTCGCACATGGGGTAAAATTACATCACGTAATAAAGAATGGAAAGGTTCAACCCACCTGGCAAGCGTCGTGAGGATGAGGAACGGCTTCGGCGCAATCGACGAGAAGAAAATGGTGAGAGCTGGGCCCAAGGCTATTAAGAAGTAGCCAAAACCAGCAACCAAACCCATCCTCTCAAATTTTTTTCTCTCTTCTTCCCCCACCTCGATGCTAGCTTCGTCAAACCGATCTTCCAATTCCTTACCCTCGGAAGACTGTCTCTGCAAAGGCTCTTCGGTGTAATTTTCTTCAGAGTCAGCTTCCTCAAACCTCCCCCATCACAAAATTGACAACCACGGTTTCTCACAAATTCCATTTCCGCAAAGACGAAGCATGGATGGCTGCCACCAGGATTCCAAGGAAGAGATGGCCATGCTGTCCGCAATCTCACGAAAATTTGCACGAGGTTCTGATCCCCATCGACAGTCTCCGCCACCAGATCACAACCTCCAACCAGATCTTCCCTTTATACAAATTCGCGAAATCTAAATCTATTGCATCCAGATGTTTGAGCATGCACATACCAAATCTGCCAACTCAAAGCCAAGCAGGCAAGATATTCTTCGTTTTTTCAGGGAAAGTGGAAATTCTTTCACAATATAATTTCTTAATAAACTCTAGCTATTTTATTAACTGTAGCCCCTGATAATCCGCCAACGAACTTCATCTGCTAAATTAGGGTTTAGTGCTCTAGGGTTTGGAAGGCTTGAAAGTGTCATGAATACAGTCTTTTCTCCTCCTTGACTTCGTAGTAGAGCTTGTGTTTGAAAAAATCACAATTTGTGATTCCATTACAGTGATAAAATACTTGATATACAGGTGACCTATTTCTCTAGTAGAACCTCCCAGGTTAACAAATACCCCGTCATGTTGAATGAACCTTGTGAAAACTAGGACTATTCAAAGGTATTCTCTTGCAAGTTATTCACGTTTTATTACCCTTTTAGGTGTAAAATATTTGTGATGACATCATTTGGAAGGGCCTTTTTTTATGTCAATGTGTCGTAATCTTTCACATTTAACTTTATCATAATTTTACCCTAACCTTGCCTGTAGTAACAATGACCCCACCTTCTTGCTTGTTGTTTTTCAGTGCTTGTCTTTGCATCTGCTTGTCAGTGTTGTATCTTTTTAGGGTTCATGAGATTGTTGCTGTAGGAGTTTCAGCTGCTTTGTTTGTGGGTTTTGTTATGACATGTCCACTGTCACTGTTGAATTTTCTTGCACGTAGCTGATGAAACTAAACTGTGCTTGAGTTTCATTATGGTTTAGAACTAAACTATCATTTGTGTTCAATTAAGATCAATTTTTTTAAGTGTTGGTGACATGTGTTTGTTGTATTTGAATTGGTAGGTTTACAATTTTATAAAAAGTAGGAATCAAGTTCTAGTTGTTTCTTATTCACCGTTCGTTTCTCGTTGAGAGCACGAATACTTCACACTGACTTTTTTTTTTTTTGTCATGACTTCAAATTCAGCGATTTCTTTTAGAGAATTGCACTTTAGAATTACAACATAAATGTGAACAAGAATCTAAAATCACACATACTCATCTATAAACTAAAAATCTTCTCAACAGTGTGGTTGAAATTTTAAATTGTATGTTTTTTTACACAAAAAATTATAATTAGATACACAAACTAAAATTATGCACTAATTTGCAAGAGTGTATTTACTGCCTTCAATAATATGCATAATCTACTTTTTAAAATCAAGTTTTTCATGAAATATTCAAATTATTTAAGTTTTTTCTTTAAAAAAAAAGAAAAAAGAAAAAACTAAGGGGAAAAATATACTAATGGATGATTTTTTTTAAAAAACTAAAAATCTATGAACTTAAATAAACTTAAAAAAGAAGCATGGTATCATGATGTCATTTCAAAGTTGTAAAAGTTGGCAAATTCCTGACTGGTCTATCTGACTTATTTCTTTCAGCTTTTTTAATTGTATCAGTGCGAGAATCAAGTAGAATGAATTTTTGTTTCTTGTTATTTTGCAATATTTTTCCATTTATTCTTAATTCTTTAAAAAAGCATGTCAACATGATGGTAATTTATCTTAGAAACGCTAATAAGCAACAAATCTATCACTAATACATTGAAATAATGGTAATCTTTAAATTAATCATTATAACAAATTTAAAAAATTAAGAAATAAATCATATTTTTTGAAAGGAGTTTCCACATCTTTGGATTAAGATGCAATAAAAATGTGTATTAATATATATACACATGAAAATTTAAAAAAAGCTGAATAAATCTTACATATTAAGTAATAGCAAAAATATATGCCAATAGTAATAAAATTTATTTGGGTTATTTTTAACAGCACACTTATTATAAATGTAAATTAAAATTGAAGTAATAAAATCTTTTTATACAACTTATAAAATGTAAAGGGTGTAATATTTGTAATTATTTTTTTTCATGGACATGACAATTAATATTTTTCAATACACTGTGTACTACACAAACGTAAAAGAAATTGTTTAAGTTTTTTTTATATTTACATTTGACAAATTATAACAAAAATTACTTCGAATCAAATAATGATTCATATTTTTGCAATCAACATTATTTTCTACATTATGATAGAATTTCATTAATTTAAATCTAATCACTTGTTAAATTAGCTATTATTAAAAATATGCATTGTATTCATGGTGTTTCTGAATAAATTAGATTAAAAAAAAGTCCCCTCAGCATCTACTATGAACATAGTGACTAGGTTTGTATCCTAAAAAATATATTCTAATAGTATATTGTCATCATAGTATATCATTGAAATAACTATGTGGTTGCAATTCACTTCTTATTTATAAATTAGAAAAAGCCTTAAAAAATTAGAATCAGGAATAGATTTCTCATGTCAATAATATATTCATGAACAATTTCACAAATTAGAAACACAAACTAAACAATTAACAATGTGATTTGAAGATAAATTATCAAAATATATTAATCAAAATACACATATTTTAAAAGATTTATTGTAATATTTTTTCAACAATATAAAATAAATATATACTATTTTTAATAACATTATTTGATAATTTCAATGTGTGTATATATATATATATATATATATATATATACATATATACATATACATATATTAACATTAGAGCCCCTTGTTTTGCTTTAGAAGTAATATGTTAAAGAAAATATTAATATTTTATTTTAAAATAATAATAATATTATTATTATTAAATATTAAAAAAATTGATTTTTTAAAATTAAAATTAATTATTAAGTTTTTTCATTTAATAATTTAGCTATAGTAATTTTAAATTTTGGTTTTTTATAACAAAGTCTTTTTTATTTTTATTTATTTTTTAATCTTGTTGAATTATGACTTAGAAAAAACGTCCAAAAAGGTAAAAAAAAATTAAGATTTTATCAATAATAATGATTTGAGAGGAATAAAGAAGAGTGTGAAGTTTAGATTTATATTTGGTAACATGTATTGGATCTATAGTAAAATTCTCAAACTTGTATATCTATAGATTTATAAATTAAATAAAGAAGAAATTTAAGGCATTAATAGAAGACTTCACAACTAAGTTGTACACCAAGTTTGTACTAAAGTTTTTGTTTGAAATAGGAAATTTAGCTAATAAAAGTCTTCATCAAATTTAGAGTAAGAATCTAAGTAATATCAGCAAAGATATTATTAGAATATCTATTAATTTATAATTAAGATTTGTCTTAAATCTTGTGATATTATAAATAATTAAAAAAGATAATGTTATGCAAATTTTGAAGCTAATCCAATGATCCAATTAGAAAATGTGTCTTATTATGATTCAATAATTATGATTTAGGATTTTTTTAGGATTTGCTAGAATTTAGGGTTTAAATTTGATAGGGTGTAGGATTTAGAATTGTTAACATTTAGGATTGTTAAGAAGATTGATATTATTAAAAAAAAGATATTTTTAAGAAATCATTTTTTAAATTATAAGATAATTGTAGGCTAAACATATTCTTTCTCTATAACTAGATGCCTAGTGCATTTCCAAACCAAACTTTACATAATGCAAGTGGCATGGAGTCACGGACATAAGATTTATTCCAGTAAATTATCTAAGTAATATAGACCAATAGAAGTTCGTAAGATAAGTTGATTTGATAATATCTGATAGAATAGCTTCCTAGAAGCTTCATAGATGCGGAATCACCTTTATACATGTCTATAGGTGATTGATAGGTTAAAAACTTGGTCAAGAAGCTAGCCACATGGCGCACATGTTGGTAGCTTGTAGAACAAGCTAGCCATGTGTCACATGTGTTGGTAGCTTGCGGAACAAGCCAAGTACGTGGCACACTTGTGAAAAACTTCTCACACAAGTTTGACACATGTCTTGCAAAATTAGACACGTGTATGAGGTCCTATAGAATATCACCACGTAGCTCTTAATTAATTAGTATTTATAGAGGCAAGAGTGAAGCCCTCTTCACTCTTGTCAACTCCTTTCTTGGTTCTAGTCTAGTTTCAAGAGTCTTCATGTTTCTAGTCTTTGGCAACTGTCATTCCAGTTTTCTTTGAATATACATACTTTCTTATTTCCATTTTGTGACTTTTCTTTGATACAGTTTCCATTACATTATGCATCTTTTTCTAATTCATGTCCTTGACAGTTTAACAAGAGTACACTTAGAATATTATAACTTTGTCTTGTCTTGATTAAGAGTGGATTATCCTTTTTTCTCGATAAGACACAAGCATATTAGAAGTTGCGGATTACCCTCTTCTAAACTGATATTATTCCTAGTATTTTCTTTGTTCTCCCTTTTACTTATTTTAAGTGGTGTTAGATATTTTTTGAAGTATTATCATGGCAGAGCTTGCCAAAATGAAGAGTGCAATGGCACAAATGCAAGAGCAAATGAGAGAATTGATGCTTGCAATGCATCAACTCACTGTATCTCCACAAAAAGCAACAAGGTTACCAAATAATGAAGATATAGATATGGTTGGAGCTGCTTCAACATTTACACCAAGTCATATAATTCCTCCTCCATTGGAATATTGTCCAAGCATCAGAGAACCAAAAACTGGTCTACCTGAGAAGTTTGATGGCACAAGATCCAAGTTTCGAGGATTCATCAACTAAGTCCAACTGGTGATTAAATTGCAACCGCAAAGTTTTCCAACTCCAAGATTGCAAGTCAGATTTATTGGTACACTACTTTTAGGTTCTGCCTAATCTTGGTTTTCATCTTTTTTGGAACGACATGATCCAATATTGGATAATTTAAAAGCTTATTTAGCAAAATTTTGATCTATGTATGGAGAACACGATGTAACTCGTGTTGCAACTAATAATCTTCGTATCCTATGACAAGAAAATTGATCAGTGACATTATATGCTTCACAATTTTGACAAGTAGCTATCGATATCAAGTGGAACGATGCTGCACTCATCAGTCAATTTCTCTATAGATTACAATATGAAGTGAAGAAATTGATATTGAACTTATCTGATCCTCAAACATTGAGCCAAGCAATAGACTTTGCGGTAAGGTGTGATAATTGGCTTTTTGAATTTCGATCTGAAAGTCGTACAAGAAAACCTCAGCAACATTATAATTCAGTGGCAGCACCAATGTCTTCTCAATATGTACCTTCAGAAATTGAGGACATGCAAATTATTGCTATACGTTTCAAGTCGCATTCTAAACAAGAAAAGACTCGAAGTCGTCAAAAAGGATTATGCTTGTATTGTAGAAAACCTAAATACACTCCTCAAAATTGTCCAAAGAAATGACGCAACCACAAGATGAGGAGTATGACTGTCAAAGAAGACAATATGTCAGAAAACGAGTTTGTCCAATCACAATAAGAATCGTGCGGCTAGGATCTTGTACAATTTCTAATGAAGGTCCTATCCTCTCCTCACAACCATCTCCTTGTTTTATAATAGATGTATATTTAGGACTTAATAATTACAAAGCCTCTGCTTTAATAGATTTGCGAGCCTCGGCTTGTTTTTTAGATGAAGAATTTGCTAAAAGCCATAGAATACAGATAGTACAAAAATCTAAACCCGTACACGTAGAAGTCATAGATGATCATCCTTTATCTTTTGGAGATGTTACTCATGAAACACTTCCTTTAGATGTAGTAGTAAATGGCCATAATAGCTGTGTAATTTTCAACATAATTAGATCCCCATCTATTCTAATTATTCTAGGTCTATCATGGTTAGAAAAACACAACCCTTGAATACATTGGATTTTTCATACTTTGAACTTTTATAAAAGTATAGGTAAGAATATAATTAATCAAGTAAGAAATCATAAGTCTAGTAGAATTAAACCTACATTTGTAGGTGCAAGAGCTTTCTTGCACGCTACAAAAGAAGGATCACCTTTTGTCATTTATACTACACCTATTTCCAACGATGGAAAGACTTCAAGTAGCATCCCAAGTTAGTATCAAGATTATCAAGACGTTTTCAAGAAAAAGAATGCAGATATTCTTCTGGAGCATCGTCCATATGATTGTTCAATCGACCTTAAAGAAGGAACTCAGCCACCATTAGGACCAATCTATAGTTTATCACAAGATGAATTAGTTGAACTCAAGGCATATATTGACGAGAATTTGGCCAAGAATTTCATACTCCATTCTAAATCTCCAACAGGAGCTCCAATTCAATTTGTGAAGAAAAAAGATGGATCATTGCGGATGTGTCTTGCCTATCGAAGACTCAACAAGATCACAATCAAGAACAAATATCCATTACCTCCGATATCAGGATTCCTTGACTAGTTGAATCTAGCTAGGATCTATACAAAAATAGATCTAAGAAGAGCATACAATTTAGTATGCATCAAAGAAGGAGATGAATGGAAAACTACATTTCGAACCAGGTACTGACATTTTGAATATAATGTCATGCCTTTTGGACTTACAAATGTACCAACTGCTTTTCAACATCTCATAAATGATATTTTTTGTGAGTTCTTAGAGAATTTTGTTGTCTGCTACCTAGACGACATTTTGATCTATTCTAAGAACGTAGAAGAATATGAAATACATGTTGGTTAAGTTTTACAAAAACTTAGAGATGCGAGATTGTATGCCAAGATAGAAAAGTGTGTATTTTATACTACTCCAGTTGATTTCTTAGGATATATCATTTCAAATGATGGTCTCATGATGGATTCTAAGAAAGTCTAGACAATCATGAATTGAAAGATTCCAAAGACGGTAAGAGATGTCCAATGCTTTTTGGGATTTGCCAATTATTATCAGATCTTCACAAAGACTTCTCTTGCATTGCAGCTCCACTTATATATTTGACTTGTAAAGACAAATTCCAATGGAATCAAGAAGCGGAAGCAGCATTTGAAGCTTTGAAGACATCATTTGTTTATGCACCAATCTTATATCATGTAGATTTTTTCAAGGCATTTTTTATGGAAATAGATGCTTCAGACTTTGCCTTGGATGCAATTTTGTCACAAATGGAAACACATGAAAAACTTCATCTAGTAGCTTTTCATTCAAGATAATTCTCAACAATCGAGATCAATTATGAGATCCATGACAAAGAACTTCTTGCAATCATGGATTCTTTTCAAGAATGACATCATTATTTAGAAGGCGCTTTTAATCTAGTGACCTTGTATACGGATCATAAGAACCTCGAATATTTCATGTCGACACGCGTATTGAATCGTCGTCAAGCTCGTTGGAATATGTCTTTGTCAAGATTTGAGTTCATTATCACATATCGGCCAGGAAAATAACAAGATTTGTCCAATGCCCTTTCTAGACGTTCTTATTTTGCACCAATAGAAGGAGATGCAACTTTTGAGCAATAAAAAACGGTGTTCTTGAAACCATAGCAATTTCATCTTCGAGCAATAAAATCAACATTGACTGTTGATTCAACTTTTCTCAAGCAAATTCAGTCAAGTATGTGTTCAGACCCTCTTGTTCATGATATTAAGAATAATTCTTCCAAGTCTCATGATTCTTCTAAATTCAAGTTCAAGAACAATCTACTATATTTTGAAGGATGTCTATATGTTCCAGAAGGAGAAGCACGTTTACGTGTTCTTCAAGCATATCATGATTTTGCAATGGCAAGATATTTTGGATACAACAAGACTTTTGAACTTATATTAAGAGATTTTTGGTGGCCTCAAATGTGGAAGGTAGTCAAAGACTTTGTACAATCATGTGATATCTGCTCAAGATCAAAGACTCCTCGTCATCGACCTTTTGGGCTTCTTCAGCCATTACCTATTCGAGAACAACCATGGTCTTCTGTTTCTATGGATTTCATTACAGATCTTCCAAGTTCAAGATCTTATGACTCTATATTTGTGATAGT
Organism: Physcomitrellopsis africana; assembly: GCA_036785485.1. Taxonomy (NCBI): domain Eukaryota; kingdom Viridiplantae; phylum Streptophyta; class Bryopsida; order Funariales; family Funariaceae; genus Physcomitrellopsis; species Physcomitrellopsis africana. The sequence continues at coordinate 1,110,944 of JAWRVF010000028.1, forward strand.
AGATCAGTTCACGAAGATGGCACATTTTGTGCCATGCACAAAATCTATCACAAGTGAAGAAACAACTAAGCTTTTCATTGATAATATCTATCGCTGTCATGGGTTATCTAAAGATATTATATCGGATAGAGGAACTCAATTTGTGTGAAGATTTTGGAGAATCCTTTTCAAGATCTTAAAAGTGGATATAAAATTATCTTCAGCTTTTCATCCTCAAATTGATGGACAAACAGAGTGCGTGAACTAAGTCTTGGAGTAATACTTAAGATGTACCATCAACTACCAATAAGATGATTGGATAGCTCTTTTGCCATTGGCAAAATTTGCTTATAATAATACGATTTATTCTTCTATGCAACAAACACCTTTTTTCACTAATTATGGTTATCATCCACAACTTGATGCTTTTGACTTTTCAAAAGTTGATAATCCAGCAGTAGAAGATTTGACAAATTGTTTATCAAAGCTACATGCAATAATGAAGGTGCAATTAAAAGAAGCTCAAGAACGACAAAAAATAAATGCAGATACGTATCGCAAAGAACAACCACAATTCAATGTGGGAGACAAGATATGGTTACTTCGTCGCAATATCAAGACTACTTGTCTTTGTGATAAGTTGGACTATCGTAGGTTTGGACCTTTTTCTATTTCTGAACAAATCAATCTAGTTGCATATCGATTACACCTACCAGAGTCCATGAAGATCCATCCTGTATTCCACGTGTCACTATTCGAGCCATACAAGACAGTGGACATACAAAGAAGAAGACAAATATCACCACCTCTTGTAGAAATTGACAACGATAAAGAATTCGAGGTTGAAGAGATTTTAGATTCAAGGCGGCGCCAAAATGGATTGGAATATCTTGTACATTGGCGCCGATATGATATTAGTGAATACACATAGGAGCCATCAAAGAATCTAACAAATGCATCAATAAAAGTTAATGCATTTCATCGATGACATCTATCATAATCAAGATAAATACTCAAGAAAATCTTTGCTTAAAAGCAAAACACGTTCTATAGAGGTTTCATCCTACCTTGTATCATTATTTTTCATTATATTTGTTTGTATTAAAAAGATGGAGGATCAACAACTAGCGAATTTAGCTCAAGAGCCATGATTTGCTTATTTACCGGACGAAACATTACGACTATGATAACCTTTGAGACAACGGAATAGAAATGAAGACTTTCAAGAACGACATGTCCTTCCTCGGATTGATGGCGAAATACAACGTGTTTAGTATCACGACCTTGGAAGAGACTCCCGATGTTTGGTGATACTTTTAGAGGTAGGAACTACTCTTGATGGTGTTTTTAATATTTTCTTTGAAAGAAATTATGAAGGCCTCTACAATGATCAAATACCAAGGTGACCTTAAATTTCTTCTTTATCTAATTTATAAATCTATAAATATCTAATAAACTATAATTCACTTTGAATTGCCAAATAGTTATACATCATTGTGTATACAATCAAATAAAAATACAGCAGTGCGTTGTTTTACATGGCACTGACTCTCCTTGCATGCCATGCTGGCATGCTTAAATCCATATCTATTGGCAAATTCAGCCTTAAAATTGATGTACCCTGTATCAAAGACGTTCAAAGCTTGCAGCTCCGATGACTCCAGCACTCCACAGAGACTGTACACAATTGGCAGAGCCAGGCTCCGATTTCTGCTTTCACAGCTCATCACTCAATTATTGTTTGTGTTTGCTGAGGTTTCCAATGGGAAGGGTGAAGAAAGAGTTCTGAGGTGTCAAGTTTTCATCGAAGGCGATGTATCAAGCATTCACGGCAGTGAATATGCCGAAGTTTGAGCCAAAGTTTACAAGCGCGCCACTCAACCCCATGCATTTCTTTTCTTTCCAATCCCGCTTCTTTCCTTTTTCTTTTCCATTCCGCATCTTTTTCTTTTTCTTTTCGTTTTCTTTTCTTTTTGTTGTTTGTTGGGATCGAAGGAGGTTAGTCCCTTTGCTATTAAGATGTAAATTACAAGCTGGCATGTCTGTGATTGTGTCGCTAGTTGAGGAGCCAGTTATAAATTGGATTTAATTTTAATACTCAGTCTTAGGTTGGTAGAAGTAGCTTTGTACCATTAATTATGATTTAATAGAGAAAGATTTTTTTTGTGGTCTACATTTTGTCAAGATTTCTTATTTTTCTTTTAAATTTGCATTTTGTTCAATTTAGTATAGTTTTAAAGAAGAGGTTTAGATTTAATAAAAATCAAATTATCCATAAGTCAGCACCAATTATTTTAAGTAAAAAATTCTTTGCTTTAGTGATTTTTTAGTAAATCTTAAAATAAAAAGTTTTAAGTATAATTATTTATCTAAAATTTAAATTTTAATATTAAAGATAAGTACAAAGATTATTGATTATTGATGTGCACCAATTTAGTATGCAAGTAGTGACATGATACTTTATAAAAAAAAAAAAAACTCTATTTTTTATTAAAAAAAATGCTTGAATTGTATTACAAATTTGTCGTTGAAAAAGAATATTTGTACTATTAATTCATAATTTTTTCAACACTAATACAAAAAAACCATATTATTATTATTATTATTATTATGAATATTTTTTATTTAAAAAATTGGTCTAGGTAAATTAATAGTCACTAAAAATTACTTACTTCTTATTGTTATACTAGAAGAAAATTTTAAATTATTAGTTATAATATAAATTTTTTTATTGTTTAAAAATAATTTAATAATGTTAATTCATAAATCTAAGAAAAAGGTCTAAAGATATTTTCTTCATTGGTCAAAAATAAAATTTGATGACCTTTATAATTGACTCTTTTGCTTAGAAATTATCTCAATAAAACAAATTCTACAAAAATAACCTACAATTGGTAATAGAATTAAAAACTATACAAATAAAGAATATTTTAGTAAAAAATAAGTTTATTTTTTTATAATCTATAAGTTTATATGAAAAATGTTATATAAGAATCTCAATAAAATAATATGAATTGAAATAAATGCACTACTATTGTTATGTAATTGTTATAGAGGACAGACAAAAAGATTAGAAAAAAACATATATACTTACATTAGATGTGAAAATTATTGTTTTAGAAATCTCCTCTTGAGTATTTAAAACTCACAAATATATATTTTGTTTTCTGGAAGTTCTAACAAAGTTACAAAAGGAATAATTATTTTTATATTTGATACAACTCTTGTGAAAATAAAAATAAAAACAGAAATATATCTTCAAATCTTCATCTACATTATTATTTATCTATATTTTTATTTCAAATAATTTTCTTTATCTTAATATTCAAATTATACAAAGTCCACATAATATTGATTATAATTAAAATAAAATAAATAAAAACTTTATCTTATAAGAACCAAGGCAGATATTTTATAACCTTGTTGACATAATATTTTTTAATAACCTTTACATTATTTGTAATGTCCTTTTAAAAATGACTTATTTTTATTTTTATTTTTTGTATCCATTTATACTTATAAAAGATTTTCTTTTTAAAATTAAAAATTAAACCCTTTCATTAAAAAGATAACTTATTCAACTTGTGATTGAAGTTTAATTTAAATTAAACAATTATACACTAAAATTTAGGTATTTGTTGAATTAGACAAGAAGCCTTTGGAGATTCATTGTGCTTTGATATAGTAAATCTTTACACTAAGCCATTGATTTTTAGCCTACAGTTGTGTTTGGTAGCACAAGCTCATATTAATGGTACTAAAATTTCAAAGCAAAAATCACTTTTTTTATTGAATATTTGTATTGAAATTTATAATACTTTAAAAATAAATATCAACCTATTTAAAGGATATCAAAGAACATTAGAAGAACCACTAATATAATTTTGACAACAAAAAAATTGTCCAAGAAGAAAAAATCTAATTACTTGCCCAAATTATTAATTTAGAAAATCTTTTTGAAAAATAATTTTTAAGAATTAAAAATAATATTTTAATTAAAAATTTAAACAATACTAGTAGAATATTTTGATCCATTAAAGTTATTGGTGATTATTATTTCAGAACATTAAAGAACATTTTAATGATAGACCTATTAAAATTCTAAGATGTCATATTCTAATCAGTATTTAAAATTTTAAGTGATGTCTTTATTTTTATTTTTTTAAAAAAAAAATTTCATATTTATATTAGTTATTAATAATTAAATAAAAGCATTACTAGAAAGATATAACCTTTGTCTATACCAAATTTTAAAAATTTGTGAATTTCAAATTAATATTTATTTGTACAAAAATAACTGAATGTAAAATATAAAAATAATTAAAAATGATAAAAAAAATAATCATTATTTAAATCAATTACTAAAACATTTTATCTTCAAAAATAAGAGATATGCTACAAAAAAGTAAATATAATTTAAGAGTATTAAGATCTATAAAATAAATAAAGTATAATATTTTATAAATATTATTTATAAAAATTAATTTTAGTATGCATATATTCTATTTTAAATATTAGCATGTTTGATAATTTTATAAATTGACACAAACTTTTTTTTCATGCTTTTTATTAATATAAAGGTGCTTTGATTTAAAACACAAAATCTCTACACTAATCTTTTGAAACTACTTTTTTAGTATTTTTTTTATGAAATTTGCTTGATGTATCAAAATTCATAAAAAAAATAATCATAAATTATAATTAATAATTTGTAGGGATATAAAAATATAATCATAAATTATAACTAATAAAGTATATTACCATCTTTGAGTAATAATTAAATAAAACTCTTAAAGATTATTTTTAAAAAAACCATATTAAATTATTTATTTAAATTATCAAAATAAAATGATACTAAAATTTATTAATATTAAAAAATAATTATAATAATAATTATAGTATTCTTTTAGATTCTAATATTTTTTTAATAATATGTCATTTATAGAACCTTAAAAAATAAAATATGGTAGAATATTTTTAAATTTTAAATTTTTCTAAATTAAAATTATTTCAATATAAATTACTATAAAATTAGATATTTAGAAACTTTTCTATTTCTTTCTTTTTTCAAAGGTGCTAAAAGCATATAACTTTCATGATATTAAAAAAATTAATTTTAGCATGAAATTCTTGATTCTTATATCTTTTTCAATGACTATAGCCAAAAATAAATTATTATATACTATAAAGTTTAAGTATAAGTTCAAATTATATAAAAAATTTGTATATAGAAATATTTTGCTTTAAGTCATACATACTTCAAGTGTATTAAATTCTTTAATTTTGTAATTGCATAAAAAACCTAAAAGACTTAAATTATTATAATTTCATTATTTAATAATAGCTTAAAAAATATTCTATAAACTTTTAATCTGGAAGTTTAATATTAAAATTTTAATTTATAAAACAAATATTTTTGTACCTATATCATACTTACAAAAAATAAATCAATTCATATAAAAGAAGACAAAGATATGATCTAATAAAAAATTACTTATCTTTTAATTTTCTTAAATAAAATGATATGTTTGGTAATAAATTTTTAAAAAAATCATATAAGAAATAACCATAAATACGAAATTTTATTTATTTTCTGTAATATTAAAATTATAATAAAACTCAAAATAATTGTTATTAGATGTTTTTTTGTAAAATTTCAATGGCATTTGTGCTTTTAAAAAATACCTCTTCTACTATATTTTGAACCTTTTTCTAGCATAATATGTTACACACAAGCCTAAATTGTGTTTTTAAATTCAAGTATATATGTTCCAATAAATTTGTATTATTAAAAAATTAAAATATTATATGGAAGAATCAAATTTTATAAGTAATTACATAGCTTATATATTTTAAGGTTGTTAGGCCTTCAAATTTTTTATAATTTATAATAAATAAAAGATAAGAAATTAATAAATTAGATTTAATCTAAATATTTAATTGGAATTTTGATTAAGACTATTGATATTGTTAATAAAATTTATGTAATATAATACTAAAAAATTTTATACTTTGTAAACCATATAACTTTTTTAATTGAGTATATATATATATATATATATATATATATATATATTAAAAATTTAACAGTCAATCAAATAAAAAAAACTTATGAATGATTTAATAAAGAAGGAGTTTATTTAATATAATAGAGAAAAAAGATTATAAAAAAAAACAACAAAAAAAAAACAAACAGATGAACTAAAGTACTATTTTGATAAAACTTGTAGATATCTTAGTCTTACAGCTATTAAAATTAGTTTTCTTATTCAATTAGAATTATAGAAAATAAAGAATTTAAGATTATAAGTAAAAATAAAAATAAAAAAATAAACAAAAAATTAAAAAAAAAGTTTTAAACAAGTAATTTTGATAGATTTAAATACTTTTTAAAATAATATCTATATCTTTTTTAATTCTAAAATATATATATATATATATATATATATATATGTATTATATTTATAGATTTAAAAATAAGTTTAAAAAATAAAGATATAATAAAATTTAAGAATTTATTAAATTTTAAAAGTAATAATTATATTTGTATATGTAATAATTATAAATAATAAATTTGAGTAATTTTAAAAAAAAAATCTAATAATCAATAAATAATTAAATATATATCAATAAATATAATTTATTTAAGATTGATCTTTGAGATGGTTTAATAGAAATAATATATAGAAAATATTACATTGAAAAAGAATATATATATTTATATATATATATAAGTATAAATATATCCTATTAAAAAATATTACTTAAGATTCTATTATTAATATCAACCATATAACTTTGATGTTCAAATATATATATATATATATATATATATATATATATATAATACCATAAAAAAAAATTAATAACTTTACAACCACCTTATGCCAAAGATACAAGAATACAAAATAAGAGACTTGAATTAGAAAGAGGTTTCAAAAAGAAATTAACAAGGACTTAAATTATTTAAATGAATACACAAACAATACTAAAAAATGTGAACTAAAACTCCAAGAGATGCATTATTGAGATTGAAGAACTCTTTAGCATCAACTCCAATATATATCCCTATCTAGAAAGCTTTTTGAGCGCCTTCTATCAAATTAGGAAGCTTTTCAAGCAACTTCTACCAACTTGGAAGTTTTTCAAGCTTTTTTTATTAACTATAAAGCTTCTTAAGCTACTTCTACCAACTAAGAAGCTTCTCAAGTAACTTCTAGTAATTATGAAACCTCTAAAATATTTTTGAAGATTTTTGGAACTTTGAAGTATATATTCCTAACATTGCTCCTTTTTCTAGTAATAAGTTCTAAGATGAACTTATATCTTTGAGAATCTTTGTACATACATAGAAGATCAAGAATATGTTATATCAATGAAGCTATGTATTTTTTTTTTATTCTTGGATAATAGGTTCTATTGGTCTTCAAAAAAATTATTTATAGCCTTGAATTAGTACCTCTATTTTTAAAATTTTTTATCCAAGGATCTAATTTTTATTGCAATCTTCAAAACATCTTCCAACTAAGATCTTAAGCTTAAAAGAATTCACCTTTTTAAGCTCAAGCAATATCATTAAAGCTTAATTATTCAAATCAAGACTTTTATGGTTGGATATTGCTTCTAATGGCTCCAATCATGGTCATACTTGGCACTGAAATGTATCATCCTCACTTTGCTCAATCAAAGGCTGTAAAAATTGCACTAGTTTGCTCGAAGCTTATATAATAAGTAAATCTTTTGAATCTTGTTCTGCTTAATCTTTCAATACTTGAAGGTTTGACATGGTAATTGACTTACTTTTATAATTCTATTCTATCTTAGAATAAATGATCGTATATTGATGAAGGCTTTGGTTTGATTTTGTTCTTCTTATAAATATTTTTCAAATCTAATTTTTACTAAAAAATTATCATCAAACACATTTGAATTTATAAAAATAGAATCAATAAAATTTATATATCTTTTGAGGTATATTAGGGAGATTTTTGACCAATTTTCATGTGTGTTCATTGATATCATAGCTATGCCAATAGACAAGATATTCTAATTTATTCCATATTTGTTGTAAATTAAATATCTTTTTGATCTTGTATTTTTTATAATTTTTGATTTTGATACTAGAATACAATTATTATATTTTTTTCAAATTATACAACTCTCTATAAGATTTCAAAAGAGATGCATGAAAAATTGGATGTACCTTCACAAAAGATGGTAGTTCTAAGTAATATGCCATTGGATTAATTTACTTCTAGATAAACAATAGTCTTAATCTTTGATAGTCCAACTTATTACATGGTTGTTTAATCTTAATGTTTTATTGAAGAAACTATACTTTATATCCAATATAAAAAGTAGATAGTTGATTCTTGAATTTAATTACAGATGCCTTGTAAGCATCTTAAATTACTTGCAATTGAAGTTTCAAAGTTGTTTGGTATTCTAATAGATGCTTTGTAAATCTTTTAATTACTAAATTATTATTTTTTTGCATATTCTATAAATCAAGTTTCAAATGATATCTATAGTTGGAATAAAATAATATTTATTGAATTGAAATATGAACAATATTATTATATATAAATTCTAATAATGATAGATGTGAAATTTAATTATCTTATTAATAATTGATGCTACATCATAAATACTACTCCAAAACTTGGTTAAGTTATTCTATTTGGCCGTCAGTTTGAAGATAGAAAGCCAAAGAAAGGTTAATGTCCACCTTAAATATTTTAAAGAGGTATTTCTAAAAAATTAGATAAGAACTAGGATCCTTGATTGGATATGAAGTCATCTAATAGGCCATGATATCAATATATATTGTCAAAAAAGAGCCTTTCCATTTCTTTACTAGAAGCAATCTTTTCACAAAGAATAAGATGAGCCATCTTTATGAGTCAATTAACCACTACAAGGATATTGTCCAATAAATTAGATGGCAATAGATCCATGATAAAATCTATTGAGATAAAAGACCATGACCATCTTGGAATAGGCAAGGGTTATAAGAGTCCATAAGGGCATTGTTAAGGATTTTTGAACCTTAAACAGATGTCATAAGAAAGCACAAAGTCCTTCACAACCTTCCATATTTGAATCCACCAAAAATCTCACAAAAATAAGTTCCAATATCTAATGAATTCTAAAGTGACCCGTCATTGAAAAGTTACAATGAGATTAAAAAACGCACAGTCGTGTTGGTTCTTCTAAGATATATAAATGTTCTTCAAAATATAGAAGGTCTTTTTCAAGCTTAAATTTGTTAATATTTTTATTAAACCAACACTTGATGTTAAAGGCCAAAGAATCATTATTAATTGTAGTATGTAGCTTATTGAAGAAATTAGAATCAATAAATGTTAATGTGATAGTGGCGCAATGGCAAAATTATTCCGACATCAACAAAGTTACATATTGTTGATCAAACGCTACTTCTTTTATCTTTAGTATAAAATATGATCTTTTTGATAAAGTATTAGACAATCTTTATTGCTTCCCAAGTCAACAAATAATAACAAAATTAAATAGAGATAATGACATATTCCATTGAGCTTGAGAATGATTAAGAATCCAAGTTGACATAAAATATTTCAAGTTCTTGTGATTTGTATATATAATTATAGGATACATTTTTCCTTCAAAAAAATAATGCTAATTTTGAAAAGAATCTAAAATAACAAGAAGCTCCTTATAATAAAATTTATAATTAATTTTGACAGCAAAAACTTTTGAGAATAAAATGTAATAAGATAGAATTTACTACCTATATATATAAGGATAAATTTTATTCCTCAATCCAAATTACAAGATGGCCTCAATTAAGAGTTATTTGTAATTGATGGTATGAAATAAAGAAAGAAAATAATAAGAAATAAATAAAATAAATAAAAAACAAGTAAAATAAATGGAATCAAGCAATTACACAATTCAAAATTAAGTCATAGTTTATTCATTATAATTTTATCTAATAAAAAATAAAGTAAAAAATAAAATTTTTATTTTTAAATATAGAATTTTTTTAATCTTTCTAATGGTATAAAAAAAACATATAAATCCAAATTACTATGAACATGTTATGATAGTTTTAAAATAAATAATAAATAATAGAAATATTAAATAAATAATTTTTATCTTAAAGATAATTTGCTTAAGAGATGAAGAATTTGAATCTCACCAAGGCTCACAAGTAGTGTATATGGATGTCCTAGAGAGGCCTTGAGGTCTTAGTCTTATATTCCTACCTACATCTAAGGTGCCACAATCCATATAGGACTTTTGCACCTCCCTTTTTACAAGGACTATATTAGTTGCTGGTCCTCCTATTTTCTACTAATAGAATTTATTTTTTTATATTTTTTACTTCATCATGGTATTTAAAAATATTCAATTAGCCTGTGAACCTTGAATGGCCTTCAAATCTTGTTCCATTTCTTCATAATGGCTCCCAAAGTGATAAAGCTCATTTTTATCAAAATCTTCAAATTTGTTCTAAAAATTCCTAAAAATTCCTAAAAATTTCTAAATAAATTTAAAATAAATTCAAAATATTTTTAAAATATTTTTAAAATATTTTTAAAATGATAATATCAAATTAAAGCTATTTTATTCTACCTTAGTAAATTTTCATAATAATAAAATCAATTTAAATCAACTAAAAATCCTATTTTTTATATAAATAATTAAAAAGATATGAGGTTTATTTCTTATTTTTTTTCTATCTACTAAGTAACATTTATATGTTTCTAATAAGTAATACATATAGATAGAAGATCAATATAGATATTGGTTTTAATAACTAAATACTAATTTTTTTTAATTAAAATAAAATACTAAATTAATTAAGATAATTACCTCTAAGACTTACTAAGACTCTATTTCTTCTCTATTAGTACTATTTTCCTTTATTTAGCATCTTCTAAACACATCTTTACTTTATAATTATAATTTTAGTACTTTAAATATATTCTTTTGTCTTAAAACAACTAATGAGTTAATTTGATGACTTACAATATTTATTTGTGAAAGTATGGTCCTGAGTGCAAAATCCAAAGTATTACTCTCTATATAGAATATTTTTATAAAATTTGGATGCACCAAGATTGGAGCTATGGTGAATTCTATTTTGAGATCTTGGAATACTTTTTCTGCTTGAAATCCCATTTCAACTTATCTTTGCATATCAATTGAGTAAGAAGAGCAACAACTTGAGAGTAATTTTTCATGAAGATCTGATAGAAATTGACAAATTCAAGAAAGCATTATACATCTTTTATAATTTTTGAAATAGCCCATTGCATAATCACGTCCACTTTCTTATAATCTTTCATCAAATCCAATTAGTGGATTGTTGCAAATCTTAGATATTCTTATTGATCTTCAAATTACCAATTATCAATATTCTAATCCACTTGAACTCCAATAAATTTGAATCTGACAATATAAATCTAACATAACTATGTTCATAAATCTAAAAAATTTCATATGTAGATTTGTTATAAAATTCACAAAGTTTTCCAAAATATAAATCTTATTTTATTTTTCAAAAATAAAGTCATACAAATCAAACTCTAATGTTGCATAGCTCTCACAAAGTCCACACAAATCCAAATTGTCCAAAATCAAGTCTTATCAAACTTCTCTCATGTCTACTTTCTCACCTTATTCTTTGGTCAACAAAAGAACCCTACATATGCTATGGATGTACAATTTTGTATGTGGAATCTAATTTCAATCCTAGTTCACAACTAGTCCTTCCAGGTATTAATTTAAGCTCTTTTTTTTGATAATTTAGTTGGAAATTATTCTTTAGTTTCACCTAAATATATTTATGGTAGTTTTATGTCTAATCTACCTTGTTTTGCCTTATTTATGGCGCTACAAAGTAGATAGAAGTCTTTTTATTAAAAAAAAAGTATTAATACTAAATTTTTTATTACCTCCCTATCTTTTATCTATACTTTTTAAAATAATTTTCTACTATATTTTTAATAAGTTTTTATAAATTATTGGTCTTCATGTATTCTTTTACCTAATAGCTACGTTCAACACAACAATATATTTGTATTAAGATAATAGATCTAATATTAGATTTAATGATTTTAATATTATATTTATAAAATTATATAATTTTTTACATGTTTTATTTTTTTACTTGTATATTAAAATTAATATGAAAATAGAAGAATTAAATTAATTTAATTTAATATATTATTTTAAAAATTTTAAAAATTGGATCTAAAATAAATATTATTTTAAAAAAATTATAAAATTTTTATTATAAAAATAAAAGTCCATAAAAATTTTAATCAATCAATAATATTTTTAATTTTATTTAATTTTGTACTTAATATATAAATTTAATTTATTAGTAAAGAATTTAAAATCCTTATATCAATAAAAAAGTAAGTAATAACATGTTTATTTATTAAAACAATCAAAAGCTAGATTAGTTTAAGATTATTAATTAGACATAGTCTAAAAATAATATAATGAATCACCTTAGTTTATCTACTATTGATAAAATTTTAATGTATGAAAATAAAAAAATATACATGTTTTTGGTTATTTTAGCAAGATAGATTAAATCTATACTTTTAATAGCTTAGAGCTATTTTTTATATGATTTTAGCAAGACTTGGATGATTTATAAAATCTTAGTCATAAAATTTATTATGTGCTATTAAATTCATTCTTATTAAAAATATTATTTTAGACATATTATTTTAGTTAAACAACTTTTATGAACTAAACCTTGTACTTATCTTTTAATATGATAAAATTTAAAAACTATTAAACATTTATTCTACCAAAAACTAATTGATTATTTATGTATTTATTGAAATATTTTTAGCATATCACAAAAATTATACAAAGAGATTGACTTGCTTTTGAAGTAAATTAAATTAATTGCTAAAATCAAAAAATCAACCAGCTTACTTATTGAAAAATTATACTCATTTATCAATTTCATGGATTCATGCTATTTAGTTGTTTCCAATTACTTCAATCTTCAATAATCATTAATTCCTCACATATATTTCAAAGTACCGTATTTTTTGGCATTTTAGACTTATGCAGATTTTAAGTTGTATCTTTGTACACATATTCTCATCAAAATATCACAAGTGATATCACTTTGGTATTATAGACATTCCTTCAAAAACAAATGTTCAATAATTCTTTTAACCAAAATATCAATTCGAAACATTTCATCAACAATTCAAAAATAAAAAAATATTTTTTGGTCTTTACATGTATTCCATACAAATTTTAAATTAAATAACATAAATAGAAATGATTTGAATCCATTCTTTGTCTATCAACTAAAGAATTTATTTCTACATTGATATATTATTTTCAATTTCTCACAGCTTGTAAAATATTTTTAATATTTATATCTACTTATTTATTGTATATGTATTCATGTTTACACATATATATCAAGGAATTTTATACTTTTTATTCCCTCTTTGAAGAGGGCCACTTAGACAATAATGCCACCATCATTTGTACAAACCACCCACCAGCATGAACAAGTCTAAATAAACATGATCACCTTAGCAATACTGTTACAAACCTGTTCTTTAAAATCTATGTTCTTCTTTTTTAAAATAATTTTTTTACAAAAACGGAAATATGATCTAACCAAAAAAAAAAAAACTACTTATTCATGTATATAATAAAAATTCTCTAAACATCTATATCCAATACATTTCAACTATGAATGTATGTATGTATACATACAAAAAAATTAAAACTTAATCTACAAACATTGTTTCACATCAATATTAGAATTAATAGATTATTTTCTACATACTTGATTTTCTTTTTTCTTTTTTTTCTTTTCTTCTTTTTAAAAAATACTTGCACACAATCTTACAACAACCCATTTTTTGCTATTGTGTGTGTGTTTTACTTAATCATTATTAATTTTGACATCATCTTCTTATCAACAAATATTTTTGATGAACTTGACCAATATATTTTCTTAAACATCACTTCTAAGAATCAAACAACATGACAATATCACAAAAATATAAAAGTTTTTTTTTTTTGTTGTTGATGCTATACAAAACACACAGCCAATTGTTGCCTCTTAGTTGTTCATCATGTTGGCATTTCATGACTTTCAAGCTGGTTCAATTCTCACTCCATGTATGTGATTCATGTTTTCAACCTATTGATTGCTCCAGTAACAACAACAAAAAAAAATTAAATTAAATTAAAATGAAGTAATAACGTACTATATCTTCCCCCCAGCCATTGTGAAAAACTCTGTGGGGAAGATATAGTATGTTATTAAACATTAAACACCATGATTTATTCTGATGATAAATGCTGAATAAATCATGGTGTTTTGAAAAATATATTCTCTACTATGTGTAACCATTGAATTTCAACTACATAAAGAACACTCTCATTAAAGCATTACAATCAAATTAACATTTACCACAGTACCACATTTGGTGGTGTAACAATCACCACAAAACAACAATGCACCTTCATCTCTACTTTATTGTATTTTTATATTATTTTAAAATAACCTTATTCCTTTCATTATTCCCTCTTTCCTCCCTACCCCACCCCTAAAGCTTTAATTGTAATTTTAGTCGTGGGACGTGGCTTAAATGACTTGATTTTTAGCCACAGAATAGGGTATGGTATGTGGGGGCCAACCACAAGCCTCCACATGGAGTCCGGATTGGATAAGGGTGCTGATGAGGTGGCAGTCCGTGATAGGCCACGTGGAGTCTAAGTTCTCAAGAACCTGTCAACGACACTCCTTAGAAGCTTCTTGCGGAAGGATTCGAGGAACTTTCCTTTTCACACTCAATTACAAACTGCCAGCACATATCTTGTTTTCGTCCTGCGTGGCATGGAAAAGTCCTTTTTTGTTTACTTTTGAACGGAATACATTATCGAATAGAATAGAATAGAATAAGTTTGAATAGAAAACATTTTTTTGTGTGTATTTTCCTTTTTCTTTGGCTTTTTTTATTAGATACAAAGTCTGTATTATGATTCCCAGACAAGTTTAGAATCCCCTTGTAGAACGAAGCTCATGTTCATATTCAAAACTCCATATTTTAGGATTGCTATTTGAGGTTTTTTTAATCTTCTTCTTCATTTTCTTCTTTTTTTTTTGCTTCCTCAATAAATAAAGAAATAAGGAGTTCTGTAATTTTATTTTTTACAAAGAGAAATTATGCATAAACAACAATAATCATGATAATGAAAATTATCCAAGTATCAACAATATAATTGAACAAAAAATTCATGGCATTTTAATATATATATAGAGAGAGAAACAAAATAGCCCTTTAGAAAACCACACTTTTTATTATCTCTTTATCTAGACTTGCAGCAAGCTATCCACAAAAATAAAACTAATCACATATCTAATCACTTACAATGAGCACCAAAACAAAAATACCAAAAAATACCAAATATTTTTCCTAAAAACCATTTGATTATCTACAAATTTTTGTTAACAATGAGAAAGAAAACTCGTCACTTTTTGATAATTTTTATCAAAATATGATCATAAAATAAAACAAAGTTCATTTAACATATCTAGCATCAAAAAAATATCAGAATATGTATTGATACAAGTCATTCAAATTTCAGTATTTTAATTGTATTTCCCCTTTTTCTTCTTTTGTTAAATATGATCTTTTCTGGTAGAGCTGTAAAAAATGTGTTAGAAAATTTACACAATTCGATTAATTCATGGATTATTGTGAATGAGGAAATGATATAATGTGGATGACTCTTTTGTGACAATTCACACAAGTTATCAGTAGTATGAATCAGAGCCAAAAAACTGTTAAATGTAATTCTTATGATTAAGCAATTATCATGAAATATATATACAGTGACACACATATATGGAAATTCAAAATATCTCTAAAATATTACTATACCAAATAATAAAATCATAATTAAATAAAATTTGACAGTAACTAATTTCAAGTATTTTATTTAATAGAAGTAATCTTTAGAAACATGAAATTGTAATTAAAACATTGTTGTGATTTGTGTGAAAGACTTTGTATTGTGAATGAATCCACTTCACTTTCAGTAGGTTAGCAATACATAATAAAAACGTCATCACGGCAATTTATTTATTTATTTATTTATTAGTTTTTATCACAACAATTTTTATTATGAAATTTTTGAAGCCACAAAGTTCTATTAAGAGTCTAATTAATATCACATCTCAAAACAAACCTATTTTTTTAAGTAATTAAGAATGGTAGTCAAGAGTTTAATGTTGTGTCCCAACAAAAACGAACTGGAATTCCTGAAATTCCTAAGAGAATGGTTCCACAGGCCATGCACCAATGTCAGGGAGCCAAGTGTACCCAGTTTACAAGGACGGCATTCTGCCAAGTGTCAGAAACATGAATGCCACGTGTCAACATGCCAACTTGGGGAAAGAGCAACATGTAACCCAGTCCGCCTCCAGGCTTGCAACATGGTGGTACATGCCCTAAACCGTGGTAGTAGGGTATTTATTTGGAAAGGGGCCCTGTACCCGTGCATTCAATACCAAGTCAAGTGGTGAATTTCTTAAAGGAGAGCACCCCAATTTTTGCTTTCTTCCATATATTGGGAGGGTGAGTGCCTTGTGCAAAAGTACTTGATCTATCTGCACAAACTTTTTCTTTTGAAAAGTATGTATGAGTTTTTGTTTGTGAGGATGTGAATGCAAATTCCAAAAAATATAAACAATTCCTTCGTGTGGTGGTAGACAACTTTTAATACATTTTTGTTTACACTGCAGTATTATTTTGTATGATATTTGTAAGTTTTACTGGGTTGTATGATGAAATTCATTTCATTTGTTTTGTTTTTAGTGCCTTTGGTTTGATATGATGTATGATGTTCTATGCTTGAGTTCATCTCTATTTTTACTCTGAATATCACAAATTGGTAATTAAGACTTCGTTTTACAAGTGTGATATTTGAAAAGGATGAATTTTATTATAATACATAATTATTGTTTGCAAAAAATATTATTATACCTAATGCTCATTAATGAGATGCACATTAATCATAAACTGATAAAATCAAACATATAACTTTTGTAAAAAAATGATATTTGGTCAAGTGAAATCAGAGCAGTGTCATGCAAGTAGATTTATTAAATATCTATGAGGTTTAAGACTACTTTACAACTAACAACTGTTATACAAAGATTAATAAAATAAAATAAAATAAATATCAGAATTTTAAAATCAGTATAATATACTAGTAAATAGATTTAATAGCAAATTGGTTGCAATAAAAAGCTCAATTTATTTCTAAATCTTTTTGTTATATACTCTAAATTTTTAATGGCTTTAAAAAATACCATATTTGGTTTTTATTTTTTATTTTTTTTGTATATGTGTATATATCTTTATTTTTTTATTTTTTAATATCAAATATTTAATATTTCAAAAGATAAGTTTATTGTTTGATGTTAAAATTTTATAAGTAACAACCTCAAAAAATAAAACCTCAAATACTTTTTCATACATGGTAGGTTATAAAATCAAAGCACTGCAAACAACAAAGACTCTACTGCACAAGATCATAAATATACACAGAAATATACACAGAAACAGACAGAGATGTGTGTGAATATATATATATATATATATATATATATATTATTGCTAATGTCATCACAATTTTTGCTATTACCACCCCAACCCACCACTCATTTGACATATTTCTTTATTTATTTTTTTAAATGCCAAATAAGAATTCTGTTCAATCAAATGGATTGACAGGTATTGAACAAAGGAGGCATGTACTAGATGGAGAATTGTGGTGGCAGTAACAAAAACTGTGATGGCATTAGCAATACCCTATATATATTTATATGTATAAATGTGTGTGTATACAGAGTTGTTTTCACTTAAGCATCGCAGTGAAATTCTAGCTTGAGTTCCATCACCATGGACATCCAAGCTCGCCACCTCAATACTTTACTGAGCTGGTAGTTAGACAGAAATCTGGGAGGCTATGGCACACAAGCCTGGAATAGAATGCCTACTGATCAGGAGGAGTTTCGATGTGGCAGC
The DNA here is from genome assembly GCA_036785485.1 of Physcomitrellopsis africana. NCBI lineage: Eukaryota > Viridiplantae > Streptophyta > Bryopsida > Funariales > Funariaceae > Physcomitrellopsis > Physcomitrellopsis africana. The sequence goes on from JAWRVF010000028.1 coordinate 1,129,003, forward strand.
CAAGGGAGTTGCCACAGGAGCAGCAGCCATGGATGACGGCGTTTCTGGAATGCGAGGTGGCTTGGTGCCGCCTTGCTCCCTCTGCCAAGTTGCACTCCCACAACGGCCCAACAGTTTCCTGGCACTTCACAAACTTGTCGATGAAGTTGGGGGTGGTTTCCAAATGCTCCGATGCGACATGAGGATCATCCAGGAAATGTGCCAACATCTTTCTTGTGCACTAGCCAGAGCCACAAGGAAAAAACACCAATTAAGGAAGTCATGGGTGAGTATGTGTTTGTGTAAGCGAGAGCACGAGCATGGGTTAGTGGTAGAGGTTGTGGGTCCAGGATGGCTAGAACAGGTCCAACTGTGCAAAGTATTGCGTGTTGCAAATTTCCAAGAACAGAACAAAAACATGTTACAAACCCTCCTCGACTTTAAACAGCATGTTTTTATCCACAATGTCATCTAACAATGCAAAGCGAAAGTGTAATTCAGAGAGGATAAAGTTCATGTTGTAGCGAAGGAAAAGGTCACAAAATTCTGGGTCAACAGTGTGGTAAAGAATGCAAAAATCCTTACTGAAAGCTCAGTTTGATAGGTTGCTGTGAGCTGGCTAATGCAGCAGTACTCGCTTGTTACAATTTGATTGTGATGAGGGTAGTAACTTGTAAGCCTCTTCACACCAACAGTAATGACACGTCACAATATGTGGTAGTCGAAAATTGTACTCAGTGCAGACAGGTTCTGCGGATCTTTTAACCCAGCTGTGCTCTAGATCAGGTTACAGCTTGGCTTACAAGGAACACCCAAGCTGCTTCGAATACACACTAGATCGTGGTGACCGACTTAAATGCTGGACAAGCATCTTGAAATATGCTCTTTGTGATGTCAAATATCGGTACTAGTAATTCTATAAACTTGTTTTCAGGTGTTGTTCTCTGTTCTCTTGATCTCTCAACTGTTCTCGCACAAACTGCCTGTAACGCATGAAAGGCAGACTAAATCAAATGGCTCTTCAAGTTTGTCCTCCTCCTTTTCAACCTCCAGGCAATATTCCTACAGATCTACTCAAGAGAACATCCAAAAAGCATCTTATATTTGTTTGCTGCTTCAAAAGATCTCACGGACAGACACTTGGCACAGCGAAAAGTTTGTTACCATTCTAATTCCTCATCTTCGATCAGGAGACTTCTCCAGCGGATGATTCCGCACCGACCCACTCCCCAGGACACTGTTCTGCCTCATCACTGTGGTGTAGTAGGCAGACGCGGAGGATCGGATTCTAGTGAGTTGCATGGCCGAGTCCCGTGGCAACCGTACAAAACATCGCTCACCACAATCCAGTTAGAAATCGAAGCAGCTGGGTAGTTCCATCGCCGTGCTGGTACTTGACCTACCACACTGCGGGGGTTGAAAGATGGCTCTAGATCGCACAGACTTTTTCCCGAGGAGAACTTCGGTTTGGACCAGGTCCATATCGATAACTTGCACAACAGCCCACAAAGGTAAAAGCGGTTGCCATCACAGGTGGATAGGCAACACGAGGATGCTGAAGCTTCTTTGAAGCAGTGGCAAATTTAGCCACACCCCTACCGCAACTCGGTAGCACCTGTAGGTTACACTAGAGTGGGGTCCAGGCGCGAGTTTCTATCCGCTTTAGCCACTTGGCAGAGCGCAAAAACGCTACATCGTGTTGCTCCAACTCCGGGATTGATTCGAAGAGGCCGCAACTGGGAGAATAAGTTCACTCCTGCCTGCTTCAATTTCAAAGGTCGATCATCCGCAAGTAGTTCTGGTGGGAGGCTTGGCGTTGAGGTCGAACTGACGAGCTCGGGTGCATCACGATGGCGAACATGAAGATTTTGACGGTGGTGTTGCTGGGTTTCATGACTTCCGCTGCCATATTCAATTCAGGTGTGCATGACTCTGTTGAACCTGGCCAATTATAACACAACGTCGATGTTTCTTTTAACACAACATTTGAACCTGCTCGATCATTCCATGTCGTGATGTCAAATTTGTCAAGGAATTTGTGGTTTCTTCGACTGTTGATCATTCATCATGGTCATCTTTGAGTTTGGCTCCATGATGCGTGGCTTGTATCATCAGCTGCCTTGTACATTGTTATTAAATAGGAATTCCATGCCTCTCTCATGATCTCATTACATTTGAATTTGATTCCCAGGTAATGAACTTTATGATTAAGGTCAGTGGTGATGCAGTCCGAATTCAAGCCCAAATTCAAGTCACGTTGGGCTAGAATTTGTCTCATAACTGTTGTTATGCAGTCTTGCTGCTCCGCTTACACAAAAGCTGAGCAGGATGGTTTAGTCTTGAAAAACAAAAGTCCATGACTCAAACAGTATTGCAAATCACGCAATTTGATGCTTCTGTGATCAAAACTTGACTCAATTTAGTTAAGATACTGTGAAGCTAGTAACGAAGTGAGCATGTCAGTGCTTGAATGAGAATTGCCTTAACATTTGGATTGTCATACTGCATAATTTATGTAAGATGTGAAAGCCATTGGATTCAAGCTTTATTTATTTATTTATTTATTTTTTTTTTCTGGTTGGATTCAATTGCAGTGGATGCGCAGCGGACAACTCTGCTATTTGCATTTGGAGATTCATATGCCGACGTAGGAAACAAGCCCAAGAGTGGACCCAACGTTGGTAAAGGGTGGGTATACCCCTACGGCATTACATGGCCACAGCCCGACCCTGCAGGTCGCTATTCCGACGGCAAGACCTCTACGGATTGGATTGGTGAGCCCTCACAAAACCACCTTGCAAGTCTCCTCTCTAAAATCTACTGAGCAATTGAACAGGAATAATCCATAATTTGTGAGCTACAAGATGATGCAAATGGTCGAAAACATACGCATGTCTTGACCATAAAGTGTAACTGTTTTAAGCATGGAAGATAGTTCTAAACTTATCTCGATGACGAGGCTTACCTACTTGGATAGTCGAGCTCTCAGGTAGATAAGCCGAGATTTATCCAATTCACTCACTACAATTCTCCACACTTTTGCGAACATTTGATAAGGTGTTCAGCTTAAATTAAGTGTTTCAACCCTGGGGCTAGAAAATTCTCATGCACATGTTATGCACTGGTCTTGAATTGACTTTCCATTTAAGCCTTGTAGGCATTACCCGATGAATACCGAGTTAATTTGTTCCAACAAGATTTCATAGGAATGATTTTATAGTAACAGCAGGAACGGAAGCTCGGTGTTCGAAATGCGTGTTCCGATACCAACCGTGACATCCGTTTACAATCGTGGCTGATAGGTCTCTGTGCTGTCGAGGAAGGGTTACTTCATGCACTGGAACTCGGAAACAGTGAATCCTCTGTTCAAGGAGAGGTTGTAAGGTGTATCGTGTCTAGTTGTGTGGATTCAAATAATCCGGCCAATTTGTAATTTTGTTTTCCTGAATGTGCAGCGGACCTGGTTGGACTCCCTGTGTACCCTCCCCCATATCTGTACTCTGCAGGAGCAGACACTTCCTCGGGGGTGAATTTTGCAGTCGGAGGTTCCGGCGTCACTTATGGAGAAGGGGAAGTTACTTTGGGCGCGCAGGTTGACAATTTTGAGCTGTTCCTTCGCACTGATCCATACTCCAAGGATGCTCTTGCGAACTCTCTGACGTTTGTGTCCGTGGTTGGAAATGATTACTTGACTTTCAAGGGGACGACTTCCTCGGTGGGTTTACAACTTCCTAACTTCGTCTTTGATTCTTGCTCTTCTCAAGAAAAGGAGGTATTCTAAATCCTTATTGTTACTAATGCTCCGAATTGTGCTATATAACAGGAATTGTTTGTGTTCATTGAGAGAGTGGTTGCGGGAATTCAAGCTAACTTGCAACGTCTTTACGACCTCGGCCTTCGCAATGTCATGGTGGCCAACATGTTCGAGTCCGATTGCCTTCCAATCTTCACCAAGAAGAACGGGTACACTGGGTGCACGGGCGAGACAGGTCCTTTCGTGCAGATCCACAACGCCTTCCTTCTAGGTGCAGTTCAAACCATCAACGCTCTGAATCCTGGCGCACGCTTCGTCGTCTTGGACCAATTTTCTGCATTCAACCAATTGATTGCAACCGCAGACGAGCACGGCTTTACCGACGGATTGAAACCATGCTGCACGGGAACGACGAACTCGACGTACTGCGGTGATGTCGATGCGTCTGGAAACTGGCTGTACACCGTGTGCAAGAAGAGAGGGCAGGCCATTTTCTGGGATGATTTGCACCCTACCATGTGGGCATGGCACTACCTCATCGAGCTCTTCGCCAGCCAACCTAACTACGTCTTGTTGGCTGATGCCCCCACTTTGAGGCAGTGGTTGCAGATCAACGATGCTTCCCAGGAGCCCATCGCCGCTCCCATGCCCCAACCCGGTAAGCCGTTACCCTCATGCCAGCATAAGATTTAGATATAAAAACCTCTTTTCTTCGACATTTGTGTACTTCCAAATTCATGGTGATTTAAGCCCTTTACGTCATGGATTTTTGCAGATTTGTCTAGCGCCTCCGGACAAATTCAAGCAGCGTTCGACTGCTTGTTGGACAAGCGGAATTATTCCGAATCCCTCGGCCTCCTCCAGTCGTTCAACTTGGAAGTCGTTTTGGCGCTGTACCCAAGCCAGATCGTCACCGTCTTCCTTCCAAGCAACGAGGCATTCACAGCCACCGATAAGGCGTTCATCGACAGGGTATTCGCACAAAACAAGGTCAACGAGGTCGGTGCCTTCCACGTCGCCGACGGTTACTTCGACTTGAACATGATTTCCACAATGCGGCCTTCATACGTCACTTCAGTGACAGGAGAGCAACTCCCACTCACCTACAACGATCAAGGAATTTTTGTTGGACTAAACTCGCAGGCCCAAGTTATTGACCCCAACTTGTGCGTATTCCCTAACCAAATGGTGATTCACGGCATCAACCATGTCCTCATGCCCTACGGCGTCTAAACCAACAAAAAAAACACCCATGTATGTTACCCACCTTCGAATCTCGATCGGAAGAGGAGCATAGCTGTTACGGAGTGTCTGGGTTAGGGTAAAGTGTAGCTGGGACAGGGATTGTGGTGCGACGCTCTCTGATTTGTGTAAAGGTTGTTCGTGTCCACTGCTACTAGTCAAGGGGGGAAATGAAAAGCAGAATAAGTGTCAGCTTTCCAGAATGTGTGTATAGGCGAGTGTTGATAGTTTCCGCGGTTACTTCTCCGACGCCCCTTGCGACGGTATTTGTGGATTGATGACGGAGCTTTGCCGAGGTTGGATTCGTTCACGCTAGACAAGAAGAATAAGGGGAATTCCTCCGGCAGTTGTAATTTGTCATTCTGTACACTTTTTGTAAATGAAATTGAGCTCCGATGCTCATTGTACGTCCCGTTTTTTGTGCCCCAATTGCTGTTACCACGCTCTCTCCTTCTCTTGATGAAATGCCTCACTCTATCACTTCGACAACTGAGGACGTAATCCAGACCGCGCACCGTTGCCCACTGGAAAACTCCTTGTGACGAAATATCCCACCACGTTTGTCTTCAAGGCATTTACGAACTCCAAATCTTAAATCCGAATAACCTAAAACCCTAAATCCTGGTAGACGCACTTTCACTGATTCGGGAGACTAATTTCTTTTATTTTACTTGACGATTTTGTATTCTCCCAGAAGAGTATACATGAATAATTGTTTATTCATTGTAGAATTCTTCAAAATCTGTTAGTTGGGCTGTCCTTCTCCTTTAATGTCTCAAAATGTTGGACACCTTTTTAAATTTATATTTTAAAAGCCTTTGCCTGTATTGAGCTTTATCTTTTGTTGTGTTATTGTTAAATTTTTCAAAAAATTGAGTTGTTGTGGAATATTATGGTTGCTAATAGTAAGTAGGAATACCATTTAAAAAATATTAGATATGGTTTGTTTATGTTTGTTATTATAATACAAAAGATGTTGATATGCCAAACTTGCAACTCATTATTGCTCACACTCTATTGTTCACTTTTACAATACTCATGTAGAAAAAAGAAAAAAAGGACATGAAATTTAATCCCTGCATGTAAAAAAAAACATGTATTTCACTTTTACTAAAATAAAAAAAATTACTTTTAATTTTTTATTTGTTTTGTTGTTGCTGATGTTGTTGTCATTACGCTCCCTGCAACTATTATGTAAGATACAGTCTTCCCCTGGCGCTTAATATTAATCTTAACTATAGTCAAAAACTGCATACTTTGGAATGAATGTGTGTAAAACTGAATGGATGGACGAGCGGTATTAGGTGCTATCCCTTACGACCACGATGTAGTCAGCTGATCAGGACTGAATGACTCGGTATTAGGTTTTAGGGTTTCGGAAAGTGCCAATTACATTTCGAGTGAAGGGAATCATCGGAGCTTGGGATTGTATGGGCTGCAATTGCGATATGACAGGTTTTTATGATTCCATGAGCTGTTTGGTCGTTGTTCATTTTTGCAACAAATTACTGTTTGGCTTGATGAAAAAGTCTGGAACAAATTATGTTCGGTTGTTTTGGAAGACCTTCAATGAATTCGCAACTGGACTTAACCGCAAGCAGCCCTAAAAGTTGTGAGAATTGGTTCATGAGGCCACAACTGATTTGACCTGGTAATGTGGTCGATTGCGATGATGTGTGTTTTAAATTTCTATAGTCTTGTGAAGTCTCCTTTGATTTTCGGCTCAGCGGAGTTTACTCAGCTACCTAATTCAGTGTCATTGAATGGAATTGCGGGGGTTTGAGAATTTCCTGATTAATTTGGAGGGTCTACGTACATGTCTGTGATTTTCGACAGCTGTATTTTGTCTAGGTTCAAAATTGGAAGCAGAAAATGGAAATTTTTCATCAGTTGCAGAAGCAGTTTGTTTTTCGAGGGCTCGCTATTGATCGAAGTAGCGATTTTTCTTTGTAAGAAACTGTTATTTAAAGGTGGGGATAGTGTGGCATATTAAGAGCCTTGGGTGTGGCCGTAGTGCTCGGATATGTTCCAAGCTGTGGCTACATGCGGGCGAATCAGGGGTTGATCTGATTCTTGTTAATTTTGTTAATTGCAGGATGCAGAGGACTGCGACAGGATTTAGGGTGGATCGCAGAGTGCGGCGTGAAAATTCTGCATTGATTTACGAAGAGCAAGTTGATCAATCTGGATAAATTTATACCACATTGTAGATAAAGCGATGGTCTTTCTGCACACTGCTGTCGCCCAATATCAATTTGAACCAATCCGTGTAGCAGCCTCCCGCATTGTTGACACTAACACCACCTTCGGTTTCAGTGCTGTTACGCTGTGTCGGGGCCGTTTTATCATGGCAGCCACTGGTAAGTTAGCTATTAGTTATGGAGGAGTTGAGGCCGAGGTGGAGGCCCAGATAGCTGCAGACTTGAATATTACTTGGGAGACTCCTTCGACTCCCCCGTGTCCAGACGACTATATCATCATGAATGGTACTCTCTCTCTTTGGCCTGGTTCTGATGTGTCTGTGCTCCTCCTCTGGAAGTGTTCTGTCTTAGCGGCAATGCTTCTTGCGTTGGTTAAGTGGAGTATGTTCAGTTCTTTATTATTAATCTTTCTAAAATTATGCAAGCATAGCCTTGATGTTTCAAACGTTCTAAAATTGCTGAAGGATTAGAACACATTGTTTCTATGATGTCGTGATTGACAAGATTATGTGAAAAAGTAATAGAGACACGGGCGCATTCATGTGGTCACAGGAACTCGGATGGTGCGCCCCTACTTCTTTGAATTCCTTGCTCACGTAAGTTTCTAACCTACAGTATCTCATTTTAATAATGAGTTTCAAACGTATGGGTTGATTGTCATTGAGAGATAAGCTTTTGGATTCTCGTTTTGCGGAAGCTTTTTGATTGTTCCTCATTTTTATTTGATACAACAATGATAATGTGAAGGCAAGTGAGCTAGCTTAGTATTCTAAAACACTTCTGAGATGCTCCTGGTTGGTTGCAGGTCAAGAAGCGATGGGAGGGAAAAACTGTAGTGGATCTATTTGCACAAGAGTTCCGTCAGCGTCCGCGTGAGTACTATGTACTGCATCTTCATACCCATTTCCTCCTGTGAACGTTTGCTATTTTTGCTATGACTGTTACTTCAGGATTGATCTAGGACACTTTTATCACTGGTTGGGTTTTTGCTTTTAAACTCAAGCAAAAATTCCTTCGAGGTATATTTAACGGGTTTTGACTGTTTCGATCTTCTTCACATGTATTGTGGATTTCGTTGGATGTAATATATAGGTTTTTTAATCTTTCGGTAGTTGCTAAGTCATGCAAAGGTAATCTGATGTGTTGATTTATTTAATTTTATATATCCAGCTGTTGGTACTGTATAGGAGGAAGCAGTCAAACGAGGCCGCATTCGAGTGGAAGGAAAGATGGTGGCTCCCTCGTATGTAGTTCGTGATTCGCAGACAATGAGCCACTGTGTTCACAGGTTGATAAATGTTTCCTTCGTCTTTTGTCGACAATGTCAGTAATGGGCGTTCAGATTCATGTATTCCTGGAGCTCTGCATTCTATGTGTGAATGGCATTCAGTACTTTCTATTACCGTCAATTGCTTCTTTTGGTTTTCCAGGTATCTATGAGTGATATCTTTCAATTGGGCAGGCATGAACCACCTGTATTAGCCGGACGCGTGATTGTGCTTGAAGAAGGACCAGACGTCATTGTTGTCTCCAAACCGGCTACAGTTCCTGTATGAGTTATTGATCATCTCTTCAGTTCAACTTGTCCACGTAGTCATGCTTGGAATGCATAGCGTAGGATTAATATGATATGGCAAAATCTGCAGGGATGGATTCTACATGAAAAGGAACCATTACAATCAGCCAGGGGAGTTTCATTGACGATTGGCTTAAGAAAACTCACTTCTGGTTAATCATCTCTGAAATAAATTCTCATTTCGAATATTAAAGCACCTTCTATTGCGCAACAGAGATCTCAAACTCGATATGTACCATCTGGTATTTCCTTCTGTGCAGGTGCATCCTTGTGGACAGTATCGCAAGAATTCGGTGATCAGCATTTTGGAGGCTGAACACAAGACCGGTCCCCTTTTTCGTATCCTCTTAGAATTTCACAGCATTAGTTCACCTGTACCAAAACCTGTGTAACCAATTAATAGGTTGTGTCACCATTGCGTGCTTTATTATCCTGTCTTTCTCCAGAATCTGTGATACTTCTGTTTGTAGTTTAATATTTTTGGCAAAGCCGAAATGAAGCTCCTTTACTATTAGGAATTAAATAACAGCTGTGCACCGCTTGGATCGGTTAGTTTCAGGACTTCTCATCTTGGCACGGAATTCTCGTACAGCAGATTTTTTTCGGCAAGAGGTACGACCACATCTTTCCATATTTTTATGTTAGTTGTCACTTATTTTATTCCGTCACATGGTTGCATTTGCTTCTCTCTAAGACTCATGTTGTGTTTTCTATGTTGCCTTAAGTTTGTAAGCCTATTTCTTCATCACGTCACGCAAGGGTGTTTGAAATTGGCAGATTGAAGCTGGAGTTGTTCAGAAGCAATATGTGGCTAAGGTGAAGGGCGTTTTCCCAGCAGAGGAGGTACATTATATTCTGTAATTGTTAGCCCTTCTACTTCGACGAGCAACCTTGCTGTTTATGGATTAGAAGATCATGAATGTTCTACAGAGGCAAGAAGTCGTTTCATATCTTAGTACCTTGATGATGTGTTTGTTGCACAGGTGGAGTTGAATGCCGCAGTGATCTATGATCCTCGTGAAGGCAGAAGTTCTGTGGAGGTACCAAACAACCTTGAAGTGTTTGTAAACATTATTAGACTCGATATCTTGATCTTGAAAGCAATGTTATGCAGTTTTTACTCGATTCTTTCTTCACTCTCTCAACTTCTGTAGATTTTTGGTCGAACTGATACTACAGTTTTGACTGCCAAATGACATGAGCGTTTATCAGGAAATCCTCGAACACTTCCTGAATAAGTTTCAGCGCATGAAACGAGACATCTTGGATGTTGATTTTCAATATGCCTGTATATGGTTTGTCGTGTATCTTTCTAATTACATCATAGATTTAGATTTGTCAAGTTTTAGTCCATCTCGAATTCTGCATTTTTACTTTGTACGCTGTAATTGGATCGCCAGGTTCGAGCTCGTCCTGCAATAGAGATCGTAGCTGAGATTGAATCAACTCTTAAAGGTGCTTCAAAAAGGACCCCAGAAAGTGATGCTAAAAGCAAGGAATCCTGTACAAAGTTTCGGAGATTGAGTACCAATGGTGTTGACAGTATCGTACAGTGCATGCCCTTAACAGGTCGCACACACCAGGTGATATTCATTAGTTACTTGCTGTACTTTCAGTCCACATGTTCAAGATAATGGTGCCAAGTTTTCCTCTTATGGACATTGAGTCAACATGCAGCTTACTCTCCGTTTAATTTTTGAGAGTTAAAATGATTAGTTTCACAATTAATACTAGTGGTCCCTTCTGCAGATTAGGGTGCACTTACAATATTTGGGCTTTCCAATAGCAAACGATGATCTCTACCTGCACTCCAACGTCACCAAGCGTTCCAAGGCGAATATGACAGCAGATAGAGCTGCTAAAATTGCGGATGTTTCAGAAACCATATCAGAAGTTAAAGACGGCTCCATTGCTGTTCTTTCTACTGTTTCTGTAGACGTGAATCACAGCGATGAGAGATTAGATTCAAGCAATGTGACTGCACCGATTGTTGCTGTAACAAATACCAAACAGGGTGATAGTACTGGTGAGGCAGAACGAGAGGAACTTGAGGAGCATAGCAAGAATGGTGAAAATATCGACCGTCGATCAAGTGAGGATACGGAAAACGCGAGCTCTAATGGTGGTGATCTATTAGAGCCAGGTGTATCACTGTCAATAGAAGCTAATCAAGTTTCTGAACTGCAAAAGGAGCATTCACAATTTGTTTCTAAGAGTATAAAGCCAAACTTCTTGGTCGACCCTCTGTGTACCCACTGCCCCAACATGGCACCTACGGGGTGCGTAATATCTTTGACCTGTAGTTCTGGATGGGCCACATTTTTAAGAGTTTGCAAGTCTTGATATCAATTTTCACCTCAATCACCTCAATACGCTTGAGTATTGGCTGCTTAATGAGCTTAGAAAGGAACTTAGTGTGCTATTTTGAGGACTAGTCATGATTCCATTCATACGTAAATGACTTATGTCTGAGTGATTTTTGAACAATTATTGTAGGGTCAGAGAGGCTGAAAAGTAAGTGGTGGTTGCAGGTACATTGGTGACGACGATGGACTGTGGTTGCACTGCATCCGCTATTCAGGCAGCAATTGGACCTATGAATGTCCTCTACCCGAATGGGCTCTGTGATAAGGTGCATCAGTTTTCTTATAAAGGAAGCGCCAAGAATATTCACTCTTGGATAATATGAAATTTATTCCGTGGTGGGAGCAGGACCCTCAACCTGAAGATTTCTGTTGATAAAACCCTTCCATCCAGAATCTGATTGAACTCTTTCATCATGGTTGTAGCTGTCCCATTCTTGTTTTTATTTGCTTAATGTGTATAGTATTGTGCATTTTAATAGTTGCATTCCAACTCTAATCACTGTCGTCTCTCAATTTGGATCTAGGTGTGCAGTTCAGTCTTGATTATGTGGAATAAATCTGAAGCAAACAGGGAATTCAAACGATGAGGTTTAACTGGCTTTAAAGAGTATAACGTATGTGCGGCGTGAGTCGTAGAAAGAGCAACAACTGTAACAATAGCTGTTTGCTCAAGAAACAAAATTGAACTTCATGTAGCTTTGATGCTCAACTGTTCAGCAACTGAAATTTCTTGCGCTCATCAATAGAAATTCGGGTTGCAATTTCAGATTGTTTACTTGGTGAAGGGGCTGGTGGACACGTCTGAGGAGCTTTCGGAGAACCCCCATATTAAAAATGTGAATCAGCCTAAACTCTTAACCCCCACAACTAAAAAGATGATCTTCTTACTGTTGAGGCGTCCTCCAGCCTCACTTGGTGCCAGACTTAGATGAAGTATATGGAAGAAAGCAAAGATGACCGCAAAAAATGTTCTGAAAGATTAACACGAAAGATTAATTAGAATCTCCATAACATTCAAGATCATAAAATTGTCTCTGCGCGGTCTGCATGAAAACATCATACTTGAGCAATGGTTGCTCCAACAGCAAAGTCTAAGGAGCAACACTTGTAATCTGAGACCTGCAGTAGCGAAAGAATACAAGTTGGACACAGCTACACTTGTATGCAAGCATGCGTGTCTTTGGAGTCAGTGTTGGCAGTAGCAAAGAAGGAACCGATGGTGAGATAGACCAAAACCCAGAGTGCCTTCAATTGAGAGCAATTAGCCACTTGTACCTGATTAGAAAGTTGTGCGAAGGGGAAATTCATTTATTCAATTGTGCAGTGCTGACCACAGTACTGCAACCAGTGCTTCAACGCCATAAGACCAAATGTCAGGCAAGAGCGCCCTTAACGCGTCCAGGGCCTCCGGCTACTCACCCTTTTTCTCTCACAGCGCAAGCATTACAGAAACAAAAATCATGATACTGTGACTTTGATGGAGCATTTGCCCACTGTAATTTGCAATCGCTGGCAACCCATATTATAATAGAGAGCATACTTGAGTTTTGTGTGCCCAAGAGCAGCCAGGAACTTTGCATGAGCTGGTGCAATTTTGATACTTTTGACCTGAATTTGGTATTGTAGCTACTGATTGACAATACTGCTGAAGTTGGGAATTATTCTAAAAGGATTACCAAAGTCACATGACTATAGCATGTGTATATAAGAAATGGGTTTCCAGCAATTTAGTGTGCTTACACATAAAAATTCTGATTTTATTGAATAATGGAGAAAATAATTAAAGACAATAGATACATTTATAACTTTATTCTTTGAAGATTTATGCCCCAATGAGTTTAATGGAAATAATAATAAATTATAATACATAGACATTTGTGTTAAAATGTTTTTTGAGTTTTAGACAACATTTTAAGTATAGAGGTGGAGCATCATCTAAACTTAATAAGGTCATTAATATTAGAAAAAGACTGTAATTTAAAAGAAATAATAGAAAAAGATTGGATAATTATTAATATTAATATACATAGTATAATTATTAATTAAAAAATACTTGATTTTTAATTTAAATCTTGTCTTGCTTGTTTTAAGCCACACAATGTCTTTAACAATCTTTACACAATATGATGTTTGTCTATAACCTATAAATATTATAATACTAAAATATATATATTTTTATTATCAAATATATTGTTTAAGAAAGCTAAAATGACATCTAATTGATTCATCTTTCTAATCAATGAAATTACTATGACAAGAAACTTATCAATTATTACTGAATTTTATATAGGCACAAATACTTTATAGTTTTTATTTTTCAAGTTTAAAAAATAATTTTGTGCAATCAATCTTGGCTTAAAATATTATAATTTTTAATACTAGTAGATTTATTTTTAAAATTTTATTGCAAGTGAATCATCACATTTCTTTCATACAAATCTACTAGATTTTTTAAGTATTATAAAAACATTTAGTTCAAACATGTATATATATTGGTATAACATTAGACATTATTACTAATCATTTCATTTGATATTTAAATATTGTATTAAGAATACAGTCCTGTAATTTGTTGATTTTCAGAAGATTAATTGGACAAAATATGCAACTACAAGGTATTAAATGGATGGTTATACTCTCAAGTGTCAAGGATATGAGTCTAGATAGACTTATTAGAAGAAAATATATTCATGTACAACTAAGAAAGAAAAAAAGGATAAAATAGATGTATATTTTAAAGATACAAATGGACAAAATACAAAAAAAGATATAGAGTCTTTAATTAAGATTATAGTACAAAAAAGATACTGACAAGATTAGATATGACATTAGTCTTGCATTCATATTTATGTATGTATGTGTATGTGTGTGTCTATGTATATATATATATATATATATATAAAAGTTAATAAGAAAAAGCCATTTAAGAACTTTCTAAGAACCATAAGTCTTGTTTGTGGTAAAAGACCTACTTTGCAATTAAGAAGCATTCTTAATGTTTCTTGATGGAGAAGTTATGTACTTAATACCTTTTTATTTATTCAAATACTACAAGTATCAACACTAATAAGAATATTGTAGTGTAATGGTTTACAAAGAAACATACCACTATCAAGATTTCAACTTGCAAATCAAAATATATAGTTGTCATGAATACCTCAAAAAAAAAAAGAAACTTTGCAGCTTTTTAAAATATTGTATAAGTATAAAATTGAACAATCACTTCTAAATTTGGTACAAGATAATAAAATATAAATCATGAAAATTATTTGAAATCAAATATTCTATAGATTCTTTAGACATTATAACAATAAATATTATTTTATCAAGTAATAGGAAAAATAAAGAGAAATACAATTCAAATATTATACATAAAAACAAATATATATATATATATATATATAGTAAAATACCTATAAAGATTAAATTTATTATTTATAAACTTTATAAAACTTGTGCTATAAATTTTAGAAATATATATTTTTTAATTTAGATATTTTTGTTATTAAGTAGAAGAAAAAATAAATTAAAGAGAGAATATAATTTTATTTTAATCCATTTATTCAAAATCAAATAAATAAAAAAAATTAAAAAGTATACTTATCTTAGTTACTAAGCTCATTATACATGATTTAAATTTTTAATAATTTGAATTTATTATATTTAATTATTAATAATTAGTTAATAACAAAAAATTAAGATAATAAAATAAAATTAAATTAAAAAATAATCAAGTCATTTGTAGTTACAAAAAAAATCAAATGTATATGCATATATACATATATACACACATATACATACATATTATATAATATATATAGGTAGATATATAAAAATTGTATCTACATTTATCATAAAACACAATGTATTGATTTTATATTAAAACAAACATGATAACAATATATATATATATATATATATGTATTTTGCTAAACTATCTTCAGACGCAAGCCTCTTTGCACAACGCACACATCCACAATGAAACTCTGATTTGAAACTAGTGTGGTCACTTTACGTACCAAGGAAATACAAACAAGGATCGCGTACGAATGGCTCTGGACTCCAGCTCAGCAATCTTGTCCAACTCAGCAAGCCGTCCAACGCTTTCACACCAGGCACTTGAAGAACGGGTCCTTGAACCGGGGACCTAATTCTACTTCAGGGTTTAGGGTTTAGCAAAACCTCATAGACCGCGCTGCCCTTGAATCTCCTCGGCAGTCCTCGAATTCGATTCTTCTGAGGCACCTCAAGTTTGCGACTCTCGGCGTATTCTCGATTCTGCATTCTGTAGTTAGGAGTTTGGGGACGAGTAAATGATGGAAATTTCTAGGAGGAAGACGGGAATTTCGGGAGCAGTTTTGAGGTGATTGAAGTCGGCAGGGGCGCTGAAGAGAGAAGAGACAAAGGGCGGTGTGTTGTGAAGCTGTGGTGCCTGAAGGCTACAGAGTTCTCAGTGTTGCCAGCGGCGCAGTTTGTTATCATGGCGAGCGTAACGAAGCCCAGGGGCCCTGGACAGCATAAGAAAAAGCGAAAGGATGCGGGGCCTGAGAAACATGAACTTGGTCTGGCTGACCAAATGGAGCAGAACCTTGAGGCTGCGGCGCCCAAGCGCAGACATCCAAGGAACCGTAGTCGGCAGCAACCGACTGATGAGGTGCCAACTGCTTTTAGTACTAATCTGCGTCGGTTTTGCAGGAACCTACTGTTATGTTAAGGCAGCGATATCTCGTCGCGTTATTCGCTTGTGATATTCAATGTCAGGAGTAGCTTGTCACTGATTATGGCACTTTTAAGCTAGTTTCTCGTCAATCTCTTGTACGAAATTGTGTTTTTATTCTCACTACTAATAAATGCATTCGTGTGTTTGGTTGCAGTATGTGACTCCAATGATGAGTAATAAAATTCTCAACGAAGCATGGATGCAGCAGTTGGAAATTGATAACGAAAGGTAATCCTTGTCTTGATTTTTTGGCTTTAAATTCCTGGTAGACAGTGTCAGTCAGAGGTAACTAGCATCTGGAGGGCAACTCTAGGCTGTTTCTAGTGTATTGTATCTGTTTTTAATCTGGAAATTGCGATTATGTTTTGGTCAATCTTCAGGGCTCTGGAAGGTTGGATGCAATTAGAGCACATTGTTATGCTGGGTTTCAGAATATTTCGTGAAAGTTACACCTGGTTTGAATTTGTGAGATCTAAGAATGTATAATTACTCAGGGATGAAGAGACTGGTGTAGCAGCTACTAGAAGAGCCTTCTCTGCTGCTGTTCCAGATCAAAAGATGGATAGTGATAGCGATAATGAGGAGGGATTTTCTGATGGAGAAGAGCAAGCTGAAGAATTTGAGGTAAATCTCTACTACCTGTTAGGAATATCATATTGGAACGTTGAATCTAGTGGTTGTCTTGGGACCTCTATGTCCACGGAGTACGAGATTGTGGTATACATACAGCGGTATTGTCTGACGTTGATGTGAAACTGTATCTCAGGAAGTGACGGAAGAAGATGAAAGAATCATGTTGAAGTTTATGGCTTCTGATGCAGCCCCACAACGAACATTAGCTGACATAATAATGGAGCGGATTAATGACAAGGGCGGGGATGGAATGACTGCTGTTGAAACAGGAGGTTAGCTACACTTCTTGGTTAAACGTTTTAAACATTTACGCGCGAAAGCACTATTTGGCATTCGCCGAATGTGTTCTGATGAGTGTATTTTGAGGAGTAGTGCTGGTTAGGAGGGTGTTAAATGATCAGTTTTTTCGATTGGAAAATTATCGAAATTTCCTTTGCTTGTTGCAATGCAGGTGAAGGCCGAACAATTCCAGGCGTAGATAGCAAAGTCATAGAGGTTTACCAAGGGTACATTTTCTTTCTACTGTATCTTCAGTAGATATGTGTGCTAGCTATGCGCTATATTTCATATCAAACGCTGGCACATATGTTGAGATGGTTTTCTGTGCTCTCGTATTATCAGTTTATTATTGATTCATGATTTATGAGACTTTTGCCTTCAATTTTCTCCTTGGTACCGAACAAACATCAATTTCGTTAATTTTATATTTTGGTTGTACAGGGTAGGCAAGTTTCTGAGTAGGTACAGAGCAGGCAAGTTACCCAAGGCTTTCAAGATTATTCCTTCACTTTCCAATTGGGAGGACGTGCTATTTCTAACAGAGCCAGAGAAATGGTCTTCAAATGCCATGTACCAGGCCACTCGAGTGTTCGCCTCCAACTTAAATGCTCGTATGGCTCAACGCTTTTACAGTCTGGTACTTTTACCAAGAATCCGGAACGACATCAGGGTGCATAAGAGACTTCATTTTGCACTTTATCAAGCTATGAAAAAGGCTGTCTACAAGCCCTCTGCATTTTACAAAGGCCTATTGCTACCCCTTTGCCAGGTAATGTTATGGTTATGTATACATATTATTAAATTTCTTAGAGTCTCGCCTCAAAGGCATTTTTCTTTTTTAAGATCTTGATGGATGCCCCTAAAGTCAATTTATCTCAACCACTAGTAGCTGAAGTTTACTATGTAATTAGTCATGGTCATGGGCTTAAACGTTTCTGAATGCTTCCATGTTGTCATGTGCACACTGAAGATTCTCTGTCAGTAACATGTATTGACTTCCTTTTCCTTGCAGACCAGAACATGTAACTTGCGAGAGGCTGTTATTATAGGAAGCGTACTTCAAAAGGTTTCTATTCCTGTTTTACATTCCAGGTTAGCTAAGAACTATCACATTTAAAACTTTATTTATTGTGAGCATTAGTCACCACTGTCACCAAGTGAAATTTTACAAGTATGTAAAGGACTTTAGCAAGCCCCACTGATATGGTAACGTCCTTCGATTTTGAGTCCATTCTGGAACCTCGCTGTTAAGCAATTTGCAGAGTGATTTATGTTGACGTTTAATGACGTTTCGTAAAGGGCACGTGCAATGTGAGAATGTAGGTTCGAACATAAAATGTAGATAGAATTTTTAGATTTAACTTGGGTATTGACTTTCTCCTTGAGGATGGTCATTTAACATGTGTTCTGCTTGTTTCAACAGTGTTGCACTTTTGAAAATTGCCGAGATGGAGTATTGTGGCACGAACAGGTACATTTTTTTCCCTTAGTTATGGTTGTATTTGGTCAAACGCAGCATGAAATAGTTTATTATTGCCAAATTAAAATTAGACATTTGGTTATCCCTTGGTGCTGCTGCTACTAATACTGTCTGACAGTTGTAGTGCTGGCCTTGAAATTGGTGTATAATATTTGTCATAGAAGCCAAGGAATGTTAAGTTGAGTAGTGCGGAACCATAGTTGTTAAAGCACTCTATTTCAATTGTATTGCAGTTATTTCCTGAAGCTTTTATTGGACAAGAAATATGCTCTGCCGTACAGAGTTCTGGACGCAGTCTTATATCATTTTGTGAGTTTCGTTGAGGATGAACGTGACCTACCAGTTATTTGGCACCAATCCTTACTCACATTTGTTCAAAGGTAATATTTTGAGCATAAAATTTGCTTTGGTGCTCCATAGGCTGGTTTTTTAAAGCTTGATTTCGCTATGCATGGTCTCCCTCGTTTTAAATCTTCAGGTGGCAAATATAGGATGTTGGATTTTGGGTATTTAGGGTTAATTTCAATTTGTATAGTGGAAGATTGTACGCTCGGAAATACGATACTTGTCGATATGGCGCGCAACGCACAAAGCTAGAGTTGAAACCAATTTTGTAGCTACACAACCGTGAACTGTGACCCTCAAGTCCTTCACCTTAAGGCTTCACACCTTCACATACATCGTTGCAGGTATAAGAACGAGTTGAGTGAGGAGGACAAAGAGAAGCTGAAACAGTTGATGCGGAAGCAAAAGCATTATCTGGTATCTTACTTTCCGCTTTTAGACCTTGGAATGCAGAGATCATGGTCTCTGGGGCTATTAAATAATTCTCTGACGTTTTTGCTTGTCATGCAGTCAACTTTCATACGCATACTTAAAAGTTAGAATTGAAGAATTTTATTGTCTGTAATTCCTGATCGAAGGTTGGGCCGGATCTTTTATATTGTGCAGGTTACTCCAGAGATTCATAGAGAGTTACTTAATAGTCGAAACCGTGGTCAGAAGGACGACCATATGACAACAGTTCCCATGAAGGTTGAGAAAGCTGTTGTGGAAGAAGATATGTGGAATCTACCAGAAGTTCAGATAGGCATGGATGAAGACTGAATCATTGATGTTTAAACCAAGTACGAAGCGAGTCTGAGCCTTCGTTCATGCTCTGAAGTGTGGCAATGAGTTGGCTGTCAACCAGCCAGTTAGAATGGAAGAAAACGGTTTGCACTTCTTTTAGTGTTTTTCCCACCAGCAGGCGGAGGGCACATCCCAAATTCATGTCCTTATCAATGTAACAGCATGCGATTGTGAGAATTCCTCATTTTTTATTTTCTTAGTAAAGAGTCTTCATATATTCCTCGCTCAAAATATTCCGACCTGTTTTGTGTTGCATGAGCGATTCTAGATGCAATGCAGTGTATGGCATTGCCATTGAAGAGTTGTAGCATGAGCGAGGAAATAGCGATGCTCAGATTGAGCATGCTGCTGCTGGCGATGCCGACAGGCTTGACTGGCTCTCTGTTAACTAAAATTTCCTAGTAGTCGATTACTTCCCTTATTTCTATTCAAGCACACGGTTGAGGTTATGGAAGTTGCCGCTTGGTAGTGCCCGCCACTTCGCGAGTTGAAGGGGGTTTGCGAGTTTGAATTTTTGGATGGAAGATGGCTGCTTTATCGTGGAGCTGGTCGAGAGGGTACGGATGGAATTGGATCGTCTTCCGGCAGTTCTGGAAGCTTATATCACCGCATCTGCCCAGACTTAAGTTCGATGCAGTCCTCTCTTCGGGCCCAGGGTTCTATTTCAGAAGCACCATGTAAACCATGACTAGCGTGATAGGATCCTCGCAGCTTTGATGTCCTGTCCTACATTGTCACACGCTACATTTTGTCTCCTCCCAGGTCAATGTTTCCGAGGTTAACGAACTTGTCTTCGCTTTCTGCACAAGCCTTGGTTGGACAGATTGTTCTCACAACTAGTGTAAATCGAATCCCGATCTGCCAAATCGAAATGCATTGTCTTAAGTTTTCAACTGTTCTACCTGTGAGGTTTCCTGTTCATGAATCCCGAAGTGAACATTGAGACTACTCCATCAATTGTACTCCTGTAAGAACAGAAGCTTGTTTCTTCTTGTGCTCAGCGCCTTGGTGGCGTCGCATTCATGTCTTCTGGTTTTCAACAGAAACAGATACTTCGACAGGTGTTGAGCGGAGCATATTGTAGCAGTTGTTTAATCGCAGGTACCGGGATTACCCGTTTGCTGTTAGCAGCAGAAATTGAAGGAAGTAGTATTGAAACTCAAGTGTTAGTTTGGTTGACGATATTAAGGAATCTTGCTATGGCTGTGGGCTGAATACAGCACCCAAACTTCTACTAACTTGAAAAGAGGGAGGAGAGGGATCCAAAAACTATCACATTGGAGAAATTTGGAAGAGGAGTCATGCAGAGTTGGCACAATAGGGTTTCAAGCTTTGTGGTTGATTAGGAGGATTTGCAAGTGCAACTTCCGTACTGTTCCATAGTCGTATTCTTGTTTCAATATCCTTATTTTAATTCATAATATCAAAATATTTATTTATTTATTATATAGATTTCTTTGTAGTGTTGTCGTATTACATATTGTCTTGTTCGGGAATGCACCAGGCACCTGGCTGTAGAAGGTAAAGTTGTGTTTGCAAATAATCAAGAATCCCTAATAGGTTTCATCCATATATGAAGAATATGATTCAAAGTTCAATTCAAAAGTGTTTAAAAACACTCCTCTTAGTAACATCAACCATACATACACCCCAATTTCCTTGTTTCTTTTATAATTAACCAATTTTTTTTATTTTCATTTGTAAGCCCTAATCCTAATCAGTGAGCTTTGACAAGCTATAACTTTTAATCCGACTGTCCACTTAGTGTGAGATTTTGTACACAAATGCTAGTATAAGCCTTTTACATGCTCAAAATTTTTTAGCTCAACCCAACTTACAAATTGCAAGAAAATGCCCAAAAAGCGCACTGATGACACTCGGCCACCAACTTGAAGATTGATGCAAAAACTCCAGTGGTGATTTCTCCTTCTTCCATTGTTAATTTCAGCTCAAACTTGGTATGTAGCTCAATGTATAAATCTTCTATCATCATATCAAAATTTATGTTGATCCAATTGGTGGATCTTTAGTTATCACAGAAACCCTATCCAACCCTAAGATGCCAACTTTCAACAACCTTTTGTATCAAAGCTCAAATATCTCCTGATTGCATTGTTACATTAATACAAATTTTTGTATATACTTAGCACACCCAACAATCTAGATAATATCAAATTTTGAACAATAGATGCTACATAGATTGCACAAATCGCTCAATAATGCAAGCCATCATTGTCTTATATAAAATCCAAAACACCAATACAAACCTTGACTTTGAATAGCGATTGCTAAGTCTTCTAAAATCTTATGGTAACAAGCTAAATGCCAATAAAACCTCCTTCAAGCTGGCTATCCAATCCTAATTGCCGATCTTTGAATGTTCTGAACATTTGCCTTCAGTAGTCATTTACGTGGCTGAAGGTTTGATTTCGACCCTGTCTCATATCCGGTCACCCCCTGGGTATTGATCTAACTTATTTTAAGGGTTTTTAAACTTAATCCTATCTTCAACTCAACCTTGGTATCTACCATACTAACTTTTTACTTCTATTATCCTATTTTTATTAACTTATGGCTTTTTTAAAAGCCGTGAACTAGTTTCTACAATCTAGAAGAAAATTTTAATAACTAACTTTTATCTTTTAGTTATTAGAGCAAGAATTAATCTAAGAGGCTTCTATAAATCTTTTTTTAAGTACCTTAAGTTTCTAATAATCCTTTATAATTAAGTATTAAGTAGAATTTATCCTTATTTATACTTTTCACTATATAAACGTGTTACAATACAACTACGTCCATGATGAAGTATGTTGTCATGTGACATGATTTTTAATTTGAGAATATATTTGGTACCTAGCTATAGAGAATTTACTTATAACTTATTGGCTGAGCTCTAATAAATTTTTTGTCTTTAATAAGAAAGACAAATAAATATAATAATATTAAAAAATATATTATATTTATAAAAATCTCTTATATTTAAGGAGGTTTATACATAAAGATTTTTTGTGGCATCTAAAAAATCCTTAACACCCTTTTCTATGTCAAATCATAACTAGTCAATTGTTAGTAAGTTCTAAGAAAATCCATAATTTCTTTCAAAGCCTCATTTTTATATCAAAATTTTATTATAGCTCCATATATCTATCTTTTTATCTCTATAAAGTCTTGGCTCCCAAAAAACCTCTTTAGCTTGCACAAAATGCTCAAATTGTAATAAAACCTTCCAATATCTTATTCATTTACAAAAGATTGATTTTTTCTTAAATTTTAGGGTCCAATAACTCTTGATTCAGCTATTCAATTCTTGTCAAATTTCTTAAAAGTATAACTTATGTCCTTAAGCTTCACCACACAAAAAATCAGGTATAGATTCACTTTTGATTGTTTGATATCTCAAAAATCTTAACGGATGCTTAAAATCTTAGTTTATAGATACATGAGTACTATTTTCTTCATATTTCAAAAATTCAATATTTTAATGCCATAAGTTTTTTGAATATAGCTTTGAAACATGATAATACATACTCATGAAAATTTTGAATCAAAATTTTTGTCAAATTGCTTAAGATATAGCTCAAAATACAACCACTATTTAAGCAGGTTAATTATGGCCCTTTGAGTGCAAGTGCTGACTTTAACTCCAAATATCTCCTTCATTCTAGCTTAGATTTTATTGAGATGTATATGTAAAGTATTTTCAAGAAAGTGTTCTCTTCAGCCCTAATTATTGTTCTTTTATTGCTTTTTGTACACGTGAGTTATAATCCAAAGAGCAATAATATATAGAAAATCAACATCTTGATTTTGAGCATCTATATCTCTTTCATAAAAACTCCAAACCACTCAATTTTTGCACTAAAACCATAGCCAAAAATATAAACTTGCTGATCCTAATCTTTGATGTGTGAATTCCTTCAAAAAAAAATCCTAATCCTTCAAAAAAAATCCAAAAATTTCTTTCTAATTCTTTTTCTAATAAGATTTACATAGTATGTGTCTTAAACATCAAATAAAAGAAATAAAATAAGATTTCAAGGATCACCAATGTTTAATAAAGATGACTCAAAATATATAAAAGTTATTATTAGTATAAAATAAACCTCAAAATTTATTATCTAAAAAAAAAGAAGTTGTGCCATTCTTAATAGTAGCTCTTTTAAAAATATTTTTTTAAAATAATAATCTAATCATATTTTGTAATCAACTAAAATCCACTAATATGGCTTTCATTTAGTTGTGCAATAAATTATATATATGTATATATATATATATATATATTTATATACATATTATTTTTAGATGGTAGCTAAATCACAACACAATAACATCAAGTGCATTAGAAGAAGAATCGACAAGTTTGGTTTATCACACATTAAAAAGGCAACTAGAGAGTATGAAATTTCTATAGAAATTGCAATTGAGTTAGATAAATTTTTTGGATCACAATCTTAATAATACTAACTTTTTAGAACTATAACTTTGCATTGCTATAAATTTTGATATTGGATGGAAACTTAAAGTCAAAGTTAACAATCTAATAATCAATATTAAAAAATCAATTTTTATTGATTATTTAAATCTACCTATAAGATGTTGGTTTTATATAGGCATCAATTATTGGATTAAAAAATACACAATATTAATTAATTCTAAAGTCCAGCAAAAATCTAATATGAATAAAAGAGGTCCTAAAGCAATTGTGTAGAATTCTAGTTCCAAGATTTCAATAAGCAATTTAATTAACATTACATATAAGAACTTGACAAATTCTTAGATTATACTTGCTGCTAATATTATTGATTTTGATGGATTTATTATTATTTAATACAAATATAGGATGGCCAAACAAAGTATGAACAGATCATTGCACAAATCAAATCCAATGTTTGAGGATTGAAGCTGGAAGCAACACAAGCTGCTAAGATAGTACTACTAAATATTATAGATATTTCTAATGGTAGTAAAAAATCAGACAGTAGCTTAGAATTGAGAATGGAAGAGCAAGTATCTATGATAAAAATCACACATACTACCACCAATAGAAATTACAAATAAAAGATTCTAGTTTCAAATCTAATCTCACCAATTTAATATCAAATTAATTGGTAACAAAGAAATTATTAATACAATGGATGAGTTTGGAATTTTTTCACCGATGAACTCTATGAAATCTTCTAATGACTAGACCTTAGTATTGCAATCAAGACTAGGGCAGATTGAATCAACAAAGTAAAGATGAAAAATATTGTAGCTATAAAAGAGGAACAAGTGAATTGAAGTCGTAATTTAATCATCAGTAAGAAATAAAATTCAAATGCAAGAATATAGAAAAACAAGATGGCAATGAAATTGATTCAGCAAGGTGACAATATAGTATTTATTCACAAAAATTCAAAAATAGCAGTGTTACAACAAAAGCTAATTTTTAATCTACTCCACCAAAGTAATCAACTCTCTATTTTGATTTTGAATATGGTGAGACTGTTTTAGACCTTCTTGTGTGAGATCTAATTTATGACTTGTTTATGTTGGTAGAAGACTATGTAAGATCTCTGAAAGAAAGCAAAACCTCCTAAACTGCATGCCAATTTAAGACCATGATTTATATCTCTCTACTTTTTTTTGTTGATTAATGATGATCCATGGCCCTTATTGGATAATACATAAGATTTGTGTGAGCACCTCAGATTCATATTGATTCAACACCTCATATAAATACTTGATGTAAAATGTGAATCTTTCAATCTATTACTGTGAGGATAAATTTAACTTCTTAATCCAAATTATAAGATGGCCTTACTTAAGAGTTATTTCTAATTAAGTGAAGGAAACAAATATCAAGAACAAAAAAAGAAAAAATATAAAACAAGTGAAATAAATGATAACAAGTAAGTATACAATTTAAAATTAGGTCATAATTTTTTTATTATATTTTTATTTAATTAAAAAAATATAAAATATAAAAAATATATTTTTAGATATATATATATATATATATATATATATTATCTTTCCAATGATATAAAAAATATATAAATTTGAGTTATTATGAATAAATTATGATAGTCTAAAATTAAAAGATAAATAATAAAAAAATTAAGTGAGAAATTTTTACCTTAAGGATAATTTGCTTAAGAAATTAAGGATTTGAATCTCACCAAGGCTCATAAATAATATATAAGGGTGTCCTAGAGAGGCTATGAGGCCTTAGTCTTATCCTCCTACCTACATCCAAGGTGCCACAATCCATATGGAACTTGAACACCTTCTTTCTTACAAAGACTATACTAGCTTTTGATCCTCCTATTTTCTACTAGTAGAACTCATTTTTTTTGCATTTTTGACTACACCATGGTTTTTAAAAACACCCAATTAGCTTAAGAACCTTGTAGGGCCTTCAAATCTTGCTCTATTTCTTCATAATGCCTCTTAAGATAATAAAACTCATTTTTATCAAAGTCTTCAAAATTGTTCTAAAACTTCCTAAAATTTTCTAAATAAATTTTAAATAAATTTTAAATTTTTTTATAATATTTTTAAAATAATAATATCAATTAAAAACTATTTTATTTTATCTTGGTAATTTTTATAATAATAAAATTAATTTAAATCAACTAAAAATCTTATTTTTTATATAAATAATTAAAAGGACATGAGGTTTATTTCTCATGCTTCTTCTACCTACTAAGTAACATTTCTATGTTTTTAATAAGTGGTACATGGAGATAGAAGGCCAATGTAGATATTGGTCTCAATGACTAAATACTAATTTTTACATTTAAAAGAAAATACTAAATCAATTAAGATAATTACCTTCTAAATGTATTCTTTTATCCAAAAATAACTAATAAGTTAATTTGATGACTCACACATAGCAACCATTTGGAATGACTTGCAAAGGAAAAGAACCTAGAACTGACCTCTTGGAATACTATTGAATAAATAGAGGAATTTTCTACCAAAGTTTTACTAACTATCCAAGACAAAAATGAGTGAATTCTTATTAATTTGAAGGAACTAAAATAGGTTTTGTTCCATAGAATTAAAGAAAGAAGCAAGAAAAAATTAAATCTAATTTAAGAACTTATGATTATAGAAAAAAAAATCAAAGTTTAAAATAGAAAAATAGAAAAAATAAAAAAATAAAAAGATAATATCCTGAGATTTTTTTCAATATGAGAGGATTTTAGTATCAATCTTCTATAGCCTATATATCTATTAGGTGTCAAGGTTGGTCTTTTCTTGTATTAATACTAGCTCATTGAGATAGCCCATTTTTTCCAACCGGATTCAAACCTGTGATGCTTCAATAACAACCTCTCTTATGACCAACACTTTGACTTTCCTTGGATGTTTATTAGATACAAAATCACAAATTCCAATACTCTAAATTATTATTATTATTATTATTATTTTATTTTATAGCCTTTGATAAATATGAATATAAAAATAAGATATATTTTTTTGATATGTAATACAAATCACTCTCTATATTCCTTACATCTATTTCTTAAAGTTTTAGTAGGAAAATCTTTTCCATTTAATGTTTGTAATCAAATTAAATTATTTGCAAAGATTTCTTTAGCTATATAAGGGCTCAACCATAAGGCATCAAAATTTCTTGGAAAATCAAATTTCCTAGCATATTGTAAAAAGACCAACATTCCAACTTTAAAAGTTCTGATCTTATGTCATTCGATAAAAGAAATTATTCTTCTTCTTTATATAGCCTTTGTATATTGAATACTTCATGTTCTAGCTTCATCTAAATCTTTTAGATGTTCCAAATTATCCTTCAAAGATTTTTGTAATTGATAATCTTTCTATTAAGGTAATTCAAAGAGAAGAGATTTCAAATTCAATTAGTAAAATGGCTTCTATACCATAAACCAAGGAAAATAGAGTGGCTTGAGTGGTCATCTTAAATGTAGTCTTATAAGTCTACAAAGCTATAGGAAGCTTTATATCTTAATTCTATTTAGAAGTTATTATGGTTTTTTAAGGATATTGACTAAGATTTGATTCACCCTCTCTATATGTCTATTGATTTGAAAGTGATAAAGAGTAGTCTTTTTATAATTAATTTTAAACCATGAGATCAAGTCTTTTATCACTTTATTCAAAAAATACTTGTTCCTATTATTAATTAGGATTTTTAAATATCTAAATTTAGTGATAATTTGCTCATAAAAGAACTTGGCTACTTGTTTAGTATTATTGGTCTTAATTGCCTTTGCCTCAGTCCACTTGGTAAGGTACTTAGTTGCTACTATTATATACTTCATTCCATTGGTAGAATTGGGATGAACTTCTCCAATATAATCTATTCTCTATTTTTCAAATAGAATTAAAAATAAGAAAATATAGAAGGATAAGCTCATTCAGAGGTTATTTTCAGCCTTAAGACCATTAAAAGTTTGTTTAAATTATAAAGGTGGAATGACATTGCCTTCTTCTATTAAGTTATCTAAATCATAAATTTTAGTGCCATCAAAGTTTACTCTAAGGGTATCTTTACAATTAATATCATTTGTTAAGGTTGTTAAATCTACTTCTTCTTTATGGTTTTATTAAATGGCAAAATCATTTATAAAATTAATACTTATGGCCTCATCTACACTTGAAGCACGGTGATTTTTCAACCATTGAGTGAATCCTCCATTATCTTTCCAATCATATAGTCCAGGGCCCATACATCCTACTAGAGTTTATTGGACCATATTTGAGTGAATTCCCTTCTTTTCTACCAAATCAACAAACCTAACATTTTTTTTGAATTCTTTTTGTGATTGTGGATTTAAAATCTCATTTTTTGAAGAGTAAAATGAGATTTTGGTTGAAAACAATCTTTGAAATTGAATAATAATTTTAATTAGATTTTTCAATGGCCTATAGATGATATGGGACTTTTTACCTCTCCAATTAATTTTTGTATTAATTATCTTTAATTAGAGTCTATCTACAAGTAATAGATATGAATTTTTGCTAAGATGCATGTGAATCACATAAAAAGTAAAGAAGTATTCTTCCCCTCCCGTCATCATTCTATAACCACTAATTTGTCTCAAAGGTGTGTCTTGGCTTTGATTAGCTATATTAATCACAAAAGAAAAAAGGCCAATGATACTAAATCATAATTTTTTTATAGTTCTCATTGGCATAATATTTCAATCATTACTCCCATCTATAATAGTATGGGATATGATTTTATCTATTATAGATATCTCCAACTCAATTGCCTTTTCTTTTTGTACCATTTGAATTGATCTAACATAAGTTGGGATTTTTACTTTAGATTTTTGTCATATTTAATTAAAAAGGCTTATTTTAAATCTCCTTCTTATCAGTGGAGAAACCTCCAATAATTGAGCAATTGTAATATGTGCCTTAATTTTTTTCAAATTTTTCCATAAATCATATGACTTGATCTGATTTTTGTTTTTAAATGGAATTGATGGATTAAATTTAAGGTCAAGAACTTTAGGTCTTTTCTACTCTTCTTTAGAAGAATTTTTTTTTTTATTTTGATATTTTCTTTTAAGATCCTTAGTAATCTACTTGGTTTGAAATGAAGGACTTAAAATAATTCTTTAGAATTTTTAATATTAGCCATTGCCTCCATTGTGGCTTCATTTAAATTTGAAAAGTGAAGAAAATCTTTTGAACTATTTTCACTATCAATTGAAGTAGGAGGAAGAGAGTTAGAATACCTACACCTTGTCATAACTACCAAGGCTAGCATCATATGTAGTATTTGTATCTTGGATTAGAGCAATTTGTACATAATCAAGTTTGACTCAAGAAATACATGCTGAATTATTAGAGAAGAGGTAGAAGCTTGTTCTTCAATCATTCCATCGTTGATCTAGTTGATCAACCTTATATCTTAAGAGCCTTGACCACCATGTTGTTGACCATATTAAAAATGACCACTATTTAAGGAGATAAATTCTTACTAAATATTCAAATTTAAAGGAAGATGTTGGATTTGATGGTTATTATTATAGTCATAGAACAGATTTTGGGATTTTACAATATTGTAGAAACTTTGATTTCTTGCTCCCTTCAAATGATTTTTAGCTTGTTGATGATAATTTTCTTGTGAAAACATCAAAAGAACTATCTTGTTAGTTTTTTTCACATATATTTGTAAGGTGGTTTCTTCCAAAATTTCTATAAAAAATTCTATTTTCTATCCAACAACTACCAAGTAGGTGTCTTTTGCTAGAAAGGTAATGTACTTCTTGTCTTTATCTTGGTTGATTTTTAAAACCTTGATTAAGATAATCGTAGCTTTGTAGGTGAGAACTAGACCCTACATGGAATTGGTGTTTATAAGGGAGAATATAAGATTTTTGCCATCTAAGATTCTATTGATAATCTTGTGGAGTGGAGCAAAATTGACCACTGTGCCCTGATTGGCTACATTGAGTGCACCACAATCTTGAATTGTACCTACCTCATTCTATAGGTAGTAGAGCTTGGTTGGAACTTTGACTTTTAATTAATAAAACCATTTGTTCTTGTATTGCTTACATTCCTTGTATTTATTGTACAAGCTCATTTTAAAATTTTTTTGGCTTTGAAGGACTTTATCTTTGAATTCTTCTTTCTACCTATTTCTATCCTTTAGATATGTCAATTCTAAGAGGTTAGATAGTAGTCTAACCTCTAAAGATATAGGATAATGGTTTATAGGTTGGAATTATTTTTTCACAATTCCATAAGGATATCCTTGACACTTATCTACATTTTAGACATAGATTGGTATAAAACTTAGAATTCTATGGTTTTCCTTCCTCCATACTATTTTTTGTTGTTTGTCAATATCTTCAATCACTTGTACTATCTTTTTTGCATTTTTTAAGCTCTTTGGCCTTCTTTTAAAGATTTCTCTAATTGTAGCCTCTTTGTTGAATCTTTGGATAAAAAAATAGATGAGAATGTCGTCTGTAAAAAAAATTCATACAAATCGGATTACTATTAGTTCAAATTGCTGAATATATTTGATAATCTCCTTCCTTTTTCCTTGTTTCAAAGAAAAAAGGACCATGAGGGCATTACTTTGTCCCACTTTTGGTCTAAACTTCTCTAAAAATGCTCTCATAAATATGTCTCAACTTTTAAAGGTTTAAAAGAGATGGTTTCTATACCATTCATAAGCTCCATTCTTTAACATACTCAAAAATCATATGAAATAATATCCAAGATTAGTTATCAAACATGTTATGAGAAGTTCTATGAATCTCTTTACGTGTGTTATTGGGTCGTCATTCCTAGTTTCTTAAAACATAAGAAGGTTGTATAGCATGGATGTTACTTGTAATCTTTTTGAAATTGCAATGGACAAATCTCTTGAGTGAATCAAGGGATTTATGAATATAGTATTTGAAGAGGCTTTCTTTTTACAATCCATTGAAGAGAGACTAAGTCTTGACTCTTTTTCTTGTTTTATTTCTATAAAAAAATTTAAAAATTTTAAGTCCAATCTATTTTTTTTTTTTTTTTTTTTTTTTTTCTTTTTATTACTTGGTTAGGGCTTAGTTCCAACAGATTGGCTACAAATATGTCTTGTGACATTATAGGTATGTCTTGTTGGTCCAACCATTAGACCTCAATTCTTCTAAATTTTGAAGTAAAATTTTTTCAGGACTTTTTTGAATTTTCTATAGGTGGAATTAGTTTAGGTTGTCTAGATCTAGTGGAATAATGCATCTAATATGACTATAGATAAAATGTTCACTTAGATTTATAACATTAATATACTAATTTTTATAAAATTAATTTAAAATATTTTGGCTATTCACCTCCAATCCACTTAAGATATCTTCTAACAAAGAAAGGAAATAAAACAAAAGTAATTAAAGAGGGAATGATTGCTTAAGTATCACTTCAAGTAATATTTTTTTCAATTTTATTTATTATATAATATGACCATGTGTAGGAGTGATCTTAATCAATAATAATATGATTTTTTTTTATTATTTTTTTTTATTTTTTTTATATATTAGGATAATAGGAAGCCCAAGTTTTTTTTTTTTTTTTTTTTTTTTTTTTTTCTTATATATATATATATATATATATATATATATAAATTTCTTCACACAAAATTTTTATATAAATTTTCCATTACAATGATTAATAACAAAGATTACATTACAAAAAAGGTTCTTTGCAATCAATTCACACCATTTTGAAGAAGAATTCACCTTGTTGCATCTCCAACCAACCTAACACTTGTTACCAAAGGTCAATAAATATATGATATCTTCCTAATTAATATGAGATAAATATTTTAAGTAAGACTTAGGATTTAAAACTAATGGATTAAAGGTTCTATCTATTTCCTACACTCATATTTATAAGAGAGATTAGAAACTTACATCTCTTGCATCTTCTTTTCAAATTCTACCCTCCAATTTCTAGCTCTTGCTCCTTGCTTTTATATGTATCTATTAAATTTAAAAGAATTAAAATAAATTAATAAGAACTAGGGAACTTACTTGAAACTTAGCTTCTTAGTACCACTTCTTATTTTGTGCTCCTTATTATTCAATCTACAATTTGTATTAGTTTAATGAAATTAAAATTCAACCAAATTGCTTAATGGAGGGCTTATCTTAGAAGTATGGCGTCTTGAATAATTATTCTTTTTTTATTTTTTATTTGTTTTTATTTTTTTAATAGAATAATTTATCTAATTTAATATTGGAGGATCTTTTCTATCCCACACCTATAAAGAGAAGGAATATGGTAGGTGGAGAAGGTGATTAAATCCCTCTACTATTAAAAAAAGCTGCCCACAAAAAGATTTACAAGTAAATAATAAAAGATTGCTTATTTGATTAAACAATCCTTTATCTTCGATGAAAAGATGGAATATGAAAGGTGGAGATGATGATCAAATTCCTCAACCACTAGAGAAGGGCCTTCAACTAAAAAATTATGAGGGAAGTGATGAAATCTTTGAAGATGAGCTCCACCTGTCAATAATATTTTGCCTAAGATAGCAACCCTTTTCTATTTCAAAAATCACCACAAATTGAGTATTAATACAATTTCAATGAAAATTATACCACTTCAAGCTTAACTTTCAAATATTTCTATTTTACAATAATTCAATTGAAAATAGTCAATGAGCACTATAAAATACCTTTTCATATAAAGAATATATAAAATTATTAAGATAGTAAATCCCCTTCTAATTAAAAACTCACCAAAAATTCAATTTGATCCAAATCAAATGCATAATAGCTTTTTTAAAAGCCAACATTAAGATATACAACTTTACAAAATTTCAAAGTCAAATAACAAATACATAAAAATTGATTGATGAAAATCCAAGAACAAATCACTTTCTATTTAACAATGGATTTTTTTTTTTTTTTTTTTTTTTTTTTTTGACTGTAAATGATAAAAGATTTATTTACAACAATAATAAAGAAATATAGAAGACTCACCAATGATGGAGAATAAAGTTGAAATATTCACTCAATAAATCCATATAAAAGGTCAATCACCAATAACTAACTTCACATTTACCTACATAACTAGAAGCACCACCTTTCAACAAATGCACAAAAATGTGAGGATAAATTTTTATCCTTCAATCTAAATTACAAGATGGCCTCACTTAAGAATTGATTGTAATTAATGATATGAAATGAAGGAAGCAAATAGCAAGAACAAAAAAAAAAAAAAAAAAAAAAAAAATAAAATAAATAAAATAAATGGTAATAAATAAGTATATAATCTAAAATTAGATTACAATCTATTTACTATATTTTTATTTAATAAAAAATAAAAATAAAAATAAAAAATAAAAATAAAAAATATATTTTAAAATAAATAATTTTTTTTATCTTTCCAATGATGTAAAAAAATATATAAATCTAAGTTATTATGAATAAGTTATGATAGTCTAAAGTTAGAAGATAAATAATAAAAAAATTAAGTGAGAAATTTTTACCTCAAGGATAACTTGCTTAAGAGATCAAGGATTTGAATCTCACCAAGGCTCATAAGTAGTGTATAAGAGTATTCTACAGAGGCCATGAGGCCTTAGTCTTATCCTCCTACCTACATCCAAGGTGCCACACTCTATATAGGACTTGTACACCTTCCTTCCTACAAAGATTATACTATCTACTGGTCGTCCTATTTTCTACTAGTAGAATTCATTTTTTTACATTTTTGACTTCACCATAGTGTTCAAAAACACCCAATTAGCTTAAGAACCCTATATGGCCTTCAAATCTTGCTCTATTTCTTCATAATGCCTCTTAAGATAATAAAACTCATTTTTATCAAAATCTTCAAAATTGTTCTAAAATTCCTAAAAATTTCTAAATAAATTCTAAATTAATTTTTAAAATTTCTATAATACTTTTAAAATAATAATATCAATTAAAAACTATTTTATTCTATCTTGGTAATTTTTATAATAATAAAATCAATTTAAATCAACTAAAAATCTTATTTTTTATATAAATAATTAAAAGGACATGAGATTTATTTCTCATGCTTCTTCTACCTACTAAGTAACATTTCTAATAAGTGGTACATGGAGATAGAAGGCCAATGTAGATATTGGTCTCAATGACTAAATACTAATTTTTACATTTAAAAGAAAATACTAAATCAATTAAGATAATTACCTTCAAGACTTACTAAGATTCTATTTCTTTTTCTTTAATAATATTTTCCTTCATTTAGCATCTTCTAAATACATCTTTACTTCATAATTATAATTTTTGGCCCTTTAAATATATTCTTTTGTCCTAAAATAATTAATGAGTCAATTTGATGACTCGCAGTTGTACTTGAGTTAAAGCTTATTTACATAGGATTAGTCTTTGAAGCTCATTGTAAACTACAGATTAGATAACAACCAACTTTAGATAATTATATCTTAAAATAAAATATTATTAAAATAAAATCTATGATTCTTAATTCAAGAGAGATATTCCATAATAGCAAGATATGGATGAAATGTGAGCCAATGAATCAATTTGTACTAATGAGAGCAACTTTTATGGACTATACTAATATATAAGAGGTACGACTAGAATAATATCAAAGAACTTAGGATTTTATATTTAAGAAAAATATAGATATTAAAAAAGATAATTATCAATTAATAGAAAATTTAAAAGAATCTCCTATTTCTACCTATGATTACATTCAATCCATATTTCTATGCAGCAAGGTTCAATTAGAGATAATATAAAGACCAACTCATATTCCAATAGTAATGTCAAAATTAAAAGTCCACAATATTGTCAAATAAAGTAAAAGGCTTGAATCTTACTCTCCAAAAAAAAAAGATGTATTCTTTAAATTATATTATAATATGGGTGAAAGAGCTAGATCACATCTTTATAGATAAGCTAATATTCTTTTAAACCATGGTTTTGAATTCAATTTTATTAATATTGATCAATGAAGATAAATAATATTATAAGTAATTTTAGAGCTTTTTCTCCTCTAAGTTTTCTAAGCTTAAGAAGATAGAAGGGACAATATTTATACTGTCAAGATTGAAAATAATCCTTATCACTTAGACAAAAATTAGCAATTGAAGAGATATTATGATATTCTCCTATTTCTAATAATTTCTGAAGTTAAAAAATTTATCTTATAATGTGAGGGATCTCAATAACCCCTTTAAGATCTTAAAATTATAAAATTATATTTAAAATATTTATATAAAATATAATAATATTTTTTTTCTAAAAATATAAATTATATGGATTTAGGAGTTAAAAGTTGCACAATTCTTTGTAATCTAATGCAAGATTTTATATTTTAGAAGTAGGCTTTGGATAGGTGAATAATCATAATAATGCAAGAAGAAAGGAAATATTACAAAAACACCACTCAAGTAAAATAAGACTCTAAAAGTTCAATGAATTCAAATAGAAAAGATTCACTTTATATTACAAGCAAAGAGTTACAACAAGGTACAAGAATAAGACCAAAAGATCCAAGCTGAGCCATAAAGATTGCAATGTTGAGATTAAAAATCCCCTCAACTTGGACTTCTATATATATTAAGTGCAAAGAAGCATCTTGAGGAGTTTTGTTAATGCTTATAGGTGAAGCAAGCCTAAGATCTTTTTTTAAAAACTTCCTAAAATATCTAAGTTTCTAAGAACCTTCTATGACTATCTAAGATTCTTTAGAACCTTCTAAAATCTTTTAAAACCTTCTTAGAACCTATTAAGAATTACTAGGATCTTCTCAAAACCATCAAGAATCTTCTAAAACTATCTAAGATCAAATAAAATTTTATTCCATTATAAGTCTATTACATCACCTCCTTCTTTAGCTTTGAATTTTACAAAGAAGAATAGAATCAAAATTGATTAAAGGTGAAGAAAGTCAAAGATGTGTTCTATGATATTTGCCATATATTCAAATTATTGTTTATGAGTAAAAAGATTCATCAATCTTTGTAACCAATAATAATAACCAATGCCTTCTATTATAAACAAAGTTTGAATTTCTATGTCTTCAATGCAAAAATGTCCTTTAAAATTGCTTCAAATCATTCTTCATGGATAGGTTCTACTTTGACAATGATTGCTACAAAGCAGCTGCTAGGTATACTTTGGTGTCTTTTTGGTTCAAGTAGTTCTTCATCTCAAGATTGATGGCATATAATATTCAATTGAAATAGCCTAATTGGCATGGTATTATGCTTTTAATTATCCATATCTAACTATGTAAGCTAAATCAAAGATATATTGCAATCCTAAGATAAAATGGAACTACTTTTAGATTTATTAGTTTATATATAGATGAAGATTGAATTTTAAAACTTTTGAAACTTCTTCTATTTCATTTATAAAAAAAATTTAAAGTCTAGAATGCAACATATTTGGATATGCCAAATAAAAGTATGTATTTTTATGCTTGATCTAAAAGAATATTGTTGATAAAATTCATGTTTCTTTTGTAATACATTGACTAAATTTGAAATTGGCTCTCATGTGCACTTATTAATGTTGTAACTACGTCAATGCACAAAGTATTCCAACTATCTTTGTCTCAACTCCAAATCAAATACTTCTTCCACTTCAAATTCTTCATGGCTATCTACTTCAATATAAGGCAATAGTAATTATATTCTTCCTAATATGTTTGATTTTATATAAGATTCTAAAAAAAAGGTGTAAAAAGTAGGATGTACCTTCATAACTATTAATAATTTTAATTGATAAGCAACAAAGTTAATTTGTTTTTGAATGGAAAATGGTTCTAATCTTTGGTAGTCTAACTTGTGAGAATTGAATA
Organism: Physcomitrellopsis africana; assembly: GCA_036785485.1. Lineage (NCBI taxonomy): Eukaryota > Viridiplantae > Streptophyta > Bryopsida > Funariales > Funariaceae > Physcomitrellopsis > Physcomitrellopsis africana. The sequence goes on from JAWRVF010000028.1 coordinate 1,165,665, forward strand.
ACTTTTATAGTATATCAAAGCAACCATATTTTATTGCCAATTTGAAATGAAGGTTGTTCCTTCCTCTTTGTGTCAATTCACTCTTTCAAGTGTACTTGAGTTTCTTCTAAGTGAAGTTTTATAATAGCTTAGATATCAACTATTTGGCTTATAAAGTCATTTGCCACTAGGTTTTTAGATCTATCAAAAGATAATATATTTAATTTTAGATGACAGCCATGATTGGAATAAAATAAAGTCTATTGAATTGATGCATGAATTGTATTACTATAGGCAAACTTGGCTACAAATAAGTAAAATGTCCAATTATTTTATTGATAATTAATGATATATTTTAAATACTATTCTAAGATTTGATTGATTAGTTTTATTTAGCCATTGATTTGTGAATTAAATATTGAAGAAAGATTGATGTCTATTTAAAAAAATTCATAAGTGATTTCCAAAATTTAGACACAAATTGCAATCCTTAATCTAATATAATATCATCTGATAATCTATGATATTGATAGATATTATCAATAAAGAATTTGGTTATTTTTTCACCAATAATGGTCTTTTTGTAAAAAAAAAATGTGCTATCTTGATAAATCAATTGATAATTATATATATAATATTAAAAGAATTTGATGGTAAAAAATCTACAATAAAGTCTATAGAAATAGAAGACCATGGTTGTTTTGGAATTAGTAGCAGTTGAAAAAATCCATATAGGTGATGTCAAAGATTTTTTGATCTAAAACATGTGTTATAAAAGAAGACAAATTTCTTGACAACTTTTCACATTTGATGCCACTAAAAATCTTTAAAAATAAATTTTAATGTCTTGTTGAATCCAAAAATGTCTTGCAACAAAAAAAATCATGATATGTTTGAAGAATACAAAGGCATAATGGCACTTCAAGGATACACAAATATTTTTTAAAGTAAAAAAAAAAAAAAAAAAATCTTTAAACTTAAACTTATTCAAATCATTAGAGATATTGTTGGAACAATATTTAACATCAAAAATAAGAAGGTTTGTATTTAAGGTTGTATAAATCTAATCAAAAAATAAAAAAATCCATTGGAATTGATACAACAATTTTTTAAATACAAAATTTCTTGAGTTTCAAGAGTGTTGTCCGTTTCTAATCATATGTTGCTTCTTCTTCTTTTGGCACAAGATATAATTGTCATAATAAAGCATTTGACAATCCTTATTGCTTCCCAGATTGATATGTGATGTTAAAATTAAAATAAGATAGAGATATACTCCAATAAGCTTAACGATAATTTAAAATACAAGCCAAAATAAAATACTTAAGGTTCTTATAATCTATATACATAGTCATTAAATATGAAGTATTTTTAAATAAATGGTACTATTCTTAGAAAAAATCCACAATAGAAAGAAGTTCCTTATTATAAATTACATAATTAATCTCTAATTTTAAGAATTTTTTAGAATAGAATATAATTGGATGTAGTCTCTCCTCTCTTTGAAGTTATAATAAGATTACTTTTAATACAAAATTCAAGTCATAGATTTCTATAAAATAAAAAAAAATAAAAAAAAACTTTTAAAAAATCTAGGTGAATCAAGATAAGGATTGTGGCGAATGTTATCTTCAAGCATATAAAGGCTTTATCAACTTTTGATCCCTATTTGAGTTTATCCTTGCATGTCAATTATATAAGCAAAGCGGCTATTTAAGAATAATTATTGATAAAGATCCTAAAGAAGTTTGTAAATCTAAAAAAACATTAAATATCATGTATCAATTTTAAACTTGTCCAATTGCTAAAGGTCTTAATCTTCTTTAGATCTATTATTAAGCCTTCATTTAAGATAATATAATCAAAGAATTTTACTTAAGATTCATGAAATATGTATTTTTTTAATTTGGTATATAGTCTAATATCTTGTAATATTTATAAGATAAGATGGACATATTATTTATATTCTCTTAGAATCTTGGAATAAATCAAGATGTTGTCCAAATAATATATAATAAAGTCATTAAAGAATTCACAAAATACATCATTCATCAAATGTTGGAAAATAATTGATATATTTGTAAGGCCAAAAGGCATGACATTGTATTCAAAGTGTCTATATCTTGTACAAAAAGAGGTCTTCCATTCATCCCCTATTTTGATGTATACTAGATTATAAGCTTTGTAGAGATTTATTTTGATGTAGATCTTAGTTTTACCTAATTAGTCAAGGAGTCTAAATATCAATGGCAAAAGATAATAAATTTTTATTATCACTTTATTGAGACCATAGTAATTAATGCATATCTTTAGAGATCCATTTCTTTTCTTCACAAAGAATATAGGTGTATCAATAGGAAATTTTGAATGTCAAATAAAGTTTTTTGCTAAATTCTTATCAATATATTCTCTCAATGCTGTAAGCTTGTTCTGTGATAAATTATAAATTGGACCAAAAGATGGTTGTGCATCATCTTAAAAATCAATAATACAATCATATGAACAATATTCTAGCAAGGTTTTTTCATTCTTCTTTTCAAATATATGGTAAAAATTTCCATATTCTTTTAAAAAGGTTGTTGGAATATTTGCCACTTTAGATGTTAGAATTGCATAAACAATAAAAAGAGTGATCTTTTTGGTTGCTCTCATAAAAGCTTTGTAGCTCTAATAAAATAAAAGTTTATATATTTAGATCTATAAAATATGTGATATTTTTTATTAGATTTAGTAATAGTAAGTGTCAAGGATGCAAGATAGCAGGTTAGCCAAGAATCAAAGAGAAGAAATCAAAACCAGAATAACTTCAAAAATAAAGAATTAGATGGACAGGAATAAGAACTAGATCAAGAATAAAAAACTGGAATAATATCAAAAACAAGGCAACACTCTAGATTGCTCCAAGACTTGTGTTGGCAAGACTGAGGTGCTCCTCAATCTTGCCTCTTATTTATACTATGAAGCCTTATGTCCTATTGGAGCTTCTAAGAGTATCTTAGAATATTTAAAAAGCTTGAGGAAGATTTGGAAAGACTCTAAAAAGTCTACGGGAGGTCTTGGAAGGTTGAAGAAGATTTTAGAGGGTCCTAAAAATATCTTAGAATATTTTAGAAGATTTTCAAAGACTAAAGAAGATTCTAGAAGATTCTAAAAAGTTATAGAAGATTCTAGAAGACTACAAAAAGTTCTAATAATGGCTTAAAGTATGTCCGTGACATCACCTTCCCTTCTAGCAACAAGTTTCATGAGGAGCCGAAGCAATTTGATGATCAAATCACATGCGTAAAAATTTTAGAATACATTGGAATAGAAAAGCAACATATTATGTCTTTTGTTCGTTGGTTATCAATTCAACAGGTCCTTTGAGATGGCGTTGATGACCTCTAGATATAACCTTTGTTAAATCAACATCCCATCCAAGAATTTGCTCTTCATTGTGACCTTCAAAACATCCTCCAAACATAAATTTTGATCCACTTGGAATAACCCTTCCAACTTCGAGGAGTATTACTAAAGCTCGAGTATTTGAATCAAGATTTTTGTATTGAGGCCGTATCTCTAAAGACTCCAAGCATGGCCTTACTTGATGTTGGGATACTCCTCCTTCATCTTGTCTATATTCTTCAAACCTAGCAGATTGTAAAAGTTGCAATGATTCTCCAACTACCTTGTATAGTAGAAGAATCTTCTGATTCTTGTTCCTACAATTTCCTTGAAACACAAAGAATTGACATGATAACTAATGAGCTTCTAACAAGATCTATTCTATCCTAAGAAAATACAAGTGCAGGTCTTGGCATGGCTCTCATTTTTTTATATTGGTCTTTTGTTGTTGATAGGAAGCGTCATTTAGAAGCCAAGAGATATTATTGTCCATGAAATCTTCAATGACCATTGAATCTAGGTTTTTTAGAATATTATTGATGGAATTGGCGAACCTTCGTAGGTGCATTCTTAAGATTATCTGAGGGTTCTTATGTTCTTTCGCTAACTCCATAGCCCTTCCAATGGATGAAATATTTCAATCGTCCATATCTTATACGTGAATCTAATATTTCATCCACCTCCTATTCAATCTCTTGATTGACTTCAACTAGAGCTCGTGGTGGAATAGTTCTTCCAGCAATATTTGATTTATAATAGATTTGTAAAAGCAAGACATGAAAGATTGGATGAATGTGCATGCTACTTGGTAGTTTGAGATAAAAATTTATTGGATTTATTTAGTGTAGAATTATAAAAGATCCAAGTCTTTGATAGTCTAATTTTTGTGATGGTTGATTTGTTTGTATATTTCGTCAAAGTAACCAGATACAATCTCCTACTTTGAAATTTGGTTGGTTCTTGCGATGAATGTCTGCATAGTCTTTATATTGATCTTGAGCTATTTGTAATTGGAATTCCAATTCTTCATGGATGGTTTTTAAATAAATAGCTTGACTTTCTGCAGCAGGGCTTCCCACATCTTCAATTTGGAATGGATCTGCTCTAAGGTGGTATCCATAGTTTGAAAAGAATGGAATTTGTTTTATTGAAGAATATTTGGAGTTATTATATGCAACCTCAGCCAATGGTAGAAAGTCTGTCTAATCATCTTGTTGATAATTTATATTACAATGAAGATATTGTTCCAAGATCTGATTCACTCGTTCTGTTTGACCGTCAGTTTGAGGATGATAAGCGGATGAGAGGTTGATCTTGACCTTTAAAAGTCAAAATAGTCATCTCCAAAAGTTTGATACAAATTGTGATCCTTGATCTAAAATAATATCAATTGAAAGACTATGTATTCGATAAATATTATCAATAAAAAGCTTGGTTGTTTCTTCCTCAAAAATAATCTTGTTACACGGGATAAAGTATGCCATCTTGGTAAGACCGTCTACTACCACAAAAATTGAATCTTTTCTATTTAAAATTAGGAGGTTTGTAATGAAGTCCATAGATAATGATTGCCATGGGCCCTTAGGAACTGGAAGGGGTTGTAGAAGTCCATATAATTGGTATCTTGAAATCTTTATTCGTGCACAAATTTTGCATGATTGGATGAATTCTTTCACCAATTTCTATATTTAAGGCCACCAATAGTCTCTTGATATCAATTCCAAGGTCTTATTGAAACCAAAGTGTCTAGCTACTGGAAGGTCATGTTGAACTTGAAGAATTTGAAGTCTTGTAGGTCTTGGAGGAACATATAAGAGATTCTTGAAGTATAACAATCCATCTTCAAATTTGAAATTATTATTTTCTTCCACATGTGCATTTTTTAAATGTTGCTGGATGTTCTTTATAAATGGATCTGTCTTCATTGCTTTCTAGATTTTTGTCTTGAGAGTTGTATCTGTATAGATAGATATTGTCAATGTCTTTAATTACAAATTAGACGGCTTCAACATGATTGATTTTTGTTGATCCAATATAATGTCTCCTATTCTTAATGCAAGATATGATCATCAAGAAAGGGCATCTAGTTTTCCTTGAAATTTTCTTAGATGATATATAATTACAAAATCAAATCAAGATAATGACATGCTCCATCGTACTTATCGAAAATTTTGAATTCAAGCACTCATAAAGTATTCCAAATTTTTGTGGTCAGTATATATCATGATTTTGTGTTGAGTCCCTTCCAAAAAATGGTGCCATTCTTCAAAAGTATCAACAATTATCAATAATTCTTTGTTATGGATCTCGTAATTAATCTTTACAGCTGAAAATTTTTGAGAGCGGAATACTACTAGATGTAGTTGACCATCATCACCAATTTGAGAAAGTATAGATCCCAATGCAAAATCTGAGGCATCTATTTTCAGAATGAATGGTTTTGTTGGATCTGTGTAGACAAGTATAAGAGCAGAAGTGAAAGATTCTTTCAGCTTCTTGAATGCTTCTTCAGCCTTATCATGCCAAATAAATTTGTCCTTGCCTGTGAGTCATCTTAATAGAGTTGCAATCTTAGAATAATCTTTTATAAAGATTCTATAGAAATTTACAAATCCTAAGAAATATTGTACATCTCTAATTGATGATGGTTGTTTCTACTCTATAATAGTTTGTATCTTCTTTGGATCCATAGAAATCTCATTTTTTGAAGCAATATATCTCAAAAATTTGACTGATGGTCGGTAGAAAGAGCATTTTTTTAATTTGGCATATAATCTACTTTCTCGTAGTTTTTCTAATATCTTCCGTACATGATATTCATACTCTTCTTCATTCTTAGAAAAGATCAAGATATCGTCCAAATAGATGACTACAAAGTCATCTAAGTATTCTCGTAATATATCATTCATTATATGTTGGAAGACTGCAAGTGCATTTGTAAGTCCAAAAGACAAAACATTGTATTCAAAATGTCCATACCTTGTGCGGAATGCTGTCTTTCATTGATCTCCTTCTTTAATCTTGACTAGGTTGTAGGCACTTCTCAAATTAATCTGTATAAAAATCTTTGTTTGTCCTAATTGTTCCAATAATCCTAAGATTAATGGTAATGGATAGCAATTTTTTATAGTTACCTTGTTTAGACCTCAATAGTCAACACATATACGTAAGGAACCATCCTTCTTTTTCACAAATAATATAGGAGCTCCAGCAGGTGATTTTGAATGTCGAATAAAATTCTTGGCTATGTTTTCATCAATATATTCTCACAAGGCTATAGGCTCCGTTTGTGATAGATTGTAAATTGGACCAAATAGAGGTTGAGCTCCATCTTGTAATTCGATTGCACAATCATAGGAACAATGTTCGGATAATATGCCTGTTTTTTTTCTTTTCAAATGCATCTTCTAAGTCGCGATATTGACTAGGAATTTCCTGCTTTAGTTGCTCCATTGGGTCTTTCATTGGAATAGCATACAATGCAAATGCATCTCCTTTTTTTGCTGCTTGCATAAATGCTTTAGTTTTAAGGAATAGAGCAATACCTCATTTCTTCTTTTGATATGTGGATCTTGAAGAAATCTTCCTTGTACTCCAATCAATATCAGGATTATGTAGCTCAAATCAAAGAAGTCCAATGACAATAGGATTTTTTAGACATCTAATGATGTTGAAAACAATTTGTGATACTTGATCTCTTAGTATCACTTCCAACAGTTGGATTTCTTCGACAAAATCTCTTGATGTAAGGTTTCGTCCATCAATGACTTCAACAGGTACAAGATGGATCTTCTTTACAAGTAGTAGATTGTGCCTGGTTGCAAAATCCTTATCCATAAAGCATACTAAGGTTCCACTATCTAAAAGGACTTTGGCGGAAATTTCTTATTTCAAGGTTCTTATATAAATAGAAAGTATAAAATAAGATGTTGGATCCGGAGGTAAAAAGAGACCTTTTTTTGGTGCTTTAGATTTGGAGGTGTCCAACCACAAGGTCCCTACTGTGGTTGGACGTCTTCATTTTTTGACCTTTCTAATTCAGATATTATACCTCGTGCCTTGAATTCTCTAGACTTATTTGGACAATTTGTTGTCTTGTGATTGGATCTTCTACAATATAGGCATAAATTCTCTTGTCAACGTTTAATCTTTTCCGCTGGTATTAATGGCTTGAATTAAGTCACATTAATCTGCATAGGTTCAAGATATGTTAATGGCTTTTTCAATACTCTTGAAGATGTAGCATTCATACCTCAAAAATTGGATCTTGTTCCATCAAACTTATCAGGCATACTAGCTTTTGGCTCTTTTATGACAACCCTTAGAACTTCTAGAGAAGTTGTGTGCATAGCTTGTCTACCGCTTGTTTCTTTTAATCAAATAATCTCTTGTTGCAAGTTATGAATCTTCCGCTTAGTTTCTTTAGATACTTGATCCATTTGCAATTCTTTTTTTGGGTTGCAAAAAAATGCCATTTCTTCTCGTATCGTATCCAATAGAACTCAAAGATCTGCAAGTGTTGCCACTCTATTCTCTGTTTGTGAGGATGCACCTCCATTAACCTGATCTATTTCTATCTTTAAAAAAAAAAAAATCAATAAGCTGTTAGTATTTTCTATACTAAAAAAAATACTTTTAGATAATTAATTTAGGAGAGGATAATCAGCAATTTCTAAAATATAGTGATATAACTTAAAAAAGGGATAATCCATTTTTTCCAAAGAAAAATCAACTACAACAAGTAAACATATCAATCTAGAGGGGAATAGTCTGTACTCTTTCAAAATACAATAGTATCTTGAAGAGGGGTAATCCACTCTCTATATTACGAGATCTAAGCTTTGATATGATTATGTAAGCAAGTCTTGCCAAATTGTCAAGGATGCAAGATAGCAGGTTAGTCAAGAATCAAAGAGAAGAAATCAGAACCAGAATAACTTCAAAAACAAAGAACTGGATAGACAGGAACAAGAACTAGATCAAGAATAAAAAACTGGATTAATATCAAAAACAAGGCAATACTCTGGATTGCTTTAAGACTTGTGTTGGCAAGACTGAGGTGCTCCTCAGTCTTGCCTCTTATTTATACTATGAGGCTTTATGTCCTATTGGACCTTCTAAGAATATCTTAGAATATTCTAGAAGCTTGAGGAAGATTCGAAAAGACTCTAAAAAGTCTACGGGAGGTCTTGGAAGGTTGAAGAAGATTTTAGAGGATCCTAAGAGTATCTTAGAATATTCTAGAAGCTTTGAAGAAGATTCTAGAATAATTTTAAAGACTAAAGAAGACTCTAAAAGGTTCTAAAAGATTCTAAAAAGCTATAGAAGGTTCTAGAAGACTACTGAAAGTTCTAATAATGGCTTAAAGTATGTCCGTGATAGCAAGTTGTAATATTTTTAAAAAAAATATTTTATGGGATATCCAATATATATGGATGTTATATTTTTTAAGCCAAGAAAGTCTTAAAATATTGGTATTAGATAGAGATTTAATGATATTAAATATAATTTAATTACTATGATTATTTGATGTTATTTTTAATGGCCTAGTTTTATGAATAACATCTCCAAAGGATAAGAATTGACCATCTATGGCTTCTATATAAACGGCCTTTGATTTCTTGACCATAGTAATTTTATAGATTCCTAAAAATTCTAAACCAATAAAGCAAGCAAAGGCTCTTGAATCTATTAAAACAAGGGTTTTGAATTTTTGGACATCCAAACATATTGGTATAGTAAAACAATAAGAAAAATTAGATGATAATATATGACTTTTTTTTAATTTATAGAGTAAAAGAATCTAACTACATTGTCTTTATTGTGGCTGGATCCCCTTATTTTCTTACAAAGCATCTAGTAATGTGGCTGCACTCTTCATTTGATATATATGTCAACATTTTTTGTAGCAATTATTAGCTTTGTGGCTAGGTTCTTTATAATACAAACATAAGTTGTATTCTTTTTGACACTTCTTTTCTTGTTAAAAAAGGGATTTGAAATGAACCACATTAATTTGTATATCTTTTATTTCCAAATATTTGCTTAAGTTGGAAGATGTAGAAGATGTTGAGTAATTGGTATAAATTTGTAGTGCATGCAATAGGCGTTATTTTGCCAATTTTAAAATAATTAGTTATTACACTTAACAACTTAACTAATAGCTTCATTAAGAATTTAAGGATCAGACATAGACAGTAATAGATCCTTTACATCATCTTATAATTTCTAATAAAATTGATTTATCTATGCGTCTTCACCCTAATTGATATCACATATTAATTTCTAAAATGCTAAAGCATAAATATATACAAAATGTGTTTTTTGTCAAAGGACTTGGATTTTAGTTGTGGTGAAACAAATCTTATCATGTTTTCCAAATATTTCCACAAATGCCGCCAAAAATATTTTGAAGTCATACAATATGGAAGAATTTTTTTCAAACAATAGAACAAAGTAAAACAAAGCTTAATCTAAGAACAAGATTTCAACCAGACCAACATGAAATGCTTTCATAGAATATTGTTATGGTTGGAATAAACTAATAAATTACATTTGATTTATAAAGCCACAAAATTTTAAATAAGTTCTATAAAACTTCTTTGAGAGGCTAATTCTTTGTTCTTTTGTTGTTGATATTGAATTGCCATCTTAAAAACATACATCTTCTAGTAAAGTAGATCTTGGTGATGGAATTCCTAAGGTGGCTTGTGATAGTGACTGAGGTGGTTTTGCTCTTTGACCATTATATATGATCATATAAAGTTTTTCATTTTACTTAAACAAGGTTTCTATTTTAACTTTCAATGCTTTAAGAATATTTATAATTGAATCCAATTTGGCTTCTTTAGAATCCAACATATTAAATTCTTCACTTCTTGCCATAAAAATGAATCAATAAGAAATAGATATAAAAAATTAAAAATAATATCAGTCTAAAAGAGAGTAATTTGCAACCTCTAAAACGCTATAATATTTCCAAGAAGAAGGATAATCCACTCTCTATTCAAAAATATCAAGTTCCAATATTATACTATATTGATCTCAATAAAATATTACTGACACACCATTCAAGTAGAGTAAGATTTCAAAAGTTCAAAGAACTCAAATAGAAGATATTCACTTTATATCACAAGTAAAGAACTACAACAAGACACAAGAACAAGACAAAAGGCCCAAGCTGAGCCATAAGGATTACATTGCCGAGATTGAGGGTCCCTTCAACCTTAATTGCTACATATATTAGATGTGAGGAAGCTCCTTGAAGAGTTTCTTTGATGCTTGGAGGCAAAGCAAGCCTAAGATCCTCTTTGGCAACTTTCTAAAATATCTAAGCCTCCAAGAACCTTCTACAATCATCTAAGATCTCCAAAAACCTTCTAGGATCTTTCAAAACCTTTTTGGAACCTACTAGAACCTACTAGGGCCTTCTTGGAACCATCAAAAACCTTCTAGAATTTTCTAGGACCAAGTAGAACCTTCTAAAACCTTCTTCTATTGTATGTCAATGACACTATATTTATAGAGATTATTCTTCCTCAATTCAAATATTTTTGCAAAATTTGGTCATTACTTAAAAAAACCTTTGCTTATGAACCATTTGGATTCAAAGAAATAAATTTGTATTTGAAAATGAAGTATGGAATGACTTCCATATTAAAACTCTATTCTAACAAGATCTTAGAGAGTATAAAAAACTTTATTGGAAACACTTAAAAGAAGACAATAAATAATCACTTGGAATAAAAAACTTTCCTTTTCATAACATGAAATAATTCTTGGATGGCAAAAGAGATGCTAAGTTCCAAAGAGCATATGATAATTAAGTGGAATGTTAGAATACCACAATGTGGTATAATAATACATGCCAAGGTAATGGTTTAAAGAAGTAATAACAATTACTTCATGCAGTACACTTACCCCACCATTTTAGATCTTAGCGGATAAGCTGTCTTTTTTAACTCCCAGTCTATCAGGTATACCCAGTTTTTGTATCACAAAAAAAAAAAAAAAAAAAAAAAAAGACTGGGATTACGACACATCAGTCAATTGCCTACTGAGATAAGATTTCCTGCACCCGGCGACAGAGAACAGGAGACGAGTCACGGTTGCAAGCGGAGCACTTACGATCATCGTCCACTACCCAAAGCGTGTGAGAGAGATTCAGGAGCGTTTGAGAAACACAAGACGTTTACAATCCTTTCCCTTAAGTGGGTGGAAGCTCTGTCAAATGTGAAATCCAAAAAGTAACTATTCGCTAGTGCAAAATGATTCTAAACACAGTTAGCAGTGGATCACGTGTTTCCATGCAGGTCGAATTCATTTTTAGAGCTCAGAATGTGGTTATTTTAATCAATTTTCACTAGATCCACTGACTCGAGGTTCACAACAGCTATTCTTCTCGAAAGAAGCTGAAAGCGTAAATGGGTTGTTTTAAGGAGAGCAAAAAGATCAAATGAGCTGACGAAAGTAATTAGAGAGCGAAAACTATACGGATGACCTTGCAGTGACGGTGACTACTAAAATTCCACCGTCAGTCTGGTTCCCTCAAGTCAAAACACCCTTCGAACATCTTAGCAACATACTGATTACCGATGATCGTTCTGAAGCCAACCTGACGCAAACACAATTCAGAAGATCGAATAATAAGCCTGTAAAGTATGTGGGCTACTTCAGGCGTAGAGGCCATTTCACGACCTAAAGAGCATGATACTACGTTAAAATATGCACGACCCACAGAAATTCGTTTGCCTTTAGAAGCATTTTTCTCAATGAACACGTAGAGTGAACTACTGACCACAACTCTATTACAGTACCTTTAATACTCCAAGGAATCTATGGTTAAATGAACAAGATAGATTCTTACCAAATCAATTCATTAAATGAGAAGAAACAGTTCTATTTGAGATGGAAATATAAATAGATAGAGTGAACATATATTCGACACTGGAGGTTTGAAAGGACAAATGATTAAGGAGCTTTCTAGCATGTCGTGTGAACCTCCACCTTGGAAGACGGACACACATGGAAGGCTAAGAATATCGATAGATTATTTCTTTGAACCCATTGAACTACTTCGAGCACCAGACAGGAAAAGGCGATGAAAACCTTGAGGCAAGGATGTATCGTGTAAAAAGTAAGTACTCAGCAGACATGCAAAGTTCGCAATGCAACAGCATGCAGAAGCTCGTCAAGCTGCCGAAGCATACAATGTGCAATAAGCTTTGCATAGAAACTCGCCGAACGCCTCTCTCAGAAGACGAAAAATTGGCTACTTCTGCAAAAGCTCACGTCAAGAGAAATCGTCATATTCTTTCCACGTTACTGGATTCATAATAAGAGCCTGAAAACTAACCAGCTACAATTGTCATGTTGGATGCACCCTTCACCCCCTCAATAAGAATTGATATTCTTGACGCAAAGACAATGCGTCCTTAGACTACTTGTGTCAATGGTATAAAAATCCACAAAATCATATCCTAATTGAAAACCAGAACCCTGTTTCTGTTGGTTCAACAAAGAACTACAAAGGCATAAGGGTACACTTCAAGAAATAAACGACAAAAAACAAAAAAGCAAAAACAAAAACAAAACAAAAAAACATGTCTAACCAGAGTGCAACCCTTAGTGAATTCCAGATATTCCCGACTCTCCATAAATTTTCATCTAGTTCTTCAAGTATATTCAAGTGACAGACATTATTACCCAGGGATAACTCAGGAGAACCTAGAAATTTATGGTCGTGCAGAGAAATTAACAGACAATTAACGTTATAGAGTGAAACCTCTCTCCAAAAATCCCGACACACTGAGAAAACGCCAAACCCCAGTTCCAGCCCACTCTCTGTCAACACTTCGAAAAGGACGGAAGATTCACATTATGGACAACATCAATGTTCGCCTAAAAAGTATGCACATGAATTCGTTCTCGACATAAGAATGATTGCGTCCCGACCGTAAGTCCTCAACATCCATGACAACCGAAAACTCTCTCACAAAAGAATGTCGTCTGCAGAAATACAAACAAAACAAACCCTAACCTGAGATTTTTCGTACTCCTCTTTCAATCGAGCATCTCTTACGTCCATCGCTCGGTCCCATGCATCATGTCTGGGGTGCTTTGGCTGTACACAAATTCTACAACTAGGTCAACCAACTAGAAAATCACACAGAGCTTCAAGGCAGCGAAAAAAAAAACCCTCCTCCTTGCTGTATCTCTTCAGATCCTAACCTCAAGATCCCGGGAAATCACAAATCCCAGAGGAGAAATCGCTTCACCTTGCCGTAGATGGACGTGTGAACCACGTACTGAGATGTCCCCATGACAAAAATCATGGCGGAGATGATGCCCATGGGCAGCATAGCCTCCCACGACATTGCGATTGCTGTTGAATACACACAAAAATGCGTGAAGAAGCCGAGTTGGAGGTGGCAAATTCGCGGATATGGCAAAACCCTAGCGATGAAACAAAGTTGGCTCACGGGTCACACAAAGCCGATTGAAGCAAGCATCGAATTCGCCGTTACTAAGAACTCCGTATAATACTGAATTGTATGGAGTATCAGTACTTTCATGTGTGATTGATACGGGTATTTGTGTAGGTACGAGGATGAATACGGGACGTGGATCTCAGTGTGAACACGTTTATTGTGTTGAGTTTTCAATACACGAAGGAACTAAATAGATTCTAACATGTTTATTCATTTTGGTAAATGTATCTCTCATGTTCACATTGGATCAAATGGATAGTTTCAAAGATGTAAACTAATCTTATCCAATTTAAGAATACATCAGAGAAATGTATGTTGGGTTCACAATCAAATAAGATATGATGCAATGTATTAAAAATATTGCACTTGTTTTGTGTTGTTCTTTTTCTTTTGTTGTTGTTTATTGTTGTGTATACTTTATACCACAAATTATAAGCAATTTTTAATTGAGGCCATTTTGTAATTTAGATTGAGGGATGAATTTTACCCTTACATAAATGGTGCGTTTGCCGGGAAGTGGTACTTTTAATTATTTATGTGAATGTTGAGTTAATATGTTGTAATTCACATTTTGCTTGGTCTTTTTGAATGAGAAATTTTGAAGTTAGTTTTTATCATTAGTAAATTTTTTACATCTCTTCTTTCTTGATGTATAGAAAGCATTTTAAATTCTCAATTTATAAGATAATCAAAATTTTTATTATTGAGTTAAATGCTAATATGCTCTTGGATTTTCATGAATCAGTTTTTACATATTGCATCTTTTAAGCTGAAACTTTTGGAGGCGGTATATCTTGATGTTAACTTTCCAAAAAACTATTGTACGTTTAATTTGGACTTGATTTGAATTTGTAGTGAATTTTAGGCTAGAAAGAAATTCACTACCTTAGCAATTTCATGTACTCCATGTTTGAAAAGGTATTTCTTAGTGCATGGTGACTATTTAATAGTAAATTTTTTTGATTATTTATATATCAAAATTAAGGTTGTAGTGGTACAAAATTTAATGATATTGAATTAGAATTGGATTTGTGACAATCTTTGGAGTGGAAAGAGGTTGCCACTTTAAATGGAATATAATTGAGGTTAATAATTTCTATCTCTTCAATCATTTATAATGTTGATTTTATGTTGTATTTTTAAATTTTAAATTTTAAATTTTGACTTAGTTATATTAAATTATAATAAAAAATTAAAAATTAAAAGAAAATAAATAAAAATAAATAAAAATTAAAACTATAAAAAATAAAAATAAAAATAAAACTAAAATAATATTATTAAAATAAAATAATTATTTTATTAATTAATAAAAAATAAAATCAATTAATATTTTAAGATTTTTTAATTATTATTTTAATGTTGTTTTTATTTATTTTTATTTTTATTTTATATTTTTATTTTTTGATTTTAATTTTCTTTCTTTATCTTATCTTTCATATTTAATGATTATTTTTGTTTTTATTAATTAATATTATTTTTATTTTACTTTATATGTATATTAAATTTTAGATATTAATATAAGTTTATTATATTTTATTTAAGCATTAATTTATTATATATATAATATTATTACTTCTAATTTTAAATAAAATTTGATTAATTTAGCATTAGTATTAGCATTATTTAGTAGTTTTCTTTATGTTGGTTGTTACTTCAAAAGCATAAATAATAGAATTCAAGTATAACTTCAAATACAAAGATTAATCTTAATAAGTTTGAAACTTTAGCTTTTCAATTGATTTGAAATTTTAGACAAAAGTAAAGAAAGAGTATGGCTTGGCAAAATTTGGTGGATTTAAAATTTTAGCTCTTTAATTTATTTAAAATTAAAAAAATTAAAAAACAAAAAACAAAAAAAACAAAAAAAGAGCATGGCTAGAAAACACTTGGTGGATTCTAAATCTTAGTTCTTCTTTTATTTGAAATTTTAAATACATTTAGAAAAGAGCACGGCAGGACTTATTGTCTTAAAGATAATATTTTAACCATTCTTATACCTTGTAGTGTAATTGAATACTAAAATATTCAATTACATGTATTAGAAATTTTTCCAATCTACGTTAAAGAGAATTTGATTGTGTTTGTGATAGATGCTTCAATTTTTAAATATTTTATAGAGAAATGTCAAATTGATGGTCGACATGATTTTTTTTTGGCATTGAACTTGTACTTGTGGAAAGTAATGACCACCATGAAGCATAGTTAATTGTTGTAGGTTGCTTTTACAAATTGCCTTTTATTTGGTCCATATAATTTTTATAGTATCCATATACTCAAAATTTTTAAATTACTTGTACTACTCTTGGCCTTGTTTTTCAATCTCGAGCTGTGAAATAAATTTCAACTAATGGATGATATCGCCATTTTAAAATTAGCACAAGATCTTAATTTGGTATTTAGTTATATATATATATATATATATATATATATATATATCACTTATGAAAAAAAATTAATTATTAGGTGATATTGCTATTTTGAGATCAGTACAAGATTTCACCTTAGTATATAACTAAACCATGTGTCTTATAAATAGGTAAGAAGAGAGAGGATTTTATATTATTTCATAAAATAAATTAAATATATTATAAGTTTTTGGATTTATTTTAGTTGTCTAAATTATCTACTAGATCTTCTTCGACCTTAAGTAAGTAACTTAGAAGTAATATATTTAATTCTAAATTACTTAAACTTAAGTTCAAGGTAGCTTATCTTTTTATTGATTATATTTTGTGATTTGGACATATTTTACAAAACCAAAAAGAAATGGAACCTATAGTTATAGAAACCAATGTATTAGAAGAACTTTGTGACAAGATGTCATAGGCTTTTATTTGAATAGAATATGGTAGAAGCCATCTTTCAAAGCCTCAAGTAAAACCATCATTTTTTTCAATTTTAAGCATTAATGTGGCAAATAAATGTAGTTAATATTTTTTTATAGATATCCAAATTGATCCCATGATATTACCTAGAGGGTTACTTATTATTATACCTTTGAGATTACAAGGAATAATAATTTCATCTAATCTTCTAAGATTTAGCGGATCTATCAATGAAGATTTGGCAGCTCATATAGAATGGTTTGTGGAAGTATTAATCACTAATTTAATGACCAACTATGGATACTATTTGATATGGTTTTCAATTATTTTAATAGATTTTGCATATGTATGGTATAGATTCCATATAGAAAGATCTTTTACTACATGGCAATAACTCTTAGCAGCCTTTTTTTGTCAATTTAGATTTATAATTGGCCAATAATAAGTTTTTTCAGCTTTGACAAATATTAGATAAGGTTCCTTTGACAATATCATCTCTTATGTGAGGCGATTTTGTGTAGTATACACTTGATATGTTGGTAACTTTTTAAAAGAAGATACTATAAGGTACTATTTTATCCAAAGTTTTTTTATGCCTTTTATAATTTAAGATGTATTAAAAAAGAAACCTAAGGATTTAAAAAGAGCTATTCAAGTTGCTTTGGAGGTAGAAATCATTGATAAAGAAAATGATCGTATGCTTAAAAAGATAGAAGAACTAATACCAACTTTCATATTCTTGTAACATCAATCTATAGAATTTCATCAATATTTAGCTTTAAGCTATTCTCAATCTTCTACTTCTTTATTGCCTATGAACAATCCAATGCCTTTAATGATACAAGGCCCATACGACCAATCTTTATATAGATCCTTCAATGATATTAGATTGGAGGAATTTAAAACTGAGATAAGAGAAATAAATGATGTGTTAAAAAACAAGATGATAAATACTATGAAAGCTATAAGTAAACATATGTCTTAGCTCATTAAAAACCAAAATCCAATTATAAAGCTTAAATATCATGAATCAAGGATTCATACCTCTAGATTATGATGTACAAATTATAAACAAGTAAACCATACATCTCAATTCTGTCCACAATTCCTATAATATTCTATAAAAAAAATCAATTCCAACCATATAAGCTTCCTCATCAAATAAGAAAAATAGATTTAAATATCCTTTTAAATCAAAGGAATAATATGGCACCTTATCATACTTGTGGAAAATCACATTGAATAGGTCAATGTTGGATTGAAAATAGAATAGTATGCTCTAATTGTAAAAGATTTCATTCTATAGATCATTATAGAAGATTCAATGAAATTATTTCTTTAAATTCTTCTTCAAAAAAATATATCAACCAAGTTGTAGGAGATATGCAAGAAGTTAGATTTGCAAATCCTACTATTACAAGTAGTCTATCAAATATGTATTATGACTATTCAAAGAATAGTTAAAATTTCCAATCTTAAATAATAATTCAAACCAATCAAAGAATATTATAAGGATTTTTAGCATATAATCAAAATCCAAACAAAAAACAATAACTGTCATCTTTTCAAGATGTTAGGTATATAATGGCTCAACTTGATGTACCTTCTATATCAAATTTGTTATCTTCTCAATCTAACTTGGTCCAATTAAAAAGCAAGAAGATTTTTTTGGATAATGAATATTTATCTTCTTTAGTTGTAACCAAAAGTATGAGTACTAAAAATCCAATAGATTTAGCATAACTTGAAAAAGATGAAATATTTGTGAATACTTTAAAAGGATCATCCAAGTTTGTAGAATTAAAAAAAACTATTTAAGAAACAATTAAAGAACTAAAAGACAACCAACTGTCCTCTTTAGTTGAATTTGATGAAGAAGGATATTAATTTATAGGCACAAAAAGGCCTTAGACTTCAAATACTTTTTTAAAACATCCAACAACTATTAGAATCTTTAATCCTGAAGAACCATATGATTTATGGCAAGATCTTTGTAAGACTAAGGCCAACATTTCTTTTGGTCAATTAATTCAAGTAACACCAACCATTAAAAAATATCTCAAAGAAAGAGTAGCTATAC